>KK114638.1:889202-957736 GCA_000611955.2 Stegodyphus mimosarum
TAGTATCCGGATCTTCTCTCGGAATCTTTCAATCTTTTCTTGGTTTTCCTGAAAAGGAATGGATCTTGTCTCGTTGAGTCCTTTTCTTTTCATAGATCTTGGCTGCCATATTCCTGAGGCTTCTTTCGAGGAAGTTGGCTTCAGTTCTGGAGTTTAACGTTTTCTTTGATTATTCTCTATGAGCCTTTTCTGCTTTCCCATCGGCCCTGGCTTCTTGAAGGGGAACTTTTCTGCGTTGTTTTCTTCATTCTCGCTGGGCTCGAACCTTGTGGGTGCTGTTGCGTTCGTTTTGCTGGGGATCTCTGCTAGATGATGGCAAAATCAGTATTCTTGGCGCACTCCCAGGAATCTGCAATAAATCTTTTAAGACTAGAAAATCTGTACGAATGTATTACGGTTTCAGCTGGTCCATGTTAGCAATTATTTGCTGTCCATTTTCTGCCTTTAAGTAAACCGTAAAAAATTTATTTTTCTCAATAATGAATGGCCCCTCAAACCTGGGCTCAAATTTGGCTACCCTATTTTCGGGTGCGGATGATCAAGAATGTTTAACTTTTAATACTTTTTGCCCTATCGTATATTCTTCGTCCCGTCTCTCTATTATAATGTAATTTTTGTTTTGACCTTGCTGCATCAGAATTTTTGATAGCCTCATTAATAATTTTCTGTAATCTTTCAATTTAAACGCTTCCTGTCTTTGTTGAATGAAAAGTAGCTTGTCCATTGGCATTATAATTTTTCTTCCTAGGAATAATTCTGCAGGGAATTGTGCATGGTATCATATTTTGCTGTTCTCAAGGCAAAGCCTAATTCATTGACATAGCTCTCCAAACGGTCATTGTTAAAAATTTACATAATCACCTGTAGCAACGGCAACCGCCGTCAATAAAAGGAGGTGCTTTCCTTGGTAGCGGCGCAGTTTATTTTCAGTTCGAGCCAGAGTAGACCTGTCTGGGGAAGAAGCAAGTGGAAGATGGTTCCGGTTCCCGTCTTATTCCGGTTTCTGTTTGTTCCGGTTCTCGTCTTGTTCTAGTTCCAGTCCGGCCATTTAAGACACGTGGGATCTGAAATTTGAATCCAGAGTAACTTAAATGGAGATGTGCTGAAGGGGGCCAGATGGATTTTATCCTTATAAGAAAGTGATCTTTACCGTGCCAGAATAGCTGACAGTTTAAAGCATTGCCTGGGAATTTGAATGTTTCCACCTAAGATGTTAAGTTTTCGTTTATGATGTTAAGTTATTCATCAATTTTGAAGCTCTAGTTGAATAAATCTTTAAGTTTTGGACAAGGTTTTGTGTTCTTCAGAAATTTTAGATTTGAAGTCAGATATATCACATAGAATTTAATGGGAAAAATCAACATTTGGCGGCAAGCGACAGGATTTTGTCTGCAAGGTAAGCGACTTTTTTATTTTGAATCATGGAAGCCTTAAAGTTAGCACGAACTCAATATAGAAGATTATTTAGTAAAGTGTGTAATGACTTTGACAACGAGGAAACTAAATTTAATCAGGAAGAAAAAATAATTAAAATAAAAGTTATTTCTGAGAAAGCTAAAGTTTTGTTTGATACTGAAATGAAAATAAGAGAATAAACGTTTAAAGAAATTACGGATGAGACTTTACTTATTAAGGAAATAGATAAATCTGAATTATATTTTGATAGGTGGAGACTTATGGAAAGTAAACTAAAAGATCTCACTTCTGGCACCCTGAATGTAACTTTAATTGATCAGTCTTTTGTGCAGAATAAAATGTTACATTCGTGATTTGTTAACTCTTGTTATTCAAAAACAAAGTACACACTCTTTACGGAAATTATATGATGAACTTGAATCCAAGTTAAGAGCCTTAGATTTATTGGGAATAACTAGAGGCAAATATTGCGCGATGTTGTACCCATTGGTAGAATCACATTGCCGAATGAATTCTTAAAATCGTGGGAGAGACTTAGGTTTTCGCGTAAAGGTTGAGAAAGTTTAACCGGCGAAAACGCCGAATTGAAAGAAAGGGAATCTGACCTTGAGCGCCTTTTATGTTTCTTGCGTGGTGAAGTTGAAAGTGAGGAAAGAATTTTTTTAGCAGCTAAATCTTTCAATGTTTTCGATCGATTGGCTCACGCTAACAAGAAAGGAAATTCAGGTTTAAAGATAAGAGAACCTCACTTAAAATCTACGACAGCTGAACTGTTTACTTCTTCTCATGAAGCTAGGAAAGGCTGCATATTTTGTTCCAATATAAATCATGGTTCTGCGGAATGTTTTCAGGCGCGTAACTTATCACTGTCGGAAGGGGAAGCTTTGGTCCAAAGGACACGCTCTTGTTACCTGTGCCTGAAATCCGGACATTCTGTTAGGAGGTGTAGATTAAAAACAGTTTGTTTTACATGTGGTAAAAGGCATCATATTTTTCTATGTAAAGGCCGTTCACAAATGAGTGAGACAAGGGTAACGGAACAGCCTCCAAATCAGGCTGAAACACTCGCCAACATTTCTTCAAGGTCTCCTAAAGTTTTGCTGCAAACAATAAGAGTAATAATTAAAGGAGATAAAAAATCTCGTTTGGCTCGTGCTATAATTGATACTGGTTCTCAAAGGTCATGTATTCTACAAAGCACAGCTCAAGATATGGATTATAGGTATACGGTAAAGGAATACCTTAGTCACGCATTATTTGGTGGTACAACGACCAGTTTGTGTGAACATAAAGTTTACAAAATTCATTTATCTAATACGTCTGGCTCGTACAGCTGTAATTTTGATACATTAAGTCAGCCTGTTATTTGTAATAACATACCTTCAATTGGACAAGGAATATGGCTTAAAGAGCTTGCTGACTGTGAAATAAATTTAACAGATCATTTAGAAGGTCCTATAGAGATTCTTATAGGAGCCGATGTTGCAGGACGATTAATAACTGGAAATCGTAAACAAATTTCAAACGGTCTTGTGGCTATTGAGACAAAGTTAGGATGGACGGTTGTGGGAAAAACCGGGGAGTTGAATAGTGAAGGTTCAACATTTTAGTTACTTCAATGTTGAATAAAGAGGCTTGTATTTCTGATTTATGGGCCCTCGACTCGCTTGGTATTACGGACCCATCCGAACAAAAGAGTAAATTGGAATTGTATGAGGCTACCAGGCAACATTTTCTTGATACTGTAAAAATAGAAGATAACCATTTTGTAGTGTCTTTGCCTTGGTTGGAAGGGCACCCTCCCTTGTCAGGTAATTTTGAGTTATCACTTAAAAGGTTTCACGGTACGATTAGGCAACTTGAACTGGATAATCTTCAAGTGTATGAAAATGTATTTCAAGAATGGCTCAAAGAGGGCATAATAGAGGAAGTACTCACAAATGAATTAGATTTACCCCATCATTATTTGCCACATAGACATGTTGTTAAGGAACATAGTACTACGAAGATACGGCCAGTATTTGACGCTTCGTCTAAAGCAAAGGGTTCTCCGAGTCTCAACGATTGTCTTGAAAAAGGAGTAAACCTTATTGCATTTATTCCTACAATCTTAGATTTCGCCAAGAAAGAATAGGGGCGATTTCTGATATCCGTAAGGCCTTTCTACAAATTGGCCTGATTTCTAGTGACAGGAACTTCCTCCGATTTCTTTGGATAGAGGGTGAAGATGACTTGAAGCATTTTCGTCATTGTCGGGTCATATTTGGTGTAACCAGTAGTCCATTTCTACTTGGAGCTGTTATTCAATATCATTTAAATTCAATTTTTGAGAAAAATGATGCAGATGTAAAATATCCTTCCGACATTATTGTTAAATTAATGAGTAGTTTCTATGTTGATAACTGTGTAACAAGTGTCGGAAGTGAAGATGAATTACAGCGCTTCATGAAAGTATCTTCAGATGTTATGGCAGAGCGAAAATTTGAATCACGGGGTTGGGAATATACCGACTGTAGTTTAAAAACAGAAACTGTTGCGAATGTATTGGGTCTGTTATGGGAAAGACAAGGCGATACACTTCAAATAAATGTTGCTAATTTGCAAAATCTTTGTTTCGAGAAAGTCACGAAAAGAAATATTTTAGCAATAGCCCATAAAATATTCAATCCCATCGGTATAATATGTCCAGTCCTTATATTACCCAAGATGTTATTGCAGCGTACATGGGAAACGAAAGTAATATGGGATGAAGAAGTTAATACTGAAATTAAAAGTAAATTTTTGAAATGGGTAAAAGACATTTTTCTTTTGAAAAACATTACAATTCCAAGGTGGATACGATATCAGCCAAAACAGTGTTCAATACATGTTTTCTGTGACGCCAGTCAAGCAGCGTATGCGGCAGTAGCCTTCATTCATGTAGAAGAAATTGAATCAGTTACAGTCCAGTTGCTTCAGGCTAGGTCTAGAGTTTCCCCTTGGGGTAAAAAGGAAACGACTATTATAAGATTAGAATTGTTAGCAGCAACTATTGCATCTCGTCTTGCTGCAGACGTTCTAAAGGACTTTGAGCCTAGAAGTACATTTTTCTGTACTGATTCAACCACTGTCCTTGCATGGATAAAAAGGGAAGAACCATGGGGGATATTTTTACAAAATAGAGTACAGGAAATAAGACTTTTGACACATGTGGAGGATTGGAGGCATAACCTGGTCACCTTAACCCTGCAGATCTTCCAAGTAGAGGGTGTTCTGTTCGCCAACTCTCCCGGTCAAAATGGTGGAAGGGACCGAGCTGGCTTTTAAAATCCCAAGAAAATTGGCCGAGTGCCTAATTCGTAACTGATGAAGAGGAAATAGCCAGTGAGAAAAAAAAAGTAGTTTCATCTCTAGTGTCTGCTGAAAGATTTAGTTTGAGCGAGCGATTTTTTAGCAATCAGAAAACAGAGTTGTTGGTTGGATTCAACGATTTTTCTTTAATTGTAGAAATAAGAAAAAAAGGAAAGGTGAACTCACTGTTGATGAACTTGATTTTGCGGAAAAGGTTGTTATTCGCTTGATTCAATCGGAATCGTTTCAGGATGTAGAAGACACACGCTTACGAACTCTTAGTCCATTTTATGATGTGGGAATTCTAAGAATTAAAACTGGTGCGTTTTGAAGAGATGACACGTTAGAATTTAGAACACCTATAATATTACCAGGAGAACATCCGTTAGTTAGAAATTTAATTATGGAGGAATATAAAAAGAAAGGGCATGCAGGTGTACAATATATACTGAATACCTTAAGGGAAAGGTTTTGGTTGTTATCTGGCCGAAGAACTGTGCGTTCTGTTTTGAGTAAATTCATTACTTGTAAGAGATATTCTGCTGTACCTGTTGACCATATATCAGCCCCACCGCCAATAGAGCAAGTAAATGATTCAGCTGTATTTCAAGTCACGGGTATAGACCTTTGTGGTCCTTTATTGTTGAGAAACAAAGAAAAGGCATGGATTTGTATTTTTACGTGTGCCATTTATAGAGCGGTCCATTTGGAGTTGCTGACTTCTCTATCTACAGAAGGGTTTCTTCAGGCTTTTCATCGGTTCGTGTCACAAAGAGGTAAACCCACAACTGTATACAGTGATAATAGAACTAATTTTGTAGGAGCTTCAAATGCATTCAAATTAATAGATTTTAAACAAATTAATCGACAGGCAGCCAATGAGCGGATAACATGGAAGTTTATTCCCCCTGGTGCTCCATGGTGGGGTGGTTGGTGGGAACGTCTTATCGGAATAATGAAGCAAGTCCTTAAAAAGGTTCTTAAACATGCTTGTTTAAATTATGAAGAAATGTACACAATACTGTGTGACTGTGAAGCGATTCTTAATGACTGACCGCTGACCGTAATTCCTTCTGATCCTGAATTTAAAGCTTTAACTCCTGCCGACTTTTTAAAAGAAATTGGAACTAGTAGTTTGCGGAATATAAAATACCGTATTAAAGCAAATAATTTACAAAGAAGATTTCAATATATTCAAACTATACGAGAATCATTTAAGAATAGGTTTCGTAAAGAATATTTGGGAATTCTCAGGGTTTCGCATAAAAGAGCTGCAAGGAAAGTTACTATAAAATTGGATGATATTGTTTTGATTGGTCGTAGTGACAAAAGAGTTTTTTGGCAACTTGGTCGTGTCATAGAACTACTTCCAGGACCTGATGGAATAAATTGGCTTGCAAGAGTAAAGACCCGAAATGGAATTTTGCTTAGAGCAGTTCGAACTTTGTATCCTTTAGAGGTAACACAAAATGATGTACCTGTGAAGCAGCAGAATGAAAAACAAGATTCGTTGTCTGAACTTAAACTCAACATAGATGATAAATCTGTGAGAACTGTAACATGATCTGGTAGAACTGTAACTCCGCCAGACTGACACATTAAGACTCTCTGGCTTTGTTTTACTTTGTTGTGAAAGTTCACTTTTTTTTTTCTTAGGTGGAAAGATGTTAAAAATTTACATAATCGCCTGTAGCAAACGGCAACCTCCGTCAATAAAAGGAGGTGCTTTCCTTGGTAGCGGCACAGTTTATTTTCAGTTCGAGCCAGAGTAGACCTGTCTGGGGGAGAAGCAAGTGGAAGATGGTTCCGGTTCCCGTCTTGTTCCAATTTCAGTTTGTTCCGGTTCTTGTCTTGTTCTAGTCCCAGTCCGGCCGTTTAAGACACGTGGGATCTGAAGTTTGAATCCAGAGCAACTTAAGTGGAGATATGCCGAAGGGGGCCAGATGGATTTTATTCTTATAAGAAAGTGATCTTTACCGTGCCAGAATAGCTGACAGTTTAAAGCATTGCCTGGGAATTTGAATGTTTCCACCTAAGATGTTAAGTTTTCGTTTATGATGTTAAGTTATTCATCAATTTTGAAGCTCTAGTTGAATAAATCTTTAAGTTTTGGACAAGGTTTTGTGTTCTTCAGAAATTTTAGATTCGAAGTCAGATATATTACATAGAATTTAACGGGAAAAATCAACAGTCATGATAATTCTTAACATAGTACTGAATAATTTTAACTATATTCTTATTTACATGTTCTGCAATATTTGATTGTGGTCTATAAGGTACCATTTTTAGATGGCGTATGCTAAGGCCTGTGCACAGATTTTCGAATAAATTACTTATGAATTGCCTACCATTATCTGATATTACTTTAACTGGGGCTCTGTATTTTAAAATATATTTATTTAGAAATGAATCTGCTACTATTTTTGCTAAAGCCTGTTTAAGGGGAATTATTTCCACCCATTTTGAGAAATGATCCACAGTGGTTAACAAGTATCTATTTTTATTAATCTTTGTTCCAGGGTAGGAGGGACCAAGCATATCAGTGGCAACCAGTTAATTTGGGAAAGTGGTTTTTATGCTATATAAGTACCCAGCTGGGTTGTAGTTAATGTCGTTAATTAATTGACTCAAGTGACATGACCTGACATAAGCCGTCATGACTTTTCTTGATTATCATTGGTTGTTTTCGTGTAAAAGAGCAATTTATTGATAATTTCATGATGGGTCGCCCTATTGCAAATAGTCGTTAAATCTACATCTTCAAAATTTTTGGGATCCTCCAGATAAGCATAAGTGTCTTTAAATTCTGGGTCCGTTTTTAATTCGGCAATTATTGTTTTCGCAGTTAGCATTGTACATTTAATTGTATTTCTGTTTTTATCGATCTTTATTTTTGATAGTGCGTCTGCAACTACATTTTCTTTCCCCAGTGTGTTAATTATTAAATTAAACTCTTGCAGTTTTAATGTCCAACGTATGAAATTTTTTGCACTGCTAATAGGACCACGAGGGTTTCCCTCTCAGTTACGGTATAATTTCATTGAGTTTGATTAAGCGTCTTGCTAGAAAAAGCTATCGGCTGCCCATTTTGGGAAAGAACTGCGCCAACTGCATAGTCTGATGTGTTTGCTGCAATTTCCAAATTTTGATCACCTTCCGGGAATTTAAAAACGGGCATTAATTAAGGCGTGTTTCAATTCTTCAAACACTGTGTTCGCCTCCGTTGTCTACGTGAACCTAGTCTTTTTTTGTTTAAGCACAAACAAGGGTTCAACTATCTTTGCAAAATCTGTAATGAATACTCTATAATGGACTCACATTCCCAGAAAGGATGATAATTTCTTAGCCGTATTTGGTGGTGGATAACTTTTGATTGCTAAAATTTGAAAGTTGTCAGTTTCAATACTGTTTTTCGAGATTTTATACCTGAGGTATCTCAATTCCTTGGCGGTAAATTTGCACTTTTTAGGATTAATTTTGAGGCCTGCTTCATTTAATAATGTAAAAAACTTCCTCTAAATGCTTAATGTGCTCTAGGGTTTTGTTTGTCACAATAATATCATCGAGATGGATGACTTTTTTCCCAAGACTGGCCTTAAAACAATATCCGTAACTTTTTTAAATGTAGCCAGAGCTCTTCTTAAGCCCAATGACATTCTCAAAAAGGCATACACGCCTGACTTTGTAATAAAAGCTGTTTTTTTCCACATCCTCCAGTTTTACTGCAGTTTGAAAATATGCTGACGTCAGGTTTAGTGTAGTCATATATTTCATCGAACGAATCTTTCTTATAATTTCATCTATTATCGGGAGGGGATATGTGGGGTATTTCATTATGCTATTTAATTTTCAGTAATCAGTAGCGAATCTCCATGCGTTCGGATCTGTGGGTGGCAGTACATTCTTCTTTCTATATAAAACTACAGGACTAGCATAGGGGCTGGTACTTGGCGTAATTATCTTATCCTCGAGTATTTTCTTAATGTATTGCTTGAGAATGTCTTCCTTCACCTGATCATATCTGTATGGTTTTGAACGAACTAGGGGCTTACTAGCAGTTACTCCGGGACTGCGGTTTTTTCTTCTTGAATTTTTTCCGTCTTGACCTATAATGTAGAATCTTTAAAATAAATTTTTGCGCTAGCTGCACATAAGAAATCAACCCCCAATATGACTGCGGTTAATAGATTTTTTACTATGAGAGAATCAATTTTCTGAACCTCATTTTTTATTTGAACATACAGCCCCACTTTTCCCAAGCAGACACACTGTTTGCCTTGGGCAGCAATCACGTGTTGTCATGTTGTCTTAAAGAGTCTATAACGATGAAAATGCTTTTTAAAAAAATCTTGCAACAGGAAGCTGCATTGAGCCCCAGTATCCAGTAGGGCGGTCGTAGGGACGTTGTTTAGTAATATCTGGATCTCTGTTAAAGCCAACTTTTTTACGACTACCGTATTCAGTTTGATTTCTGAGTGATTTTCCTTCCCAAACGGTGACTTGTTTAATTTTTTCTTTTCTGCCCCTTGATCCAGCTGCTTTTTATTTCCCCACACTTTGGTCTGACTAGCCTTTTTTTAATCCATCTTTGCTACTTTCCCCTCTTGCTGATAGGAATTCTGCTGACTTTGAGGTTTCGTCTGGCTGTGAAACCTTGAATACTGCCTAAAATTCTTTGCATGCACCTTTCGGCCGTTCACCTACTCTGAAATTTGACAGCTAGTGCAAATAAGCTTTCTAGCATCTGCGGATTTCTAACTTCAAGAAAGTCCTGAATTGATGGAAGCAACCGCGGCAAAGTTATTTTGATGACTTCATTGTCGGGCCTTTTCTCATGTAATAATTTGACAATATGGATCTTCCTTAAGACAAAATCTGTTATTTCGTCGAAGTTAGTTTGATATTTACTTAGTAATTCTGATTCCAGTGTTGTGTGGTCTCTTACAACAGGGAATGCTTTCAATAGAGAATTTTTAAAATTTTCCCACGTATGCATTTTGAATCCTGGATCCTCCAACAAACTCTTGCCAATATTCTTGTACCAGCTGAGGGCTTGGCCTTTTAAGTTTGACGTAGCGATGATGATTCTTTGTTGCTGGTTCACAGGATGTAATGTGAAGTTTAGATCTAGCTGCTCCAGGAAGGTCATTACGGATCCTCTTCCATCAAAAGTTACTGTTGGCTTCATCGCCACTCTTATTGTTTCCACGATAAATCCAAATCCCTCCATGGGGTTTGATTGTGGCTGAGGGAACTGAAAGGTGAGAGCAGCCAACGAGAAATCTTCAGTACCTAGCGGCATGGTTTTACTTATTTAATTCCAAAGTTCAGACTTAGAACCCCATGAACACTAAGATTTAAGAAGGTTAACTACCCTTTATTTCTCTGAATAACTACAATCAGTTCCTAACTCGGAACGTACACAAAGCCTCCACTTGGACTTGAACTTAAATAATTATGAAACTAAACTAAATAAGCTTAACTAAAGATATCTGAAAAATATAGCCGAAGCTATCAGAATTCTACGTAGTTGGCCCCTAAATATTAATTAAAATTGGCGAAACCAAGCAAGGGCCTAAAGTATGGCCGAGCGTAGTAGCTAAGAAAGAATGTAGCCAAATGCACGCTACTCGGGAAAATCAGACTCTCTCTCTCTCTCGAAGTCGGCGAAACATCGACTTAAATAGTACTCTTACTCATTTGCATTAACTGCGTTTCTGAAATTACATTCTGGTAGGAAATTGTAAGCTGAAATTAGAATGAATAGGAAAGAGCCATAACTTAAAATAACTGTTAATAAACTTAGGATAAACCTTACAGTGTATTAGTTATTAATGATTTAAGTATAAAATTGTATTCTTTTCCTGTTGGCTTTGTATTATCTTGATATCATGTACTAATTTTTCCAAGTTGCTGCTTTTTTAAATTTCATTTCTACGTATTCATGCTTTTATATGTATATATAATAGAAAAAAAGATTTTCGGTTTTTTAAATACCTTCCATTAGTTATCAAAAGAGTAATTTGCATTCATAGAGCTTTCCAAACGTAATTTTGCTATTCAGTTGTACCGAAGGTTGTGCGGATTAGCTAGCTATACGTCTAGAGACATAAAGATTATTTGTGAATTTCTTCTATGTAATGTTTATTTTCTTTTAAGTGCAGGATGGATTATTCCTATTTTTATTACTATATTTTTACTGTTGTGTACATTTGTGTTGTATTTTATAATGAAATTTAACATGAACTGTAAATTTAATGCGGGTTATTATGTATATAAGTAGTATAGAAGTGAACAGGAATAGTTGCTACCATTTATTACTGCCACAGAGAATCTTCTTGAGAAAAATTTACGTAGAAGTACATTTAAAATTTTTGAATTTTCTTTTCTTCTGCACAGTTATCTTGTTATTTGAGATCAGAATCTTTTTTAAAAGCTTTTTAACTGATAAGAAATTAAAAAAAAGCTGCACTAACCAAATATTAAAGTGTAATTATTATATCGTAACTGGATGAATTTTTCTAAACTATTTTAATATAGAATAATGTGAATAAAGAGTTTAAAATGATATAAATTATTATGCACTTCCTTAAATGATAGAAGATGGAATATGATTAAAAATGTAGTTTCCTCATAAATAAAACTAAATAAAGAGTCAAGATGGAAATCAGATATATTTTTCTACTGTAAGGATGAAATATAAATAATTAATATTTTATTTGTACTATTGTATAGGCAAGTGATATAAATATTAGCTTTTCTTATTTAACAAACATTTTAACAATAAATTAGAAAAAATATTTCTAAGGTGCTTAGCAAATTATCTATGTAATTTTAAATATTGGTAATTTTCACTATATACGAAGTCTGTCCCGAAAGTAATGCAGCCCATTTTCTTCTGCCATGACTGTCTATCGCACAGCGTTGCCGCTTGCACGGAAGGGTGGTAGGAGTGTTGGGAACACAGCGCGACCAGTGCCATTCAGCTCCGAGCTCTTGGAAAGTCACAGTGTCTGTTTCAGCGAACCCTTGTGTGAGTTCTTGGTTGAAATCAAGATGGAAAAATCTCTTGAAAGTTTTGTTTCAAAATTAAGGAAATGCCGTTGGAGACTTTTGCATTGCTTCAGTCTTGATCAGTTTCTGTCCCACTTCTTTTTGTTCCCGACAATTAAAAAATCCCTCAAAGGTCAGCATTTGGGAACCCTGGAGAACATCAAGAACAAGTGCTTTAACACACTTGTTCCAATGTGATTTCCATGCTTTATATGTGTCTTGGAAGGATGTCCAGGGATGTCCTTTAGTAACCTCATTGTAGACAGACGCCTTGATGTTTTCAGCGTCCTCAAATGCTGAGCTTTGAGGAATTTCTTAATCGTCGGGTACAAAAAGAATTTGGGCAGGGACAAATCAGGACTGAAGCAGTGCAAAAGTCTCCAATGGCGTTTTTTTAAAGTTTGAAGCAAAACTTTGCATATGGCTGCTGGAAAGTTTTTTCCATCTTAATTTCAACAGAACGCTCAACAAGAGTTCGCTGAAATGGGCACTGCGACTCTCCAGGAACTCGGAGCTGACTGGCGCTGTCATGCTGTGTTCCCAAGACTCCCACCCTTCTGTGCAAGCGGTAACTCTGTACAACAGATAATCGCGGCAGAAGGAAGTGGGGTGCATTACTTTTGGGACAGACCTTGTCCTCTTAACTGTCAAGTTATTTTGATGATTTGGGTACATAAATTGTCATTTTTTTTATTGCAAAAATCAAATGTTTGTTGTGCAATCAAAAAAATGCCGTGCACTTTGAACATAAACCTCTATCCTTTGAAACCTTCAGTAAAGTGCTGCCATCTATTGAACTGAAGCTGAAATAATCTTCTCACGATATATATTCGGGTATAACAATACGTTGCACTCAAAAAAAAAAAAAAAAAACCCGAGTAATACTCGGGCGTAATATTTTGGAACACAAGGGCTATGCCCGAGATTATTTTGGGTGTGACAGTTAAAAGGTTAATAGTAAAAGCAGGCAATCTTGTGCTGTTGTTCAGGAACTTTTAACTGCAAGTAATGAGAAGGTTTATTATGATGTCCAACCTGAAGGAAGGGATAGAGTGAAGAACTAGCGATAAATATCATAATTGTTCATTTTAGTTGTTAAATACCAGTACAACACAAATAATTAAACTGAGAGAAGAACCTAGTGCTTTAAGTATTATCATTTGACTATATGTATTATGTACAAAAATTAATCATTGATTCCCTGAAAACTTAAGTTTAAATTTAAACTTAAATTTTAAATAATATTTTTAAAATATTTTTTATGTATACATATTTTATATAAGTTATATACATTTATGTATTGTCAACTGCACACAATTTGAAGTTTAATCTGTATCATTTATTTGGTAGTCTTTAGAGAATTGTTTAACTATCGGAAAGTATGAAATTAAATTTGTGTAACATTGTTTTCTTTTTTAGATTCAGAGTCCATTAAATAGAGATCAAGCTATTTATGCTAGAGATGCATTGGCAAAAGCATTGTATGAACGCCTTTTCACATGGCTTGTGGCTAAATTAAATGCTTCTTTACAATCAGGTGTAAGTTCCTGTATTCAGACTTACAATGTTAAAATACATATTATGAGTTAAGTCTTTGCTTTTTGCTTTCATTTAAAAGTATATGAATGATACTTTTCCACAGTTTAAAAATAATGTAAATTTTATACATTATTTTTAAGTTTGTACTTTATGTGTAATATTTTAAAAGCATATAATATTTTTCTATGTATTATTCACTATTTTTTAAATTTACTTTATGTTATGTTACAATTTCATGTTACAGTTTCTGTAACATGTTAGTAAAATTATTATTTGGGTATAGTGATGATGCAAAACTTGTTTTACAGTTTTTCAAAGTGCAGCTTATCTATTTCAAAGTGTGGCTTGTTTCAAAGTGCAGGATATTTACATTTAAACAAATTTTCCTGTTATATTATTTTCTTTTTTGAGTATGGACACCTCAAAAGTAATTACAGACTAAATGTCTAATCCTTTGATGTATATAATTTAAATATTGTATATTTGGTAGATACAAGTTTTCCCAGTCTCTGACTTCTTTTTTCCTTCATATTTTGCAGTATTTGAGATAAGACATGATATCTTTTCAGTGTACATTTTTGAAACATTTGAGGTTGCAAATTTCTTTGTTGTTGCTGCTTGGGAAACTATATTATATATAAAACCAAGAAATAATAATTAAATTGGAATGGGGCTTAACAGTCTGACAGAAAGTATGTATATCAAAATTGAAGCAAAAACAAAGGAACTTAGTAGAATAACATAATAAAAATAATATAACAAATTGTTGACAATTCTGGTCTTTTTCAAGGAGCAGTCGAAGAATTTTCAGCAGAGCCATGTTTCTGAATTATAATATATGTGGATGATTGCAATGTGTGGATGATTGTAAATTCTTAAAATAATTCAAATGTCAAATAAAAGTTAAAAAATTAAATTAACTTAAAATAAAAATTTAAATTACCCAGATGTAGTTCAGATACACGGCTTTAATGATTTAATGAAAATTCTTTGGCTACTTCTTGAAAATGACCAAAGAATTTTCAGTAATTTGTTATATTATTTTTATTATGTTATTGACTTTTTTTTTTAGGTTTCAATTTTGATGCATGTATTTCCTGTTAGACTATTTAACCCCCTATTTTGATTTAATTATTATTTCTTGATTATTTTATTAATTTTGCAACATACTGCATGATTTTAGTAGTTTGTAGTCTTAATTTGAAATTTCTAAACTTTTGTTTATAATACATATATTAGATATATTCAATTTGTTTCAGAAAGTTTTTCTGTTAAGTATACTCTTAAGCATATTTAAATTTTCCTTTATATTTTGTTATGAATTTAACAGTAGTGACTGATATATGCTAGTGGTTATAAACTGAGCCTTAGCTTTCAGTACAATTACTGTATAACTGTGAACTCAAAATAAATGTTCATAGTATTAAAAAAGCAAACAAAGCCTCCCCCCTAAAAAAACCTTCAAATTAGGCAAAACTCAGCCATAAGGATTGATACTAGTTTTAAAGAAATTTATGATTGTGAAGATAGATTTAAAAAAAAAATCTGACACAAAAGTTCTCTTTTAAAGAAACAGTGCCAGAATGAGGTAGAAATTTAATGTTTTAAAGAATTTTTAATATGAATGGGAATTAAATTTTGTAGTATTTTGCTAGCTGTGCAGGTCCTAGTATTTAGTTACTGATTGTAAAATTTGCAAATGATGCTAATTTTGAGTATGAGTAGTATGATTTCAAAAGCTGTTTCAGTATAAATTGTAAATGTGAACTGTTTCTGAAATGCATTTATATATATATATGAAACAATAATTTATAATAAGAAAATTTTTCATATACTGTCTCCAAGGTTCATCAGAAATTCAATTTAAAAACATGAATGAAAAACATTTTTAGTTAGTATTTTAAATTAGTATTTTCAAAACATCTTTGCTTTATAAAAATTTGCTAAGAAAAATCTGTAATTGAAAAAATACCAAAATCAAAAGAAAATTTTTCATTGAAAACGTATTGTCATTGATTGCAGATTAATCAACTTATCAAGGAGACAAGCCAATCTACCATCAATTAACAACAACAACTAAATTAAGAGAGAGTATCAGACTTCCAATTAAGCATCAAATTATTTGCTACATCCAAATCATAAATCACAATTAATACTCAATCAAAATAGAGACATTAGTCCATTTAAGCCAAAAGAATCCTGTTAAATAAATAGCAAGTAATTTTTAAAATTAAAGTTTCTCACTAAGAACACCATTAAACTGAACAGGATGCTTACTTTAGAAAACATATCCCTTACATTCTCATTTTCAAATATAACAAAAGTACATTTTAGAACATTAAAAGGTAATTCAAACATATATATATACAAAAAGTAATCAATTTAGAACCATTAATTACAAAAATAATAAATTTAGAAATTAGAAAGAAATTTATGTGTACAAAAATAATAAATTTAGAACCTAAACAACAAAGCCATGAAAGAAATAAAATATGAAACTAGTACAATCTCTGAATCTCCCAATAAAAATGTAAAAACTTAAAAAATGTAAGAAGATCATATCAACTCTGTTTATTTAAACCAGAAGAAACCCATAAAGCAAAAGAAATAAATGAAAAAGAAAAGGAAGAGGACCACAATCAATCTGATTCAGTGTTATCAAGAGGAGGTCGATCAGATCTAAATAGAGTCGACTTCCTAGGAAAACCACTGTGTTTCTGTTCACCCAAAATTAGCTGTTGAACCATTTTAAATTATTTAATCATTATAGTTCACCCAAAAAAATTTGGAATGCCTCCTTCTACAAAGCAGCATTCCAATCAATAATACATAAAAAAAAAAAAAATTAAATGAAATAAATGTAATTAAATCAGTTTGCCTAATTAAAGCAAATGAGTAATATATATATAATTAGTAGTATTGAAAATTTACTAGAACGTTCAATTAGTATTTAAAAAAAAATGAGAACAAAATTGTTCGAATTTACTGGTTGCAGAACAAAGGAAACTGATTCAAAATAGGGGAAAAGATTGCCTAATGGCGATTAAAAAATAGCATCTGTAAATTTTAAATCTCCCAAGGGATGAATTTACAGTATAATTTTTTAAAAATTTAAGTTCAGATTTGAAAACCTTAAAATTATGTAAGAAAGAAAAGGAAAGAAAGGGCAAGTGTTGTAAAAGCATAAAATTTTCATGCCTTGAGCTATCTTAGGAAAGAGTAGGCCCTCAGTTAATAAAATTATAGTAAAAAAAATTGTACAGTAAATAACATATTTACAAATAAAACTATAAATCCATTTAATTTATTCTTTATCCTTCTCTTATTTCAGTTTTCAGATAAAAAAAGTCATCACCTTATAAAAATTTATAGGGTGTGGACCACTCTACCTTTTTTAGTTGATTGTTTATAAATAAATATTAAATATTTTAAAATGGTTCATCAGCTAATTTTGGGTGAACAGAAACACAGTGGTTTTCGTAGGAAATTGACTGAATTGAGATTTGATCCACCTTTTGACAACGTTGAGTCAGATTTTGATTGTGTTCTTCTTCCTTTCCTCTTGCATTTTATTTCTGTATTTCTTTTGCTTTAGGGATTTCTTCTGGTTTAAATATATTGAGTCGATAGGGTCTTTTTACATTTTCATTTGGAGATTTAGGGATTGTACTAGTTTCATATTTAATTTTTCTCATGTCCTTGTTTATTTATGCTCTAAATTTATCATTTTTTACCTATAATTAATTAATATTTAAGCAACATTTTTCATGGAAATGATTTGGGATATTTTGTTGTAAAAATATTTCTGTATTACTATATATATATATATATATCAATACTAATAAATAAACTATATTTAAAAAAATGCATAAAACAGTAAAAAATTGACAGTTATTCAAAAAAGCTTAACATATCTAGAAATTTAGAAAATTGTTTTATGTGCCATTTAAGTGCCTGATTGAATATTAATTTTGAATTAATATTGTTGTACATTTATGCTTATTTTTACTAATACTTGTGTCGTTTGTTATTTTTAGACTAATAAGAGGAAGACTTTAATGGGCCTGCTAGATATCTATGGTTTTGAAATATTTGAGAAAAACAGGTGAAATAATTCTGAATCCTTTATTAGTGGAATAATAGAGAAAAGGATTGAGGAATATAATCTTGAATATTCATATTGTAAAAATGAATTGAGGGATTCTTTTGTAAATGTTTCTATGCACTATAGTTTAAAATGGAGCCTTTTTTTTAACAGCTATTAATGTTCTTCCTAGCAAATGATTATAATACTTACTCACTTAACATTTTATTACAAAATTTTAAGAGTTTTTAATTGGTAAATTTTAATACTAACAAACTTTACAAATTATAATTTAATAAAATTTTTACATTATTCTTAGCTTTTGTTTTTAACAGGAAATTATATTGAAGTAAATATGTTAATGAAACTGATTAAAAGTAAAGTAGAGTTCTAGAAGTTAGGATGAAATTAAAAGGTTTCTATAATATAAATTGGAGAAACAGGATACTATATTGAGATTGCATTTTAAATGCTTGCAGGCAACTAGAGTAGAACTTGCAAAAGGATTTCCCTTTTATTTTTGATTGCTTTAAAAAACATAAAAAAAATAATGGGAATTTGCACACAGTACTGACATTCTGTACAGTAAATACATATATGTAATATAAGGAAATTTCAGAGAAGTACTGAATGTAGGAACACAGACATAGAAGTGTAGAAATGCTGATTGCAAAGATACTTGATACTTAAAATATAGAATTCGTAAAGACTAAGAACTTGGCAGTCCAGGCTGTCTTAATTCCATTTTTATTTCTAGTTGACATTTGTGGCACACAGAACATTTACATTTATTATACTTTTGCTATAGAAAGTTAGCAAGTGAAATTATGTTCACACAGCGTAAAGAGAGAGAGAGAAGCTAAAGTGTATAGTTATCCAATATGGCAGGCTGTTAAGAGAAATGTTTTGGTTTAAGTTCTTAAAGTTTAGGTTCCCAATTACTGTGTCATCAGCCTTACACGAGCTTCATGGCGTAGTTATGCAGTCCAGAAATGTTAATATTTTATAATGGAGATTAAAGAGCTATTATTAAATTATTATTTGAAAGATAGATATATTTTACATATATTTGTGCAGACTGTCAGTACTATATGCAAATTCCTGTTTATTTAAACACACACACACACACATATATATACAATTCATGCAAATTAAATTAAGGCATTTTTTTCTGTGTTTAAAAATTTAATATTGTTCACTTTTCAAAGCAGCTTTATCATTGTTATATAACTTTCTAAAGTTCATTTCTTATTATATCATTTAAATCTGTATAATAATTTCATAACTGCAATATGCTTATTATTAATATTATTACTTGTAGTTTTGAGCAATTCTGCATCAATTACTGTAATGAAAAGTTGCAGCAATTGTTTATTGAACTCACTTTGAAATCTGAGCAAGAAGAATATAAAAAAGAAGGCATTGAGGTATTTGCACTTTTATTTACGTAGCTAAAGAGTTTTCCTCTTTTGTATATTTTTTATAGAGTTTGAATACT
Organism: Stegodyphus mimosarum; assembly: GCA_000611955.2. NCBI lineage: Eukaryota > Metazoa > Arthropoda > Arachnida > Araneae > Eresidae > Stegodyphus > Stegodyphus mimosarum. Next base: position 908,123 of record KK114638.1, read on the forward strand.
TTCATTTTTCTAATGTTTTCTTTCTTTCCCCCTTTTCTTCCTCCCCCATTTTGAACAGTGGGAGCCAGTTGAATATTTCAATAATAAAATAATTTGCGATCTTGTAGAAGAACGGCATAAAGGGATTATTGCTATTTTAGTAAGTATGAATATTTTATGTATAAATGTATTTTAATTTAAATTTTTAAAAATTTGGATACTAATTATTACAATGGTTAATAAAGTTATATTTGCTGTGAATAGCAAATATAACTTTATTAGCCATTGTAATAATTAGTAAATAGCAAATATAGCTTTATTAGCCATTGTAGTAATAGTATGAATAGTATTTATATACAGTAAAGATTATGGAAAACAAAATTCTTATTTTAATTTGTAATAGCCTCTTACGTCTTCTGTTTGATTTGAGCATTCTCTTTATCTATCCTAAATTTAGTAACATGCTTTTAATAAATCTTTCTTCATTCTGTCAGTTCAAAATGGACTTTTGTACAATGCTGATGATGTATGTATTTATATAACATCAAAAATAAATAAGTCTTTTAACCTATAATAAATTTTTCAAACCTAAAGCTTAATTAATTAAAAAATGAAATAATAACTGAATTATTCTTAGCCTAATCTTGATATTGTAAACTATGCATACTTGTTTGCTGTGCTGCTAACATGTAATACCTTGCTTGTCTCCTTTACTTCATGCATGTTATAAAAATGTAAGAATTGGTTAAGAATGGGTCTGTAGATTCAGTCCGGCATTTAGGTGTGCTATCAATGTTTTGACTAGAATAAATAAGTTTTTAACCAACTGTGACTTCAGGTACATTTTTATGTGCCAGTGACATCCTGTTCTATGACATCAAACTTCCAAAACTTTCTTTGCATTTATATATTGAAATTAATAGTACTCTCTGTGATCTTTGTACTGTAAAGGCAGAAAAAAATGAAAAATATCACTGTGACATTGTGTGTTTTGTTAAATGCAAGCAATTTTTCCAGTTGAATTAATATCAATAAAGAGAAAGTAAGAAATTTAGAAGTACTTTTTCACAAGACGAAAATTGAAATTCATAATTGATAAATTTCAAATAATCCTATAAATGCAACAAAGAATTTTTATGTCAGAGTTCCAACTGATTAACTTCTAGACATAATGATATGCCTCTCAACCCTACAGCTACTAAAAATCAGACACTATGGAAAACATTTAACTGCATTTACTTTAGTATTTGTAATACATAATATTTAGTTTAGACAGACAGACTAAATAATCTTAACATTAGAATAAACAACCATAGATCCCGCATTAAAAAATTTTCTGTCAGAGTTCCAACTGATTAACTTCTAGACATAATGATATGCCTCTCAACCCTACAGCTACTAAAAATCAGACACTATGGAAAACATTTAACTGCATTTACTTTAGTATTTGTAATACATAATATTTAGTTTAGACAGACAGACTAAATAATCTTAACATTAGAATAAACAACCATAGATCCCGCATTAAAAAATTTTCAGACAGCAAAAATAATAATAATTACAACTGCCAAAGAACTTGAGCATTTTAAAATTCACGACTTTAATAATATTACTATCAAAATTTTAGATATGGTACGTAATCTTAAAAAGACTTAAGGAATCTCTGTATGTTTTGCAATTAAGAACACTTTATCCGTATGGATTAAACTCTTATATTAATAGTACGCTACCATTTATGAACAATTCAGTCTTTTTAGTAAAAAAACGAAGAGAGGTACCAGAGGAAATAGCAAAAACGTTTAAACTTCTCATAATACTAATAATCTCCAGTCAAAATTTCAAGATTTGTTTGAAGAGATTTATTTGAAGAGCAACATTTCAAGAAAAATATTCTTAACTACCTTCATTCCCTACCTCACAGACATCTAATTATCATTCAAAATTTTGTCAAAGAAAAGTTCAAAGGAAATAATCTCATTAAGGATTTAGTGATTGATTTCATTAAATTAAATTGTGGTTCTTCCAACAATAATAATAATAAAAATTCTGTAAAACTTCCTGCATAAAAATTATGATTATCTTCAACTTCATAAAATTTTCAAACAAGCACAATAAAAATTTCTTCCAATAAAGTCTAAAATTTCGGTTTGCTTCAAGTACAACAAAAAACTAAATAGTTTTATTTCTAACCATAATGAAGATTTTGTAATGAAGAAAAGTTTCTGCCATTTTTTGATAAAGAGCACAAGCATATTATTACAGGAAATCTGGACATTTTTCAAGATCAAGAAATTAGACTGCTTATGAAAAAAGGAACAAAGTTTAGACCTATTAAATTCATTAGTAACTAACACTGCATAGAAAGTCTACAGATATAGATCATTTCATCTTGAAAGTTAGTTTTCAGCTTAGTTTATCTTTACATCTATTCAAAGACTGGAAGAATGAGATTGTTACTCAAATTAAAAGAAAATTGAGAAACCTCAAGAATTTAAAGGAATCAAAAACTGGAAAAATTTACTACTGAAGATTAAAAAAGCAATTTACCATTACAAATATTGATAAGGCAAACAATAATTTCAGTGTATTATGAAAGAAATTCTACAGTGATTTAATTGGAAATGAACTGAAAAATTCTTCTACCTTGTCGTATCTGCAAAAATAAAGAACTGTTATTAAAAACATTTCTGCTTTTCTCAAAAAATGGAGTATTTCTCACTTCACTACATACAGATTTGCCAATCATACAGATTTGCCAAGATTTGCCTTACCAAAATTTCATAAAAAACCTGTAAAATTAAGATTTATAGCCAATATTACCAGAAATTTCAAGAATAATTTTGATAATATTTTTACCAATCTTCTTAAAACTATTTGTAATATAGTTTTTCAACAAATTAAAGAAGACAATAACTTCTGCTAGATTATTAATGACAACTTGAAAATCATTGAAGAAGTTGGAAATCTTCCTTTTTACAATATTAACTGCTATCACTTTGAAAACCTTTACACGTCTCTGCCACTCAAAGAAATTTACGAGGTCTTTTAGAAATGATAGAATTTTTTCCTGAAATACTTAATATTATAGATTTGCAAAAATGAAACAAATTTCTACATTTTTCGCTGTACAACAACTATATTAAGTATTCCAACTTTCTTTACCTGCAAACACAAGAAATTCCAATGGGAAGTTCATATTCAACTCATATTTGTAACTTATTTCTTTTTTCTAAAGAGTTCAAATTTCTGAAATGCTTTTCTGCTAATGATTTCAATAAATTTGAACACATTTATAGATATATTGATGGCATTATTACTTTCAGCAATTTTAATCTCGTCAAAAACAGCAACATATATCCAAATTCTCTAAAACTAAATAAGACCAATAAAAACCAAACAAATATTTTATCTTCATCTAAGTATTCATAATCTTACAGAAATTAAACTTTTTTATAAAAGATTTTAATTTTTCTACTAATAAATTTATAAATTGGAATTCCAACATATCTAAAAACGTTATTGCAAATACTATTATGAACCAAATTAGCGGAATTAAAAAAATTTGCACTAAAATAGAAACACAAAAAAAGAAATTCTAATTCTCATCAAAATTCATAAATAGTCTTTTAAAGAAATCTGGAGTAGTCTACATCATTATAATACCTTTTAAAAGTCTGGATTTTTTTTATATGAAAGCTCCAAAAGAGAAGGATAAAGAAGGATGTTTTAAAAAGCTCATAGGATTTTTTTTAAAAATTTCTATTCTGTTGCTAACCACGAGCCGTATATAGTCGTCATGGTAAGCCCATGACTTGAAGACTTTTTACTTTTCTAACAAAGGTTTCTTTACTTCCTTTTTCTAACTTTTTTTCTGTAATTTAAAATACATTTAAAAAGAAATCTTAAATTAAACTTTATGGATTTTTCTCTCATTTCTACAATGCAATTATTGAAAACTATTTGACCATTTTAGGCACTCTTTTGAGTCTACTGTTTTTAAAGAATAATTTATTTTAAAATATAATTAAACTGTTTTTAAAGAATAATTTATTTAAAAATATAATTAAACTGTTTTTAAAGAATAATTTATTTAAAAATATAATTAAAGTTTTACAATGAATGTTCTTTTTTCACATTTTTGTTTTAAAAGAGTCAGAATTTAATTTCTTTCAATTCGTAAGTAATCTTATTCTTTGTCAAAATTAAAAGAATTTTTCATTTAATATTTTAAAGTTTTTCTTTTGTTTTCAAAATTTCATCTTTTGTTCCAAATTTTAGCTTTTTGAGCAATTACTTTCTTGCCAAAGTTTTTTAATTTTGCCAATGAAGCCAAAATGGCAAACCTTTACATTACAATGTAAAAAAATATCCTTGTTTTGATTGCAGTATAATGAAAATGCTTGAGGTTTTAAATTTCTTATTTTGAGTTTTAATTACGTCCTTTCAACTAAGTTTTATAATTTCACTTATGTTTTAAATAAATTGGATTATTTGCTACATGTTTTAAAGGTAAAATTTTATTTATTTCACTTTTATTTTCAGTTCTTTAAGTGAAATAGAATTCTCTTTATTTAAGGTACAAGATTCTAATAAAAATTTGCTTTGTTTTTTTCCTTGCTTTGGGGAAGGAAATTTTCGGGTGAACTATTATAATTAAAATACATTGAAATGATTCATCAGTGAATTCCGGATACAGAAAAGCAAGGATTTTTGTAGAAGAGAGATTCAATTGGTTTCAATGTTTCTTTTCCCTGATGAAGTGACATTGAGGTTAATTGGATTCCTCTTTTTTTGAATTATTTAAATTTCATAAAATTTTTGAATTGGGGAATGCTTGTTTAAAAGTTTTGGCTTTGACAATTTTAAAAATTCTTTATTGCATTTATAGGATTATTTGAAATTTATTAATTATGAATTTCAATTTTCGTCTTTGTGAAAAAGTAGTTCTAAATTTCTTACTTTATGTCTTTACTGATATTTTTTCAGAACTTAATGTGCGAAAATACTAGGCAAGTTTATATTTTGTTTTAAAAAATGTTGTGTAATTATGATATATATATATATATATATATACATTCATCTAAAATGTTAAATATCTAAGAAAATTTGGACAGTAGGCTTTTAAATTTCTAATTTGAATTAAATGACAATCCCTATCACTTCTGCACTGACGTCACTCTTTGACTGAGGTATTCTGTATTGTTGTGAGCTTTTATCTGATCATCATTTAGAACTCAAACAAAGAATTTCTGGGTATAAATATTTCAGCTGTCTGTTGTGCACCTTCTTTCACTGCTTGCATTGTCCTTGTAAATCACATCTCTTCGCTAAGCTATATTTCTTCATTGTTTAAAAAGTGTAAAATGTGTAGTTTAAAATTGTAGAGTGCAGATTGCCCCCAGTATGTTGTGCCATGTGATGAGATATGTTATGCAATAAGATACATTGATAAGGATCGACAAGTAATAGAGATGTTCAGATTGTCAAGTGATTTTGTGATTCTTCAAAAGAGTTCGAGTTATCTAATATGCCACAGAGTCAAGCTATGTTCTGTCATTGCCACTTCAACCACGACTGCAACACAATTAATTTTTTCATTGTCCCATCCAAAAAATTATTACATATATATAAAATTTGGTTTTTCAGTTTGATTACTTATGAAATTTGAATTTTTCTTTTTAAATAATTTCTTTAAATATAATTTATACATTCCATTTAAGCATCATTCATAAAAGTATTTGAATTTGTTTTGAATATAAGTATTTGACTGTATGTGCTTTTAATTTGCACTATTTATAATAATTTAGTTGGAATAAAATTGATATATACAAACTGGCCAATGAATTAGAAACCTTTCAAATTTTCATTTGAATGTGCTAGGGATGAAGTATGTAAATTTTTTTTATGACGTGGGTTGCATGTGGTTAGAATGCTAGTATAATGTGAGAATGTGGTTAGAATGCTAGTATAGAGTGTTTTTTCATGATGAATGAAGTAAAATGGAAAAATGACAGATCTTTCACCATTTGAAAAAGGGTTATTGTTGGTGCCTGTTTAGCAAGGGCCTCGATTTCAAAGACAGCAAATATTGCTGTGTTTTCTTAAGCAGCCATATCAGGTTTTCAAGAGTTGGAATCAGAACCCACAGTCTTTCTGTAGAAGATGTAATTGCGGTTCGAGCACAGTTTTCCAAGAGAGTGATCAATGTTGTCTCCGACAAATTGTATTGCAAACCAGGGACTTTACTGTGCTTCAACTGACACAGATCATTAACCAAGGCTCTTCCCAACAGATTTCAGCTCGGACCATGTGCATGGAATAGCAGAGGATAGAAATGTGTAGTCGGGTGCCTCGGAGAAAAACCACTCATTTCTGCCCAACATGCAAGAATTCATTTGCAGTGGTGTCAGGAAAGAAGATACTGGACATTTGAGGATCGGAAATGGATAATGTGGTCGGATGAAGCACGCTACACCTTATTTTGCACTGATGGAAGACCTCAAATTTGGCAAAAAGGCCATGAAGCCATGAATCCATCTTGCCTTACTCGCACTGTACAAGAATCTGGTGGGAGTATCATGATATGGGGCATGTTCTGCTGCCATGGAAGTGATGCCCTGGTGTTTCTCAAGGGTAAAGAAACAGCCATGTGGTACCTAGATATACTGGCAGATCAAGTGCACCCTGCAATGTTGTATTTTTATTCTGATGGCAGTGGATACTTCATGGATGATACTGCAACTATACATTGTACCAGAAGTTTTCAAAATTGGTTCGCTGAACATCAGTCTTGACTTCCAACGTTTTCCTTGGCCAACGCATATCCCGGATCTTAACCCCATAGAAAATGTGTGGAATATGGTGGAAAGATGCATCTGACAGCACTCTCCTCTTCCGTCTAATTTAAAAGATCTAAAAAGCTGTGTAGTCAATGCATGGATGTAAATGCACTTCAAAAGCATGTAGACTTGATGTGCAAACGAATCGGAGCAGTTATCCATGCAGGAGGTGGTTCAATGAAATATTGGTCTTGGGTTTCTAATTTATTGGCAAGTGTGTGTATATTAAGCTCCCTGTAATTTTTCTTATCTTGCTTTGAATAATAATTCAGTAAGTATAAAAAATACAATTTGGAACTTTTTGTCAATTGTTGAAAAGTCTATTATGAATTAACCCTTGGAGTGGCATTACTGTTTGGATCTGCTCTTGGAAGACCTGTGTTTGAACAGCATCTGTTATCTAAATTTTTATAATTATTTATTTCTCTCTTTTCATAAACTTTCATTCATTAAGATGATATTTACATTATTAAAGAAAATGTACTTTAAATTATAGTTTTATACCAAGCTAGGGGCAAAAAATCTCATAACCAGATAAATGTAGTCATGCCATTCAGAGATTAACAGTATATTTAGGGTACTGCTAGGTAATCTTTCACTTACAATATGTATTATATATTGCCATACAATGGTGGAAGTGGAGACATGAGCAAAATCTTCTGAAAGAGAGCTGTATAAATGTCCTTACATTTTAGATGTTTTAAGCTAGATTCTGAGTAGTAGTCCGATACATAGTTTATAAAATCTTTACATATCTCTAATTTGTATAATTTTTCACTGAAAAAACTGTCTCTTATATATAAACATATTACATTTAAAATGTTTAAAATGTGTTATTATCAATTTGACGCATTCCATATGATATTCCTAATATTAAATTTAGACATAAGTTTTTGAATTAGACTAATCTATCTTACTTCTTGGAACAGTCTTTGCTGCTCTTACTTTTATTAAATTTTCATAATTTAAAAATATGATGAAATTTTAAAGGATGAAGAATGTCTTAGACCTGGTGAGGCAACAGATGCAACTTTCCTCTCAAAGCTTGAGAATGGAGTAGGAAAACACCCTCATTTTATTTCTCACAATACTGCAAGTGGCAAATTAAGGAAAACTATATCTCGAAATGTAAGTTGTTTTTTTCCTGCATGTGTACTTTGAATCTTTATTAATTTAAGCTATTTATCCTCAGATCCTTCATTGATGCATTCACCATTAGGTAGATAGCCCTTGAGTGCTTTGCTTATAGGTATTCCAGTAAACTCATTTTTATTAGTGTGCAGTTCATATTGCTTGTTATTAAAATTTGTTTTTTAAATTCATGTAAGTTATAAAATAGAGATTTAAAAATGACTTATTCCGTAAAATCATTCAAAAAGGATTTATTATTGCTCAGTATTGAAATCTTCTGCTCTCTCCCTCTAAAAATTTATTCGTTCTTGTTTTACATTAACTACTTTACTTAAGTAGATATTAATCCCAGGGATTATGACATATTTTACAGCAGGAAGCCTGTAAACTATGAGGCATTAATCACGTATTAGTTAAGATGTTGAGATTCATTAACATATTCTAATCTAATTTTTTTCATCTAGCTTTTAACATACCTTTTATCTTCTAATTATGTGTTTTTTATATATCTTTGAGGTATGCATGGCATTTTTTTTATCAATGATGCATTTTTTATGCACTGTGCAGTATAATTTAATTACATGCATATAGAAATGAGAACTGCACTTATTGCATCTTAAGATAAATTCTTTTGTTCGTGATATATCATAGTTCAACTAGGAAAAAAAATAGTAACTATCAGGTAATCAGATATCATCAGAAAATATTCAAAGTTTTAGGTATTATTTATTTTTCAAAGTTTATGCATAGCAATAAATAAAAATAATTGTAGAATACTGTCATATTGCTGGCTATCCCAAATATGGTGCACTGAAGAATAACAAGTATCAAATCCATATTTACTGAAACAGTATAAGAATGAGTTCATTAAAATTACAACTTTTTACTTCCTTGTCTGAAGTAAAGGAAGTATTGTAATCATGAAAAATTCTGGATACCATATTTCAACGAAAATATCCATTTTGACTGCTATTGAATGTAATTTATTTTATGTGACATCTGAATGTAAAGACAGAATAAAGGACTGTTTCCCCAACCGAATTATAAATTGATTTAAAATGAATTCTGAAGAGTTTTTTTCATGGTGTCTGTATGTATGTATGTATATGAGACACATACATTTATGTACGTATGTATGTTGGCTAACTCAAAAATGAGTAGCCTGAAAACGTTGAAATTTTTTATATTGGACTGCTATAACATGTAGATGTGCACCTCCCTCCTTGGTTGCAATTGGTCCGCACCAAAAGTATATGCACTCTTTTACAAAAAAATCGAATTACTATGAAGGAAGGAAGTGGTTGTGCTTGATGAAACTCACTTTTTTGCCTCTGTTATGTATATAGCTCCTACACAGATAATAAAATGATAAAAAATCAAGGTCGTAATAAAATGATAAAATAGCAAACCTGTTCTCGGCTCACAATCACCCATTGAGTGTTCAAATTAGTAGTTGGTTGAACTGCCTCTGGCGGCAATGCACGCTTGAATTTGTTGAGGCAAGGAGTGATAGATGTCATCCTGTAGCACATTCTGCCAAGCATTCATCAGTTATCGCTCCAGATCTGCAATATTTTGTGGTGCCCAAATCTGGCGGCCTACCATGTCCCTGACAGGCTCGATTGGTGAAAGGTCTGGTGACCTTGCTGGCCAAGGAAGACTATCAACCACACGGAGGACAGTGCAGAGATATGCGAGTGGTATGTGGCTTGGCATTATCTTGTTGGAAAATGGCTCCAGGATGATGTACCATGAAGGGTAATGCAACTGGCCGCAGGATGGTATCAACATATCGTTGAGCTGTTAAAGATGTACGGAGGAGGACTAAAGGTGACCTGCTGTCATAAGAAATAGCGCCCCACACCATCACACCAGAGGTTGTGGCTGTATGCCTTTGTAAAACAAAGACTGATTGGGACCACTGGCCCCATCCTCTCCAGACACAAAGACGGTCATCTGCTTCAAGAGTGAAGTGGGATTCATTGCTGAACAACTATACGATGCCAGTCTGATGGCAGCCATGATGATCAACTGCGATGCCACTTCAGACGACTGCTCCAATGTTGTGGGGTCAAAGGCAAACATCTTAAAGGCCTCTGTGAGCGTAATCCCACCTCAAACAAGCACTATGAGGTGGTGGATGGCACTACAGGAGGTATAGATGTGACTATAATGCATTGATACCATTGGGACGGTTCCGGGCCTGGCGAACAGTCATCCTATCTTGCCTCACATTTGAGCTCCTTGGCTTTCCAGAGCCTTCATTTCGTTGGCAATTTCCTTGTAGCAACCCTTGCTGCCACCATCTTTGCACAGCAGTGTTTGTACGCTGCAAGTTGTGGCCTATTGCTCGGTATGACCACCCAGCTTCACGCAACCCTACAATGTGACCACGTTCAAAGTCGTTTAGCTGTCTGTAAGATCTTCGACATCATTGTAATGGCATCTTTAGTTGCTTCTTTACGAAATTACAATGGCAGCAACAAAAAAAAAAAGATAAATTTTCTGCCTCTGTTACTGGTTTTATACTTTGCGAATTGTGCACTAAAAATGAGCACTATGATTGCAATTCCTGTTCATTTGCAGTGAAACTTTGATCATTTTCATGTTCGATCAAGATGTTTATGGATACCAAATTTTGTCACGATCGAAAAGTCCTTCTTGGTGCTTTGCTTTTTTTTGTAAAAGAGTGTATATATTCACTCTGTTATTTGGGTCAATGAGCTCAGTTTTTTATTCTTATGTATTTGTTAATTGTGCATTTTTTGCTTTAAAAATGATTGAATTATGTTGTTCTTATCTTCCGGTTAAGAATTTAAGTAAATCTTAACCGATTTACTTAAACTTAAATTACTTAAGATTACAATTTAAGTAAATCTTCATGCAATATTTATAGAATTATCAATAATTTAAGTTGTTTAAGTGCAACTAAGCCTAATTATTTTTAACATAGCAGCCACATTTGTTTAACATAGCAGAATAGTTGATTTGTTGTCAGTCTAGAGAAATTATGCTTCACAAACGCCTTCTTTTATTATTGCAAATTAAATAGTGCTTAATCCATTCCAACATATTTTGAATTTTTATGTATTTTTGTCTTGTCGCAAAATGAGAACTGAATTAATTGAATGAGAATTATTGAATTGTCTATGAAAAACTGCTTCTTTTTTTGTTTGTTTGTTTAATTTGTTTTATACATCGTTTTAGATTTATTATAGTATTTGAATAGAACATGTGGCAATGATTAGATAATTCTTCAGATGATATAATTTTTGTGCTTCTGAGTTATAAAATGAATGAGGTGTAGTGCTATTAAATGAACCTAGCACCAGAATGTCGCTATGGTTAACAAATATAGTGAATTTTAAAGAGTGCATTTATTCTGTTGTGGTTTATGTGCTATTAATGAAGTAGATTTAATTCAATCCAATAAGTTTAAATGAAATGCAAGAAAAAATGCATATAATTTAATATTCTGTACAAGGAAGTCATGTTGTGTATATATCAGATTTTCTCATTGTGTAGGAACATGAAAAATTCAGTAATTTATGTAGCCACCTTGATCAGCAATAACTACTGTGACACACATTGGCATAGAAAGAATGTCTTTAGATGTGTGCTTTGGGTGATATTATTCCATGCTCTTTCCACATATTGCAGAGACATGTCCCATGAGTCACATATCGAGGCAGTAGGCAAGACAAGGCAGTAATACTACTTAGTGGTCAATGAAAAATTGTTGAATGTTGCATGTCACATGCAGTCACATGTTTTTCTTTTAAAACTTGGTAACAGACAAACCTTGAAGGCAAGGGAGAACAAGCTCCAAAACTTCAGAGATGCTGCATGATTGTTGAGTGTTCTGGTATAGTAGAATGGTGCACAAGTTAAATCTAATGTCATCCACGGCAGTGACTACAGGTAATAGACTGATAGGGTGAAAAATAATGCAAGGTTGTAATGTCTGTCATGCAGTGATGCCAAAGTCATGCATACTGTCAGAGATTTAGGTATGATGCAAATTTTGAGTCTGCTAGATGTTTTTCTTCCATGGTGCTTCATTTGGGATGTCCAATAGTGTGTTTGAGTGAAGTAATCTATAACTTTTGATTCCTCTTTCATGTACATAATGCAGTTATCATAAACATTCATAATAGGAATAAATATATATGTACTTAAATTTAACTTCTTATTTTTCATACATTAGTTAATTTAAAAAAAAATTTCCAAACTGCTTACTTAGCAGTTTTACTTAATAATGTCAATTATCAATGAGTTTGATTTGAGAGACTGTAGTACAAAGAGTTAGTAGAGTTTACGCTGAGTCAATTGGGAATTTATTTATATTTCTGATGTGCTTAGGAGGTTCTGCTTGGTATGTGTGTTCTTTTTGAGCTATTTACTTCTCTTTATATTGCTAGATAAATTTACTAATTGCAATAAATGGCCAATTTCTTCTTGCTCATTTTGAGCGGCCATTTAAAGAAACATTCATGAAATGCATAGTTCCAAGGAACTGCTGATTGAAAAATATTTAGTTTTGGTATTCATGTAAGTTCTTGATTCGTGTAAGTAATTAAGTATTAGTATGGCTACAAATAAATTATAATCTGAGTTTCCATATCTTTCTTGTATTTAAATGGAAAACTTAAATAAAGTAATTAGTAGCTTAAATGTTTAATTGCTATTATAGGTTTTTAGAGATATAACTTTCATTTTAATTTGATTTTTAATAGCTTGCCAGATGTTAATATGAAGGTAAACATGATTTCTTATTTTATTATACATTTAATAAACTCTTAATGCCTCTTTACTTATTTAATTGAATCTTTAAGTTTACTGTCTATTGCTAGTAAATTTTATAAACTGATTATATTAATGATTCTATTCTTCATGTTTTTAGTATAGTGCATTCTTAAATTTAAATGTAAAAATATTAAAGTTTTAGTGTGTTTTTCTGGTGACTTATAATGGAGACTTATGCTTGTGGTTAATATTTATATCTATATAAATTAGTTAGTTTTTAGTTTCATAATGGTTTTTAAGGTTTACTTCATCTAACAGATGATTTTACAGGAAAAAGTTTGGGAGGTTTTGAATATATTTTTGCATTGTACTTTGTTTCTGCTGTTTTTCTGACGGATCACATGGAGATATCTCAGTACTGCAAAGTCGACTCTGAAGTGAAAAAATGAAAGCAGATGTTCTCTCTGAGCTTATATAGTTTAATCCCAGCCACCAAGCAATCTCTAGTACTTCCATTTCTCAAAATTACTGGAAGGTGTATATAGTTAAAATTACATATAAGGGTCAAATACAGTTACACATAGGAATCAATTATAATACCAATTGTAGTTATATAGGGTCTGAACCAAAATGTCACCAGGTGTTTGGTGACTTTTGGCAATGCAACAAAAATTAGTTGCCAAAACCATCGTCAGCTTTGTAATTGGCAAAGTAGCCATTTATTCAGTGTTAAATAGATTTGCCCCTGTAATGTTATTTTTCTGCAAAGGTTTGCTACTTCAGACTTTTTGTGTTATTTTATACAAAATTTGTAACATTATGATTGTTAGACAAATAATAGTGTTAAATGGATGTTTAGAAGTATTCAGAAACTAAACTTTTTGCTGAAACAAAACTGTTGAAGAGGACAAACTGTAATATCTGAATCAATACGCAAAGGTTAAGTGCAACTAAGAAAATGTAACTTATCAAAAATTTTTCATCAGTGTGAAACTGAAAATTTCTTATATGGTATTTAATGAATTTTTGTAGTCAGCTTTATGGTACAAGAACAGGAAATAATTTGGAATGTGAAAAGCTTTAAATTTTAACCAATATGAATCCATTGAGATTAATCAGTTGACTCAAGAATTATATATTTTTATCTTATACAGAAGTATTTGTGAAATATCGAATATTTTATTTGTAGTAAGCTTTTCCAAGCTAAGAAGAAAAATATAAATTGTGCTGTCAAATAAATATATGAAGTTCTATATTTTAGTATGTTGTAGAAATTACATATCTCAGTATGAAGTAGTTATAAATCCATATAAATTAGCATTATAATGTGAGTTACTGGTCTCTATTAAACTAAACAATTTTTTAGATCTTCACAATTGGATCTGAATGTAAGTAACTAATGATGAGATTTAAATTATTCAAATTTATATCATAGTAAATTATAGTAAGGGTATAATTAAATGCAATGAATAAAATGCCTCATCAGTGGCTGAGTAATTAAAACTGCTAAATACTGGTAATTCAACCTGGTTTGGTTTTCATCCCAGGTGAATGGGCCAACCATGTATGGTTTTGATGGTGTATCTCTCCATGTGTAATGTGAATACAAGCCAGTTTCCGTTAGAAAGTCCTTCCTCTTAGAAAGGCATCCTTCCTCTTAAAAGGCATCCTTCCTCTTAGTTAGATAACCCTTGTTGCTTTGCCATGTTCAAATAACCTAACGAATGAATGAAATATTGTATTTTGAAACTTTTTTTATGTGTTTAATTATTTCTCCTATTTTCTTATGTGACTTGGTGTTTGCATCTGCACAGTTTATTTTAGTTGATAGTTTGTGAGAAGCTGACCAGTTTGACTTTTAAAATTGGGCAAAATTCAGATTTAAATTTTCATCGATTTTGGAAAAGATTCCATGCATTTTAAGAGACAGTTATTTCTTAAAAAGAATATCTGTTTCAGATCATCTCTTGAAATGCTTACAGCATTTTTTCTAATCACTCTAAATTTTGCTTAACTTTAAAATAATATTTTAACAAAATTGTTTATTTATTTGAAATTAAATTTTAGTCTTGTTCACAGCATATTGGTAATTTTAACTTCGATGTTTGAAATTTGTTTCTTTCTAAATTTCAGGAGTTCCGATTGGTACATTATGCTGGAGATGTTACTTACAATGTTGAAGGTAAAGACAAGACAAATTAAAAATAAATAAATAAATATAATTTAGTTAATCACTGCTTTTCTTTTGCCTTAAATTACATGTAATAGTATGGGGTGTCCACGAAATACCTGAAAAAATTTAACAGCTTGTTAGGTGGAAATGGAACAACTTATACCTTTGGGATTGGTCACAGTTTCACAAACAAGGTTCAAAGTTTTTGTGACAAGTGACAGAAGTTATACTATCTTGATATGCACATTATTTGTTTTGCACATAAGATCAAGCCAGTATTCCTGCTTTATCCATGTATGGTGCAACATGGTGTGATCAGTGGCTGTAAAGGCATTGGTCTTTAAGTCTGTACTTTAGAATGGTAAACAATATCAACATAGCCCCACAGAAAGAAATCTAAAGGGATTATGTTAGGTAAAAAACATGGTGGCTGTGGAATGGGTCCATCTTTCCTGATCCATTTGCTAAGGGAAGTTCTGTCCAGAAAATTAAACACATAATGCCCGGTGTGGTGGTCCACTATTCTACTGAATATGACCTCTGATTCAGGATACTTCAGCTGTGGGCAAATGTAATTAAATAATAATAAATGTATCAATTTAAACTATGGTTGGTATTGTTGTTCATGGAAGGAAAAACTGGTCATAAAATCTTCTCATGCAGCTTCCAACAACAAACATCCACTTTCAGGCTGTCCTGCTTCAACTCCCTTGTGACATGAAGATTTTCAGATCCCAAACCCCAGTTTTCAAAGCTTTAAAATATTATATGTTTATATTGAACCAGAACAAATCATCAGGGAAAAAACTTTGGTATATGTGTAATAATACCGCAAAAATTCACAGCACCACTTCTTTTTAGTGCTTACAATAATAGAGTAAATTTGTTCGACTTTATGCACACACTCTACTTTTTTAAAGTGGAAGCTGTCTAAAGCTTTTCATGTACATAATTTTTAACGGCTTGAATGAAAATTCTGTTATATAAATTGTAAGATTTTTAATTTGAATATTTGTTTTGAATTTAATTTCTGTTTGGTAGTCTATAATGATCTAATTCACTTTCTTTGAAGGAACTTGATGGTTATGTTTTTTCCCATATTGCAAAGAGTAAAATTTATTACACTAAAGGTCTTTATTTTGTCTTTAAATAAATGTTGTTTACTATTCCAGTATTATTGTAAGTTAGCCAAAGAACAATAAAACTATTAAAATACTGATTGCTTTCTGATTTGATTTTTTACCTCTTTAAAATATGCATGTTTTGATAATTTATGTATATGAAGAGCTAAATCACTTTAAACAAGAATAATGTATTTCAGGCTTTTTAGATAAAAACAATGATTTATTATACAGAGATTTAAAAAAGGTAAGCTTTCATTTTTTATATTATAATTTGTAATGCTGTATTCTTTTGTATTTTCGCTTTGTAATTATGAATCTGCATAGTTATATTTTCATTTTTAAATTGTTTTATTTAAACAAAAAGTATTTTTGTTTTGCTTTTTTCTTTAAACATATGTATTATTGGATTTTCCATTATTACAACAAAAGTTTACTTTTTCCCTCTCTGTCTGTATATATTAAAAGCATTTAAGAGGTTTTTATAACTCTGTGAAGATATACCAGAAATCTTCATTATTGAAAAATGAAGTAATAACCATTAAATTTACTTTGACTTTTTCTGTATCTTTGTCAAGATACATAAGTGGAAATTATTAATGTAATGGTTTTTAATTGATTGTGCATGAGAATGATAGTAATGAATGAAGTAGCTGCTTTTTATATTAATGATTTCTTTTTTAAAATTGCAATGAATATTGATTATTACTCTGGGGAACATTAATTTCATTGTCTGGGGTTAACCACATTTTTTAACCTAGCACTTCAACTTTTTAAGCTACAGGATACCCTTTCTTTGTCTCAAAAATCATACAAAATATGCATATGAAGGAAAATAAAAGAAAAACCAAATATTACTGGTCTCAAAGAATAGTTTTATTCATTTGAAGACTCTATATAGTTACTGCAAGTTAAATTTTGTTCATACAAATAGTATGGCTGTGTAAAAATTGCAGTTTGATACTCTTGTTACAACCAAACATTTTGAAGTTCTCCAAAAATTTATAGAATTCAAGTTAATTTGAGTGTGCTTGGGTACTAAAAGTAGAGAAGAGTATACAAACTATTTGCTGTTCTTCTTACAACTACAGAAACAAAGTCCAAAGAAGGGTTAAAATATCATTTTATTCAACTAAAAGAATAATAACAGTCGGCCCTCTCTCGAGCTTACAGGAAAGCCTGTACTTGGGCTTAAGACAGAAAATAAGAAACTGACTTAATTCTAACTAAAATTTAGCTGAAGTTTTATAGAAATAATTAACTAAGTTGGCCTGCATTTAAAACTCACCAACGAATAATAACAGCGACGTAAAAATAGGGTCAAATGTAGTAAGATAGGCTTAAAGCAATGACATGGCCAGAAGGCAGAACATACTCCATTGAGAACTTCTGAACCCCTCTGTGGAAGTGACTGAACTTTCCTTTAAATACTGGTTCTACTCATTTACATGAAGGCCCACCAGCGGCCAAGCAGTAAAGTTGCTGAACACTAGTTCGGTCTGAAGTTCGAATCCTGCAAACGGGCTGGCTGCGTAGGCTTCATGGTTTTCCCAATGTGTATATGAGCCAGTTTCCCTTAGAAAGTCCTCCTCAAAGGCATATCTCTTCTTAGGCAGATAGCCCTGGAGCTTTGCCATAATAACATAAACCAAAAACATTTACGTAAAACATGATACTGAAAACTCATTCTGGCAGGGAATTGTAGGTGTGAAACAAGAGAATAAAGGAAAGGGTTTTGAAATTAAAAATAACTATTAGAAAATTAAAATAATCCTTATAAGTTTCTGGACAATTTCACTGTAATTCTGTGCTCGTGTATTCCCAAGAAAGTCTTTGATGATGTTTTTGAATATCAACCAAGCATTCTTTTGAAATTCTGTCATTGTTCAAGTGAAACATTAATTTTTTAGGAACTGCCAAATCTGTGGACCGTCAAACACACAGGCTTTTATCTTTTTAAATGACAAGCTAGGAAATGCTAAAATGAGGTACTTGAAACAGTCTCCTTCAACTGGCAAAGCTTTAACAAATTTTTTCATGAGACCCAGTTTTTTTTTAATATGCAGAGATGGAAATATAATGTTCTTCTTGTTGACAAGTGGTTAATGTAGAATGTTTTGATCACCAGGTTTCAGGTCAGATCTTGGTGGTCAATTCAGCTGCACCCAATGCTTCTCACAAGCTCTTTCTGTCCCACATACACAGTACAGAGGTGATCCAGAAGGGTACCAACCCCATGGACAACCCTTGGTAACAATTATGCATACAGGCAAAGTATTGAATCATAAGTCAGTGACGACCAGGCCCCAACTGGTCACCCACAATGAAAGTGAAATAAGGTTAAAGACTGTCTCCCAGTGTTGACCAGCAGGAGCAAAATCTTGGGAATAACTTTTCAATATCTAACCTTGTAGCATCCCTACAAGCAAGGCCAGACAAAACAGTACCAGTGTGGTCTCTGCTGTGCCTGAACCTGTCATTGAAGAATCTATGGTTCTAGTGATTGTGAAGACTGATTATGTACACTGGAAGCAGAGTCTTAAGTACAGGTTCCAGCCAGAACACGGGGTTGTCCTCCTGTCAACTTCCAGGGGGATGTCCCACTTATACAAAAAACAAGTATTCTTGACATATCCACATTGCAGGCCAAGGAGGAAGCAGACCATTTTAATCTCAGTGCAGATGATAAATTGGTGCATGTGATATTTCAACCAATCAATGATTCTCTTTATGTCTTTATATAAACATATTGAATGGGCTATTGGGATTGCGCCAAATACATATCCATTGTGAAGAAGGACACACTTCAGGCTCTGCTGTGAATTATTGATGAATAATCACCACCGAGTTGGGTTACAGACTGAAATTCTCAATTCTTCCATTAAACCATGTACATTACATCAGTACACAAATTCATCATCACTTCGAAAGTATTGCAGAAATGCACTTTCTCTTGATTGAAAGTAGAATACCTCAGTACTTTTTTAAAGCAAGTTTTTCTTGTGCAATCTCGATGCTAACAGCTCTCAAGCTTTTCTGGATAGTCCCAAATATAATGCTAAATCATTCAACTCATGCTGGTCAAATTCCTTATGAACCGAATAAACTTCAGTTTTAAAATCTTCATTGTGGGTTCAATTTGATATTCACCAAAATTGCATTGCTGTATTACCAAAGAGGGTAATTCTTTGAAAACAAAGCACTGGGATTTCAGCTGAGTGAGGCACTGGATGTATAGCTGATGGTAAACTAGAAAGACATCTTTTACGTTTGCTTTACTTGTTATAATATCCTGACATTTTCACTGTACCAAAGTAGCAATCACTTGAGTGATTTTGACGTGGTAGAAGAAAACTAACTGCAGTTTTGAACTCACTATGCCTATTTAACTCTAAAACAGGAACTCAACAGAAATTAGGTTGAAAATTGTTTGCCAGTGTTATTGGCTGAAGAGAGAGTATTATATGTGTTAATTTTCGATGATATCATTGGACATTTTTGAGAACAGTTTGTATCACGTAAAGAAATGAAAATTAATTTTTAATTACAAGATAAGTAAGAAATAAAAAAAATGTAATAATCATACAGCACCTCTTTTAGTCATTTTTTAGATAGTAGCACTGAAGTTAGTTGTTCTTTTAACATTTTCCTGTCATTTTCAAATTAGTGCACCGTATAAGAAATAAATAACTAAAAGTGAAAGATCACATACTACATCACACATGGCCAAACTGCGGCTCGCGAGCTATTGCGATCCTACGCCATTTGAAATTCAACTGATTTTGAATAAATCTAGTTTAATTTTTTAGTACAGATGGAATTTGAAATAGAAATCATCCAGTGCTATGTTTCTTTATTATTGCTAGTTTAATTTCTGATATTATGTATGTAAAAATCTGATAGATTTCAAACTCTCTGCTGCTGGCTTGCCAGAGAAACAAATACATAAAATTACAAATAATTCCATTTCTGGTAATTACTATTCCGGTTATGTTAGTTTTTAAAGAGGTAATGGTCATCGGAATACATACAAAGTTAATCTAAAATGCAATGCTAATATTTTTATTTAATTATTCTCCCTAATATTTTTTCTCTCAAGTTAGTTTTACTTTAGGCAGTATCTTCTTATATTTCTATGTGATCCCATTGTTCGCAACAGTTGTGATCCATCTGTAAGATTTTGTATTCGTTGTAGGGTACTTTCTTGAATGGCATGAGTAACTGCTGAAGAAACTTGTGTCCTCTTAAAATCCATATAGAGCTGTTTTAATGTGTGGAAGAATTTTATGAGGATTTTATTTTTGGTGGAGTGAACTTTCAGCCACTTGGTTGTTTCAATTTTCTGGCAAACTCTTTCAAAATTAATTGCCTATCCCTAAGCAAGTCAGGCATTTTTATGCAAGTGCTTCTCAGATTTCTCAACCATTCACAGTAATGAACACTTTTCGTACATGAAACTCCATCTTTCATAATAATTCCTTGGTAATCCTGGTCAGAGATCATAATTTATTTCACCAATGGCTGTAGATGCTGAAATATTTGGAGTAATGGGAAGAATCACTGGTTTGACAGTGATTTAAATTTTAGTCAAATTGTTTAATTCCCATTTTATCAAATATTGTTATTCCAGATAGAGATCTTTCACCTTCGTCATAAAATCTTCATATCAATAACGTTTGCATCAAGCAGTGAGGGATCAACACAACACAAACATCTCTCTTTTCCAAAGTTTCTGTTGAAATCGGCTTATTGATATTGGTGAAATCTCTTTAACTTGTGATATTTTCTTGTAATTTTTGATTTCTTGTTTGATGACCTTCTTTCTTTCTATCTCACACTAGGTTAGAAAACATATTCACCCTTTAGGGCTCTTGCTTTTCAGCTGCTCAGGCTCTTATGTAATACATTTACATTAACAGCATTACATTTCTTTTAATATGTTGATATTTTTTGTCTTCTAATTTTTGGTCATCATGTACGTCTGACACATCTTTCATGAAAGCTTAGAAGCCAAACGAAAAGTTGGACCAAGTAGTTGTACAAAGTTGTGAAATTTTGCTCCCGTAAACATTTATTTTTAAAGTCTGGTCTTTTATTTTCTAAAATACCTTCTGCTTACAGACTCCATTTCAAACTCAATTTGAGATTTATTTTCTATACATAGGTTAGGTAACCTAATGGAAAGTTGTACTATGTACCTGTTTGGCTGACAATAATTTATTTTAAACTTTCTTCTGATTTATTTAACTCAGAAATTCAAGGTGAGACATAAGTCATTTGACCACTTTTATGAGTCCAACACTTAAGAATATGATGGATCCGTATACCTATTCGGCTAGAGCTTTAGAACTAAACTATTGTGCAGACATCTGCCGTGTTACGAAAGGCCTTCAAATCGAACATTTGTGCATTTCCATAGAAATATGAAGAGTTAAGTGTTCACATTATATCTACGTTTGTGAAATAAATTCATTATAGTAGTGACAGGTAAGTACATCTAAAATTGTCGTAATGATTCAAGAGATGGTTTCAAGGATTTTCAGTGATGAGCATGAACTTTATCCATTTCAAAATTATAAAGAGATTTTGAGAAGTAGCTTCAAGAATTTTCATTGATGCACATGAATTTTGTTATATGTCCAAAATTATCGGGACCTTTCGGGAGATAGTTTCGAAAATTTTCAATAATGCGCGCATGGTACAGATTACTAAAAAATTTCTGGCAGATTCCTTTGGATGCTATGCTGAAATATTGTATCAGTCAGGGCTGTCATGAGAGATACTGATTATTCAAATACTACTGAAATTGTATTCATATATTTTTTGGGGGTGAATTCTTCTATACTGGGCATCAGTAAAAGTAGTTATTCCAAGGTTTTGGGAAAACAATTTTTTTTAGCAATTTCTTAGGTTAGATTCTGAAAATTCTAATGATCTCAGTATTTTTTTCCTTATGTTAATTGCATGGAGAATTAAAATTAATTTTTAAATAAAAGCCTAAACAAGTTAACAGCTTATTTTTAAATAAATATTTTTTCTTGAATAACAGTTTCTATGCAGTGCACATTAACGTGTATCATTTAATTTGCACTTTCTGAAAGACTGTTCATGAATTATTTGGGAAAAAAAAAAAAAAAACTCAGTTTTCTTTTGAATAATGATTTGTAATTTACTCAAATAACATTTTTATGTAATTGTAGACCAATGAATATGCTTCTGATTTCTTTTACTTCTATTAAGATAAAACAACAATAATTATAAGCGTAGAGCTATAAAGCAAATAAGACGAAAATATTTTATTTCTGTACCTGAAGAAAAAACGCTCAGTTTCTCTGTACGAGTGTTGCAAATTTTTTTCTTGGGGCTTAAATTTTCTGAACACAAAACAGTAGATATAAAATGTATTCATTGAAATTTATATGTAACCATGTTAATCACATATACATTAATTTTCTTCAAAAGTTTCTTTATATTCAAAACTTGTCTCATTATTTTTGAAATGATATAAATTTGGACTTGCGGCTCTTGAACGTTCATAAAATCTATCATGAGGCTCCCATCGTCTTGAAATTTTACCATCCCTGTACTACATGATTAAAGAAATTTTAATGGCAATGTTTTGCTTCTTTCAAGAGAATTTTCCTGCGAATTAAAATAAAAAAGAAAAGTTTTCCACTTTAAAAGAGGTCAGCAAGAATAAATCAAAATTTCGTGATTAATGAATTTTGTTAGTTATTAGTGATATTTTTATTATTTATTCAATATAACATAAAAAATAAATTTTGATTTTATTTCTGTTATTTTATTTATTTTTTAATACTTTTTTGTGTGTGTGTGTAAGTAAAGCCTTCTAGGTATGTTTTATGGAAATGTTTCCATTTATAAAAGTGATAAAAATGATTTTGTGTGTTTGTCTTCTTATTCATAATAGCAATAAATCAGTGGATATTTTATATTATTGTCAAAACAATCTGCTGCTAATAGGTTAAAAAGTTTTTTATAGAAATAAAAAGTTCAATAAATGAGTCCTCAATAAAACTTAATTGAGGATTCATTTATTGAAACTTGTATTCTGTCTACTATTTCAGTTAGTATGAAACTATTATGTAAGGGGGAAAAAATCTTAAACTAGCATATAAGTGAGAAAAAAATTAATCTTGTTCCCTTTTATTTTCATGCATTTGATATTTGTCCTGGTAGTATATCTTCCAAAAATTCCTTGCTGTTTATATATTTATGGTAATAAATGTAATTATTTATATATGAGAATCAATAATTAATACATGAGAATTAAGTGAATAAAAACATAATAGTCAAGCATAAGTATGCATTCAATAACTTATTTAAACAACATGTATTATGAAAGAAGCACTAATTTGAACTCGTTGCTTGGCAGTTTCAGTAT
This sequence comes from Stegodyphus mimosarum, assembly GCA_000611955.2. Taxonomy (NCBI): domain Eukaryota; kingdom Metazoa; phylum Arthropoda; class Arachnida; order Araneae; family Eresidae; genus Stegodyphus; species Stegodyphus mimosarum. Next base: position 931,517 of record KK114638.1, read on the forward strand.
TCTCAACAGTCTTTTAATTAACAATATTATCATTTTTGAAACTTTGTAGTTGATATGAATATCGATACCTAATTTTGCAGTGTAATATTTTTATTTCAAATTAAAGTATACTTAAGAATTCATAAAAAATTTCAGGCTATGACTGAATCAAGAAATTTGGTCGTTAGGATGACTTTTACATTAGAAGAGATATCTGTCAAAAAACGCCCTAATACTGTAAGTTTTTTCCCTCCCATATTTTAAGGTATGCTTGTTAAGTTGATGAAGATTTTTAAGAATTTTATCAAAAGGCTATCTTTTCATGATTGCTTATATTTTATTCACATTTAGGCTGCTACACAGTTTAAAATAAGTTTATCATTGTTGATGAACATTTTGATGTCGAAGGAACCGTGGTATATTCGATGTATTAAACCAAACGATAATAAACGTGCAAGTAAGGAATTTTATATTGCATATTTTTTTGTCTTTATTTTTAACGATGGAAAGTCAATATTCCTTTTCTGATTTTCTAAAACAGTTGCTTGATGAATTGTTCTTTAGTTATTGAAATGAGCAACATATATGTGTAAGATATTAGAAAATATGATAGCTGCTTTAAAGACTAATTGGTGATCTTGGAATTAATATTCTGAATTTGGTGGTCTTCCCCTTGGTTCATCTGTTCTCCCGGGTTCGAGATTTTTCTACCTTACGTAATGCTGCTTGAAAAGTGAAAACCAAAACTAATAACCTATCATAGCTGTCTCTAGAATCGCACCTATCTGGTATAAATACTGTGGTGGGCTAGTTGTGTCATTCCCTTCTGTTAGCTTCCACCTTGCTAATAACTCCTCGCTAAGAATCAATGTAAATAGCAGTTTATCATCTTTCATTATGATTGAATAATAGAAATGTATTGGATTGCATTATGATTGGATAAACATCTATGGAGATGATTTTATATAAGTTAAAATAAAGACTGGAAGTTCTTCAAGTTCATGTTTTGTAATCTTCATCTGTAAGCCTTCACGCTCAGCTATGGTGACTACAAGCTAATTCCACCTTCTTTGCTCATCGAAATAATCACAATAATATATATATATATATATATATACACACTATATTATATCTGTGCATGCATGTATATATACACAGTCCAGTCATATTAATGTGACCACCATCTACTTTCGACATCAATGTGAAATAACCAGTTACAGAAAGTAGGTGCCAGCACATTGCATTGGGGCATATATAAAGGGTATCTAAGAAAATCAGAAAACATTGCGATCATTGGTGTAATGGAGAAAGAGAGCGATTTGTCTGACGTTTGAAAGGGCACGATCATTGGCTTTCAGGCCAAGGGTAGAAGCATTTCCAAAACAGCTGGTTTTGTAAACTGTTCGTGTGCCGCCATGGTAAAATATACTGTGCATGCCAAAATGGCACTACCCAAAATCAGTGATGTGGCAAATGTGGTGCACTATGGTCCATTGTTGTTGTTGCTAATCCTTGGGTCCAGCTTCTGCTAGACAAAATCCGCGAGTTTATTCACCTTCAAAAAGTCATAGACCAACATAGGAAGATCTAATAGGTCATCATAGGACAAACTCAGGCACCTAAGAATATGTGCTGGAGAAGGCTGCTGATTATTACGTTTTGGACAAATCAAATGGCCTTTTTTGACCACCCTGGAATACATGGCTTCCTTAATGGCCACTATGAAATCGTAAGAGTATCATCTGGATGCATCTGTCATAGTTCATAGTGAGGAATCCACCAGGGGATGGAACATGATACCAAGTATGTGCCGGAGGGACAATCCAAGTCGTTTTCTGGCAGAATACAACTCAAGGTAAGTCAGACAATTAGAAGGCTATGGCCCGTAGATGACAGAGGTAAACGATGGCTATAGAGATGCATTCGGGCAAACAGACATGCAACCGTTGAGCAACTGACTGCCTAGATGAAGCAAGAGGCTACCAAGAGTGTCTTCTCAATGACAGTTCAGCAAACTTTGCTGAGTATGGGCCTCCGCAGCAGACGCCTGATTAAAGCACCTATGCGGACTGCAGTTCATTGGTGATGAAGGCTGGAATTTACACGCCAAGTACCCCAACTGGACATTCACTGAGTGGTGACAAGTGGCTTTTTCTGATGAATCATGTTTTATACTTCATTGGACAGATAGATGTTGGTGTATATGGCTTCAAACATCATAAAACAAACACCTTACTACAATTGTCAAAAGGGTCCAAGCTGGAGAAGGGAGCATTATGATCTGGGGAATGTTTTCGTGACAATCTCTGGATGCACTCATCACTGTGGAAGGCACAATGAATCAACCTAAATATGCATCTGTCCTTGCAGATCATGTCCATGATGGAATACACCAGCAGGACAGTGCGAAATGTCATGCAACTCCCAGTGCATGTTCATGGTTTGAAGAGCACCAGGATGAGTTTACTATGCTCTCCTGGCCAGCAAACTCTGGACTTAAACCCAATCGAGAATTTCTGGGAACACCTCATTTGGGTTGTTCGCCCCATGGATTCTCACCCTCATGACCTAGCGCAGCTGCTTACTGCACTGGAGTGTGCATGACGCACCTTCAAGAACCTAATTCATTCTCTTCCTGCATGTCTTGCAGTGGTCTGCTCTACGAAAGGTGGTTATTCTGCCATTTGACAGATGGTCACATGTGACTGCACTGTGTATATACAGTACGAAGTCTGAGATCCGGACTCTTCGGGACTTCGGCAATTCCAGATTTGGGATTTTTCCAAATATTAGATCATAAATTTAAATCTAGTAAGATGGCATGGAGAAATTTTACAGTTAAGAATATGAAATCGTGACTTATGAAATAAAGACCATTTATGATCTAAAGGGTATAAAAATTTGCAAAGAAAAAGCTTAATATTTATTTGTTTATTTTATTAAACATTTCTTTCAATGTAAGTTGTTTAAGTTGCTTCATGTTTTGTGTAAATACTTTCTCTTTAATTGTATAAACAGACATAATTTCCTGTTCAGTTATACAGTTCCACTGTACAAGTCCTGTAATTGCTGTCAAAAATTCTGACTAAATTGTCAATCAAAATTTTTTCATTTTCAATAACCTCTGTGTCACTTTCTTTACTATTGGTAGCAATATTTTCTGGATTTAGAACTATACTACAGATTTTGCCGTTCGTTAATTGATTGACGATTTTTCATTGCATTATCATTGCAATGAAAAACTTCTGTTATATCATCTTCATTTATTACTGTTTCTGCAGATTTCTTTATAAAATTCATATTAGAAAATTTCACCTTTGGCTTCAGATATCCAGAAACCTTCAAATTCGTAGCTATCATCTTCATCATCCTTACCATGAAATATGATAGCTGGCCATAATTATGCCAAGCATTTTTTAAACTATCTGGTGACACATCCTCCCATGTTCTTGCGATCTCATGCAGCAAATTTTATGCTAAAATAGCACTTTTTGTTTACTGGACATCGAAACATGCTTTCACTTTGTAAATCCTGTTGAGCTGCAGAATTAGAAACTCTTTTCAACATAATCGAAAGTTCAAGCTTTAATTTTCATAAAACTGCTGTAATATTAACAGTTTGCAAAAAATAATAAACTGGATCAAATTAGAAGATTAAGAAACAGCACAATCTACTATATTAACTGAAATTCCTTAAAATCAATAAAGTAATAATATAATAAGTATAATTTAATTTAAAATCAAGTATAATTTAATTTAAAATCAATAAGTATAATTTTAGTCTAGCTTAATACCATATGCTATACATTATTGGCTATGTACCAAGAGATTTGGGACACACACAAGTTGTTCCGTTAAATTTTGTTTTGCTTCAATCATGTACTGAATTAAGCCTTAATTGTATTAGTTTAGTTATTTATTATAACCTACGTCTATGTCTTGCACATGCTTAAGGCTAATCTGAGTCCTGAATAAATAAACTTCTACATATACTTAAGGCTAATCGAGGGCTGATGCTGGATACCGCCTGATGTCTCTGCGGTTCCTAAATTCTACTACAAAACATTTCATTAAGTTCTAAATTTTTGCTGCCCCTAAACTTTGGATCCCATTGCTTTCCCTAAATTATAAAAAATTTTGTCATCCTTTAATTTTGTCAATTTTCCAAATTCCAAAAATTTTGTCTTCTCTATATTCTGCGGCCCTGTGCCGCCAAACGAGCTTGGACACTGGTTCTGGGTTTATGTTAATAACATATTAGTTATTCTTAATTCAAATAGCGCTAAATGAAATCTTTTGGCCTATGAGCTTCATTAATAAAATCTGTTTTTGGCATATGAAAAGAAATTTTGTTAAATCTTTCCTCGTCAGCATTTCTTAGTGCATTTAACTTAAGTCTGTAATCATCGCCAAGCGTACTGTCAGTGTAAAAGGTTGCCATACTCTGTTATTCAATTACTAATAGAAAAAAAAATTTTGACATCACTACATGAGTCATTACTCAAGTTGTCGTATGGTGATAAACATGCGGTGATGATAGCAAAATATAATAAATAATGATTCGCCAGGTTGGCATCAGAGGTATAAAATACCAGTAAATGTAAAATCAACAATGTATCTATGTAGAATGTTTCGGTTTGAGATGTATGCCAAGCAGATATGCAGCTATGGAACCAAATTATTGATCTCGCAAATTTATGCTAAAATGGTTGTTTCTTCAAGAATGAGGTATTTTATTTAGTGCCTAAGTGAAATTAAGAATCAGGGTTCTCCATGTGTTTTATTATAGGAGGGGAAAATCAAATGTGCATGCGTAAAGCATACAAGAACAACAAAAAAAGTGTTTGTGGCTTTGAGGTCCGGATTTTAGATTATTCAGGATCTTGGACTTTGTACTGTAGAATGTTTACAAGAAAAAGAAATTCCTGCATTTTGAATATAACTTATGCAAAAAAACACTTTTTTCCCTGAGATTATTTGCAATTTCTTAGTGGCTAGACAGTTACAGTGATGATGGTGATTTATAGCATTCAACAGCAATGTACAAAGTTTTTCTTTTCAGATCTTTTTGACAAGACTATTGTTGCACACCAGGTAAAATATTTAGGTTTGATGGAAAATCTGAGAGTGCGTAGAGCAGGTTTTGCATATCGTAAAAAATATGAAGATTTTCTGCAGAGGTATAAGTGCTTATGTCCTGAAACATGGCCTGTCTACAAAGGACAGCCTAAGGATGGTGTAAAGCTGCTTGTTCAGCATCTTAACTACAAACCAGAAGAATATGCTTTGGGCAAGTGAGTTTATTTTGAAAATTCTGGTATTATGTGATGTAGATTGATGAAATAATTCAAAATTTGTATTCTTTTAGTCTAAAATGTGTTTTATTAATGACTACCTACTGTCAGAATATTTTCTTACATTTTTAAGAATTTTGTAAATGTATTTTTATTTTTATATGTGAAATGTTTCTTTCAGAACGAAGATTTTTATTCGATTTCCTAAAACATTATTTCACACTGAAGATGAATTTCAGCACTATAAACATAAACTAGGTAAATTATAAAATTTCATTATTGTTTTATTACCAGCATATTTTAAAGAAGCAGATTAAAAATTTTAAAAACTTTTTCAGCTGCTATTATACAAGCCAAAGTTCGTTGCTACCTTCAGCGAAAGAAGTATCTGAGCATGCAGAAATCTGGTGAATATTTTGCATTATTATATGTCTTAAAATGTTTTTACGAATGTGTATATATAGAAGATCTTTTTATAAAAAATTATTATTTTAATATAAAAATAATTATTAGTGACTGATTTTTTTGTTTCATATTTATGTAAATAGGATTATTGTATTTTTAGATTAGCAGTAATAGAAAATGCTGAAATATTTTATTATTGGCAAAATCTAGACTTTGTTTGGTACTGAATGAATTCAAATGAAAAGGGTTTTGAGGGATACTTTTAAAATATTTGGTTCCCTCCCTTCTCCAGGAACAAGTTATTCTACAAATACATGTTTCAAATCCCCCTTAATCTGTGATATCATGCACATTTAGTGCCATCTCATTTTAGATATGTATTATGTAATAGAACATTTTTAGATGGTTTTAAAGCAACAATTAGTTTCTGTTAATAACTTTTAGCCTTTAAATTATACATATGTTTATTATTAACTGCTGCCTACATAAACAAACTATCAAAACCAATCAACAGATATTTGAAGACTTTTACTTTTTCAAAACTTATAAATATTCAAGAATGTATTAAAAATATATTACCAAACTGTAAATTAATTGAGCTCATAATAATTACTTCAACGTGTATTTTGCTTTTTTTAACAAGTATTTCCATTTTGTTGTTCAATTTCCTAGGTATTTGTCTGAAATTAGGTATATTAATAGCACCTGATATGATTCTAGTTATAATAGTGCCTATATGATTCCAGTCATCTACCCAATTCTAATCATTTCATATATTTCCATATTTGCTTAATAATTTAAAATTTATTTTTCCTAAATCCTGAGCAAAGAACTTTGAAATCTTTCTTTAAACGTAAACTCTGGATATTGCAGCTTTATAATTTTTCCAAACAAGAAATGAAAACTTTACCTCTTAAATACATTAAATTGAGCAAGGTAGAAAAGTAATAGGATTTAAGAAATGCAAGACCTACATTACATCTGGAATTTTTATGATAATATACAGAAGCCTTGCAAACTCAGCTTCCTGAGTAAATTTTTTCATTTGCTAAATGATTTCTTCTTATCATAAAGTACATTATCATTGAAACAAAGTGATGGTTTATTAACAGCTAGACTGATATAATTTCTAAAATCGCCTATATAGTGCAAATAGTATACATATATTTCAATTACTGTATTATTGCAATTACACTACATATTTATGCATATGAATATCTTCATGTTTTATTTTCTATCCAAATATTTTTTTTGCTATTTTTTTTTTTTTTGCAGTTTTTCTCTCCTCCTTTTTGTGATACTCTTTCTTATATATTTCTTGTAACCTATGTAATGAATTTGGTGAGTGTTTCAGTTTTTGTTTTTTCTTTGGAATTTCCAATGTATCCCATTCTTCCTCTCAGTGACAAAGTGATTGAGGAAAGTTGAGTAGCTGCTGTTGATTACCACTCACATTCTTTTTGCTTGCTAGCTGTTAGCAGGAATTTTTGAAGGTTTATGACTTTATCCTGTTGAAAACTAAACTTTTAATTCAGTCTGATTAGAGTTTCTGAAATTATATCCAGGCTTACAAGTGTTCTGTTGTCTGTGCAAATATAAATGAAAAATGAGAAAGAAACAAAGCAACATAACAATGAAATTGTAATTGAGTGTAACAATGAAATTGTAATTGAGTGTCATGATAGACTTATAGAAAGAAAATATTAATGAAATTCCATTGGATTAAATGTATATATAAGTTGTGAAAAACTCATCCCTTTTCTAAAACTTTGCATTTTTGGAAACTCTTCAACTCCTCTATCTGCATGAGGTCAGGTTTGCAGGACTGTACATAATATATCTAGCAATTTTCATTAAGTTAAAACAGTGTCTTTCTGGTGCTTATTGGCTCTAAAATAATCATTTAATTGGCTTTTTTCTCTATATGAACATTTTTTCAGGTATCACAGTATGTCAATGGCAGATTTATTATTTAAAAATATTAACTTATATCATTGTCTTGAATAAAGCAACAGTTTGAAAAATGGTACCATTAATGATAAACATATATACAGATACATTATCTGTATATTTGTTTTAGATGCAATGAAGGCATTCAAATGGAGAATATTACATTGTTGCCATACATGGCAAATATCTATCTTAATTATTTAATTTATTCTATAAGAGAAAAATGCAATTTGAAATTTTTGTGTTAATCATAAGTACACAGTCCAGCCACATTAATGTGACCATCTGTCAAAAGCCAGAATAACCACCTTTCGCAGAGCGGACTGCTGCGAGACGTGCAGGAAGAGAGTCACATAGGTCCCTGAAGATGTTCTCTGAGATGTTGAGCCATGCCGACTCTAATGCCGTGGCCAGCTGCGCTAGATTACGCGGTTGAGGATCCATGGCGCGAACAACTCGATCGAGATGGTCCCACAGATGCTCGATTGGGTTTAAGTCAGGTGAGTTTGCTGGCCAGGGGAGGACGGTAAACTCATCCTGGTGCTCTTCGAACCACGCACGTACACTGGCAGCTGTATGGCACCTCGCATTGTCCTGCTGGAAGATGCCATCATCCTGAGGAAAAACAATGCGCATGTAGGGGTGAACATGGTCCGCAAGGACAGATGCGTACTTGTATTGATCCATTGTGCCTTCCACAATGATCAGTGAACCTAGAGAATGCCAGGAAAACATTCCCCAGACCATAATGCTCCCGCCTCCAGCTTGGACCGTTCCGGCAATGGTTGCAGGGTGGTTCCTTTCAGAGGTTTCACGCCTTATACGCCAACGTCCATCTGTCCGATGGAGCATAAAACGCGATTCATCCGAAAACGCAACCTGTCGCCACTCAGTGGACGTCCAGCTGCTGTACTGGCGTGCAAATTCTAGCCTTCGCCGTCGATGAACAGCAGTCAGCATAGGTGCACGAACCAGGCGTCTGCTTCGGAGGCCCAGACGCAGCAATGTTCGCTGAATAGTACTTTGGGAGACACTTTTGGTAGCCCCTTGGTTCATTTTGGTGGTCAGTTGCTCAACGGTAGCCCGTCTATCTGCCCGAACGCATCTCCGCAACCGTCGTTCGCCTCTGTCATCTATGGCCCGTGGTGTACCACATTTGCCATGTCGCTGATTTTGGACAGTCCCATTTTGCCATGCACGGTACACTTTTACCACGGCGGCACGCGAACAGTTCACAAACTCAGCCGTTTCGGAAATGCTTCCACCCTTGGCCCGAAAGCCAATGATCATGCCCTTTTGGAAGTCGGATAAATCGCTTCGTTTCTGCATTACGCCAAGGATTGAAATGTTTTCCGAAGCCCTCACACACCCTTTATATACGCTCAACTGCACTGTGCTGCCACCTGCCGTCTGTGATTGGTTATTTAACTCTGACATGGAAAGTACGTGGTGGTCACATTAATGTGACTGGACTGTGTAATAAGTAAAAGGAAGTAAAATGAGTCCTTAAAAATTTATTTTTTAAATTTCAAAGTTTTAATTAATAATTGTATAACTTCTTAATCATCTATAAATTATTTTATTGCCACTTTATTCGCAATGGCAAATTTGTGGGAAAACTAAAATTTTACTTTAGGATTATGTAAAGGACATGCGATGACATCAAAATTTTTGTCATATATTATGCAATTTTATAGTAAATATGTTCCATTCTTATGTTGAGTACCTCTTAATGACTATAAAATGCTTAAATGTGGACTTATTATAATATGTATATATTAGGTTGGCAACTAAGTAATTGCAGATTTCTTCAAATCAAAGATAATTTTTTCATGGAACTAAATAACTTTATTCTGTAATGTACTGCCCATTTTGATCAATGACTTTTTGCCATCTTTCAGGCAGCATCATAATCCCACGTTCATAAAACTTCTGGTTTTTATTAGCAAAAAACTGAATCAGGTACGATTTGACATCATCATTATTGAAATGTTTACCATTCAAGGAGTTTTGTAAAGATCGAAACAAAAAGTAATCAGATGGTGAAAGGTCAGGACTATATGGTGGATGTGGCAAAACATCCCAACCAAGCTCCAATAATTTTTGCCGAGCGACCAAACATGTGTGTGGCCTTGCATTGTCATGATGGAATACAACACCTTTTTGATTTGTCAGTTCAGGCCGCTTTTCTTCAACTGAATTATTTAATTTCTTTAGTTGGTCAATGTAGACATCAGAATTGATCGTTCGGTTGGGTGGTAAGAGTTCAAAGTAGACAAATCCTTTGTAATCCCACCAAACTGATAACAAAACCTTCTTTTGATGAATATCAGTTTTTGATGTTGTTTGAGTGGGTTCACCTGGCCTGCTCCACGATCCAATCCCGCTTGATATGCATGTGCTTTTCAGTACATGTATGTGATATATGAAGCTTCTCTGCAATGTCACGTGTTGTACTGTGACGATCCGAATTGATTATTGCTTTGATTAGGTCGTCATCAACTTCAACTGGACGACCAGAGCGTTTTTCATCTTTGAGTGAAAAATCACCAGAATGAAATTTGGCAAACCAATTTTGACACTGCCGTTCTTTTAAGGCTTTGTCACCATAAACAGCACATAACTTTTTATGAGCTTGCGATGCATTTTTCCCTTTGCGGAAATGAAATAGCAAAATATGACGAAAATGTTCCTTTTGATTTTCCATTTTTCAACGAACGCCAAACGAAAACTATGCAACCGATCAAAAAACTTTTTTTACTGATTCACAGCTGAATTGCCAACTATAAAATAACAAAATGTGTTTTACAGTTGTACTACGTCTGCAAACCTAAAAATTCAATTGAAGCCATCTTTGAGTGAAATCCGCAATTACTTAGTTGCCAACTCAATAGTAAGATTTCTGATTTGATATAAATGAAACAAATTTCATAAGAATGTGCTTTGAATCCCTGTTAAAAATTTGATTACTACTTGCTATTTTAAGCCAACATTAAAAGTATATATATTTTTCATTAAACAGGCTGTTTTTGTTGCCAGAATAACCTAATTATAATAAAGTATTAAGTAGTTTCTGAAAACTTTTTCTGAGTTATATAATAAGTGAAAAAGAAAAAACTTAATGGTATTAAAATTATTATAATTTCTTCATTTCCTTTTAGTAAATCTTATTTCGCGATACTGGAGAGGACATTTAGCTCGGGAATTGTTGGCGAAACGAAGATGGGCAGCCATAGTGATCAGAAAGTAAGTAATTATTTAAAAATAAATCTACAGTGTACTATAGATACAAATTATTTAAATATCTTATGCAGTTAAATATATATATATATATATATTAATATGGGAGTTTTCAGAGTGACCATTGCAAACTGGTAAAGATGCTATAGTTTGCAATCAGTTGCCATTTTTAAAATCATTGAGTCACAATTACAGGTAAAATTCCCAAATTTGAAATTTAAAGGATATTGTGCTCACAGTAGAATAAAATTTTAATGCTTGTTTGACAATACAGAGTGACAGAGTTGTGCATTCATGCAGTATATGTTATTATGGTTATGCATTTAAAAATTGTGTGAAATAATTTAGCTGAGGTCTAGAAACAAATACCTGATTCTATGGAAGCTGTTTCACTCGCTTTAGTAACATAATTTTTATAGTAAAAATATTAGGCATTTGGTTATATATATTTTCTCACTTTGATCATCGTATCTTAGTTCCAGCTTATTAGGTGCGGGATTATTTAAAAACCATTTTTATAAAAGATGTGGCCAGAAGACCTTAAAAACATGTACTACTTTATTTACTCACATATTTCTTCCCCATAGATTTTCAGCACATAATTAAAAAACTTCTGATTTGTTGTAACAATGTGAAATGTATACACAAGTAGGAAAGTATTATAAGAATACTAAATTTATAAGTCCTTTAAAATACATTATTTAATAATATTAGTATGTTTTTAAGGGGGATTTTTAATGTGCTATGTTTATCATTTAAACTGTCTCTTTAGAAATAATATACCCTGCATATTTTCCCCCTATTGTTTTCAAGCACTATAGTAGGAAAAGCAGGAAGGAGGGAGGGAGTACAGTATACAGTGAGCAGAAAAAGTCATGTAATACAGAGGCAGCGAGGAGAAATGTCATTTAGTAAATAATTTGTTTCCAATTCCTTTTGCAAGTTAGTATTAGTGCTTGAAATGTAAAAGTTATTAAATTTTTAAATTATGGTAATGTGTAAGGCAAATATCTTCAGAAACAGGACTAATCTGTATATAATTCTTTTCACTATACCATAATGCAACAGCTAAGCACCTACAGATGGAGGACAAAATAATACGAACACTTGTGAAATAATGGAAAATCTTTATTAATAGGGGGTTGGACCACCCTTTGACTGAAGTACAGATTGAATGTGACGTGGGATAGATGCATAAAGGTTATGGACAATAGTTAAAGGAATATTAAGCTATTCCTCCTGCTGAGCGGTTTCTAATTCCGAAAGTCCAGATGGAGGTGGAAATCAGGAACAAAGTCTGGACTCCAAATATGCCCATAGATGTTAATAATATTCAAGTTCGGAGACTGAGGGGGCTAAGTGAGGTGGTCAATTGCATCGTCATACTCTTCGAACCGTTCTTGTTGCTGCTGTTGTTGTTGTTACTAATCTCCGTGTCTAGGAATATACTAGACGAGGTCCACGAGTCCATTCACCTTCAGAAAATAGAGAACAAGCATAGGAGACCTGTAAAGGTCCTCAAGACACAACTCCAGGCACTCGAGGATATGTGCCAGTGATGCCGGTGCAGTTTGACATTTAGAACAAACTGGGTGCATGAGACCTCTCTCAAAAGTAAGTCCTTTCAGGTATCCACTGAATCGGGAAAGTGTTGTCTGAACATACCTATCGCAATCAATAGCAAAGGATCTTCCAGGACAATCAGCTTGATACCAGAGATGAATCGGGGGAACGAGCCAAATTTGCCTGTCTGCATGTCTTCTAATGGACTACAGTTCAAGATAGGTCAGTGAATTGGTAACTGGTGATGGTTCTTTAGAACCCTCTTTCACCAAAATGTCTGCTATTTCATTCCCCCAATGTCAACATGGGAAGGAATCCACTGAAGGTGCACTTTACAGAGTGACGAGACCTGCTTAAGTTTGCTAAGAATTGCGATTCTGGCCCTATCACCAACTCTTCGCCAGTTTGAAAGATATTGGATGGCGTTACGACTGTCAGACAAAAACCATACTGCCTTAAGTATCTGTAAAGAACAAAACAGCATTTAGTCCCTCTTCGATGGCTCACTCTTAAAAACTGAAGTCAGAATTTCTTTTCTTTATTTTAACAATATTTCCATTTGTGCATTTAATGACAACACCACTACCGGAATCAGAGTCCTCGCTTTTACTCCCATCAGTATAGATAAGGGTAGCTTCAGCGGGAATTGCATGTATAGTTTCCAAAGCAGATTGTCGTAACAGGGCCGGATTGTAAACTCGAGACAAAAGTTCCGTATGAAACCCAACTCTAGGGAGTCCCTCAGGCGGATCTAAACATTGTTTCAAGGAATGCTGCTCGACATTACAGTCAATTATACCAGCATACTCAATTTGACTAAGTGGGCTATTTTTTTCAAGTCTTTGGTTATTACTCCAGTGCTGCAGGAATTCTGAAGTTCTATTTTGGGAGCCATAACTGAAAAGTTTATTATAATATTTTACACAGAGTTAATAGCTGGTAGGACTGGTCGAGTGGGACCCGAATTTTGTGCTCCGTGTTTTTCCCAATTTACCGCGGAAATAATTTATGCATAAACACGAAAGTAGTTGCAGTGTATAGAAGACAACGAACGGAGTACATTGATATCAATTTTTCGTCATTACGACAATTAGTTAATTAACTGCGAATTTTTAAAATCTTCAATGCACGTAAGCAATGCTTAGAGCCATTTTTGCACGTGCAACTCGTCTTTTCAGCCTTTAGAGCGCCCGTCGGACGCCGCCGCCACACTTAATAAATATCATTGGAAAGAGGATATTCAAAGCTATTTAATGAACCTTCTTTCATTAAACTAGGACAAGCGGCTGATCTAATATGATTTAATTTCTGTATACAACTTAGCGAATTTCATCGTAAAGCGTCATTTTCGACCGTTGTGTGCAATCTCCTCCCCCCACGGGCAACAGGATATCGTCCAAGGCCACCCACAAAGTGTATTTTTTCTACATAGTGGATTTAAATTAGCGGATCGCTAATTACGGATCTAATAGCGATATCAACCCAGTACCAGTGTCAATCTTCATGATTCATCTTCATCAGCTCCTGTACCAAAATTCACGCGAATCGGACAAGTGTTCCAGAAATAATTATTTTAAGTACTTAGTATTTTCCGGCACGGACTTTCACCGGAGTACATTCAATAGTGCTGTGTTTTGTGTATTATTTACCTCTTCACTTTCTTGGATTACCTTTTTTTTTTCTTTTTGTTTGTTTGGATTAACCTGTACAGATGAAAAACAGAAGAAGTTAAGCGTCTAAGGGATCTGCAGCTATGCACCCACAATTATTTCGATGTTGATTGTAATCTCACTAAAGTTATGACAATGGCATGGGATGCCAACCGTAACTGCTTCTTAGCTGCTGTTCAGTATATCCATAATTCCTGCAACTTTATCTACAATGCCCTCAATTTATACTTCTGTAAAAATCTGCAATTACGTACTGTCTATTGTAATGTGTTTTAGGTAATGTATATTGTAATGTGTTAATGTAATGTTTATTTTAATTTCCAAGGGATCTGTAGGCTCTGCACTCACAATTGTTTCGATGTTGATTGTAATCGCACTAAAGTTATGACTGTGGCATGGCATGCCAACCGTAACTGCTTCTTTACTCCACCATTCCTGTACAGTATATCAATAATTCCTGCAACTTTATCCGCAGTGCCCTCAATCTATACTTCTGTAAAAATCTGCAAATGAATTCTGTTCTCTTAGTGCATACCTACATAGGACTCACTTAAGGTTTAACCTTGTAGGACATTGTACGGTTCCTTGTATCATATTGGAATCTTGTAATAATTTCCTTGTGGCTGCTGTTGGTGCAGTGCAGGCTTGGTATGCTTCAGACGCTGGGTTTCGCCAACGGCTGTGAGCGGCCTGGGTGGCTCCCACTCCTTGGTCTCTCCTGCTTCAGATAAGGGTGGACGTGGCGCCATACCAATTAACCATAATGGTAGAGGGGTGGTGCCCACGTCCTCCGTCGCTTATCCGCTTATAATATTTTACAAGGCCTGCATTTCTTCTTAGACTAAGGGGTTGAAGGTCTGTTTCATAAAACGTAATTTATTCGGGCAACTGTTGCGTAAGCTAGTTATAATGCGAGAAGCACTAAGTTGGACTCTTTCCAGTTTCTGGAGGTTGGTGTAAGATGCATAACAGTAAATGGGGAAACTGTATTCTAAAATAGGTCGTATGATAGTTGAATAAGTAGTTCTCAAAGTGCAAGCATCGGCTGTCCAATCACGTCCCGAGATATACTTTAGAATGTTTAGTCGTTTTCTGCCTTTAAAATCCAGTGCATTCACATGTTTGTTACTAGTGATCTCTGGATCGAGAACGAAGCCCAAATATTTGGAATGTTTGTCATATGTAAGAGGCAAGTTATTCATAAAAACTTTTGGATGATAATTATAAATCTTCTTATTGGTGGTAAAAAAAAGTAACAATAGATTTAATTGGATTAAAACTCAGTTTGTGCTCTTTTGAGAATTTCCACACTTCTTCAAGGGTAAAATTTATATTAGTCTCTGTTGAATGCACGTCTGGGCCAGAGCTCCAAAGTGCGATATCATCCTCAAATAGACCAACCTCACATCTCCTTGATATAATCCTCTCATTTCCAGCCAAATAGACAGAAAAGAATTGGGCTCAACACAGAACCCTGGGGGACACCTTGGCTCAGTTTAAAGGTGTTTGACATAGTGGAATTAAGCCTAACTTTTATCATTCTATTTCTTATGAAATCTGCAATTCAGGTCAAGGCCCTACCCCTGATACCAAAGTCTCCATAGAGTTTAACAATTAGTTTATGTTTCCAGACACAGTCAAATGCCTAGAAAAGCAGCCACAGTATGATTGGTTGTTCGCTTGTTTTGGGCATCTCCAACCTTCTGGCTGAGAAAAACCATTTGATCAGTGGTGCTATGACCTCTTCTGAAACCATATTGTTCTTTTGGTAGGAGGTCATGGGTATCCAGGTGGAAGAGCAACCGCCCCATGATCATTTTTTACATGCAGTGCTGGTTAGGGCAATGGGTCTGAAGCTCTCAAAAGATCCATCGGTTTGGCCAGGTTTCTCAACAGGTATGACTGTGGCTCTTTTCCACTCTTTAGGAAGGCGTCCAAGACTCCAAGATTGATTCACTATATTCAGAAATTTCTTTCTTGCGTGAATGCCAAGATGCCCAATCATCTGGCCATGGATGCCATCAGGTCCAGGAGTTTTGGTCGAGTCAAGATCCTCGAGTGCCATCTCCAATTCATGCATGGAGAAAGATTTAAAGAAAAGGGGATTGCCCGAGACAGCTCTACGACAACCATGTGTAAGATCTCTAGACCTTTTTGTCATTTTCTTATCAACCTCTGTAAAAGTCAGCTCACTTTTCCTCTGGTAATGTGCCTCGAGGAGATCAGCCACAGCTTTTTTGTCTATAGGGATGTTGCCATCCGTATCTAAAATAGTATTACACCTCTTTATCTGAGGTTGATCACTGCTAATATTTTTTATCAATTTCCACAGTTTCGTGTCAGATGATCTAGCATCAAGTCCCTCATATGTATCCATCCACTTTTTCCTCTTGAGTAGCACACACAGGTTGATTTCTGCATTGACTTTGTTCATCTCTGGCCTGTTTTGCTCTCGTTTTTCAATTCGAGTCGCAGGTTCTCTCTCTTCTGGAGCAGAGGCAGCAAAACCGGCAGATTATGAGTAAAGTAAGGATTAAAATGCTTTACTTTTCCTCTAGGTATAGTTCTTTTAGCTACCTTGAAGAGCATGTGCTTGAAAGTAATCCAGTTAGGATCAAGGTCACTTGAGTGAATGCTAGGTTCAGCCAGGGTGTCAACGAGACCACCAAAAGCTTTCCAGTCTGCCTTAGCAAAATTCCAATATTTTTTAATATTGAGGAAAGTACACTGTTTCTTCTTTATTTCAATTAATATTGGAGAATGGTCACTCCCAGTGTTCTTCATAACTGTCCAGGTGCAAATTGGAAAGGTAGTGGGACTTACTATGGACATGTCAAAGGCTTCAGACGTGTTATAGCTGTATGAAGAGTGCTTTGGAGTACCCATCATTAAGGATCATGAAACCTGAGTCATCTACAAAATGAAGAAGATCAATTCCTCTCTGATTCTGGGAAGAACATCTCCATGCTGAATGTTTAGCATTTAATTCAGCCAGAAGTAGAGTCTTTCCAGTTAAAAGGTTATCAAAGACTCCAGGCAGATTACCAATGTTGGGAGGGTGATATAAATTAAAGATGTTTAGTGGTTCGCCCCTCCACATAACAGTGATGCCTTGCAACTCTAAATCTGAACCGGTGAGTACATGGGTACATTATAACTTTTGGAGATATAGTTAATATCTCTGATAAGGAAAACGAGGCCACTGCCTCCCTTCTCATGTCTGTCTAAACGGAAGATGTTGTATCCCTTAACTTTTAGTTGAGAATTCTCAACTACCATTCTTGAATAAACCTAGCAATGTGGATAAGGGGTGTTGTCGTCTTGAAAAAGCGGTCGCTTCCCAGGGAATACAGTCTGAACAAAAGGATGGACATGATTCCCTAGAATGCTTAAATAGTGAATGGATGTAATCCTCCCATGCAGAATAACAAGTGGCCCAAGACTGCGCCAAGATATCGCACCCCATACCATAATGGCGCCTCCCCCCCCAATGCTTCACAGTTGACAAGAGGCAGTCAGGATTAAACGCTTCTTTGGGCATTCTCCAGAAATAAGCATGTCCGGTCATTTGAAATAGGGTGAATGATAATTCATCTGACCATATACTTGTTGCTACTGCTGTGGGCTGCCTTTGTGATCTCTGCACCATTGGCGTCGCTTAAAAGCATTAGTTGCTGTCACCAAGGGTTTACGAATTGCCACTCTGCCATAAGTGTTCACAACATGAAGTTCCCTTTTGACAATTTTTGTTGAAACGGGGTCATGGAGATGACTGTTCATTTTGGATGTTATCTCGGATAATGATTGCTTGAGCTTTTGGGCTACTGTGCACTTCAAGACCCGTCTATCCCTATCAGCCAGCTTTGACTTTCGGCCACTGTTGTGCTTTGAAGACATCGTCTTGCCCTCTTTCATGTACGCTGTCATAACGGCTGATACCATACTCCTTGCTCACCCCACAAGGTCTGCTGTTTCCGTAACCGATGCTCCACTTAAACGGGCTCCATCTATCATTCCTCTTTGAAGGTCTGACATTTCAACTTCTCACAGACAGTTTGATCAAAGCATACAATGCAGGTGACTGCTGTTGAGAGACTGATACCTTCCTCTTCACGTTCACTAGATGGCAGACTTCTGTTGCAGGTGGCGCGGCTGTACTGCAGGTGTGAAATATGTCATACTTTTTCACAGGTGTTTGCATTATTTTGTCCTATGTATGTATCTACTATGAGCTTTTAAAATATTCCTCTCAAAACTCCCGGCCATTAGTTACAAGCACGTAAATCTTGCATTTTGTTGTTGATATTTGAGTATACAATAAAAAAATTTTGAGTCTTTCAAATTATTGAGTATTTTGTTGGGTTTTTTAATACTAATTAAGAAAATTTGAAATATTTTAAAAATACAATTACATAAATATAATATTAATAAAATTAAAAAGAAGCATCTAAAAATCTTAAATAATTAACAAATGACTGTTTTTTTAATAGATTTATTAGTGGATTCATCCATAGGAATGAACATGAAAACAAGCATAATAAATTTGTAAGTATAAATTTTATTTTGATGTGATGTATTGGATTTCTAAAATCTTCAATTTTCCAGTTTCCTTATGCTTCTAATTAAATAAAATTCTGTTCTATAAATGTGAATGATTTATAATTTTATCACAGAAGTTTTTAATCTCTCAAAATATGTCAGCTGTTCGTCAAAGGTTGACAGATGAAATTCAACAGCAGGAGTAACACTTTTTTTTTAAAGAGAGAAATATTACATTTATCGTTTAAAAATAAAATATGAAGAAAGTACTTAAAAAACCTTGCAATGCTAATATCTTAAATGAACTTCTGAAATTTAAATGTATGAATATCTTAACTTATTTTATGGTATTGTTATAGCATGATGACATTGAAAGATGTTTTAGTTATAATACTTTTTACTTTCATGTGACCATAAAATAAAATGTGTTAAATTGATATAAAAATTAAAGAAAGTATGAATCTTTTGGAAATGGGAATTTTATTTTGGAGTAAAGTAGAAGAAACTCAAAGCAGGTACCAATAGAGGTTTCAGCAAAAAGAAATTCTGGTTTTCGAAGCTAATAAAATCTGAACCAAATAATGATAAGATAAGAATATATTTTTTTTATTACTTGAAAGTACACATAATGCCATTTCCTCAATAGAGGCTTTCTCGATTGTTGTTCTTAGTTGTTATAGACTTTGAGAGTCATTTCAGGCATGATTGTTGCAACTTCTAACCTTTTTCAGGGCTTCTAAAATTGGATATCCAATGGTAATTTTTTTGTTTGTTGGGAATAGGATTTTGTTGGCCAACTGGGAAGTGGGTGCAGAAGGCAAGCTACATTGCCATTGCATCTTTTTGGAGCTTGCTATTGTGAATAAAGTGTTATATAATGAAAGCAGGGTAGTCTCCTGACCAAGTTGTGGTCTATTCTGAAATGGTATGCGAGTTGCTATTCACTGGTATGCTGTCCATCACTGTATTCCATTTTTCTGTTTTCAACCATAGCTATGTTATTCCCAAATTGGGGAGATACCACACCCTATAAGTTCCAATTTTACCTATTTTGAAAATAGCTTTATACGATTCCCATAGTAATGAAAGTAAAATAGGTGTTGAAAAATATCAGATTACTCTTGTAGTGTTCATAAATTTTCTGAAAGTGATGGCAATTACTCAGAAGAAAGTGATATTTTTCAAATTTGGGAAAGAAAGGGCACCATCATGCATATTGTTTTAATTCGGAAGCAGGTGAAAATGATTCAGACATTGAAGATAAATTGGACTAGACTGAGGCTGACAGAAATCCAAATTAGGAAATATATTTAGATGAAACAAATATAAAAGTGTCATTTTCTGAGCCTACAAATATTCTTGATGTACATAAACTTTTTATAGATGGTGATTCGTATCCGTTTCTTAATCGAAAAGTTAAATAAATAACTTTAATTAGAATGCTGATGAATTTCAAGATATAAAAAATTGTATAAAAATGGAAAGATAGTTCTGCTTTGGAAATGGAATTTGTTGGTTTGTCCTTGGCAATGAGAAGCATATCCAGAGATACCAGAGATCATTCCTGGACTGTAAATTCAAGTTATGTTGTAACATTTTTTTTCTCTAAATTAAGAACAGAGACAAATTTTGTCAAGTATGAAGATCTTGATATTTTTGGCAATCTAATCGATGTAGGTAAAGGGAAGAGTTAGCCAAAGTTAATTAGTATTAGATTATTTCATCCCAGAATTTTTAAACATTTACAAACTATAGCAAGAATTTTCTTGTTGAAGCCACTATTCTATGCAGAGTCAGGTTATGCTTTCAGATATGTAACACAGGTAAAATTATAATATATGGCATACTTGGTTGAATGATTTGTGAAAGTATGTCTGATTATATCTGCTCTTTCAAGATTTATGCTTAAGAAAATAACACATTATCAGACATAATACAATCAGTTTTGAACTATTTTACAATTGCTGGTAACATGTCTGTATGGGCAATTTTTATAATTGTGTGCTAAATTCTGGCATTTTATTGCAGCGTGGACTAAGAATAAAAGGTACTTTCTGAATGAATAGAGGTTTATTGCCTATTTGAAAACCACGGATAACAAGAAGGGCAATTGGTATCAGCAAATAAACTTTACTGCAGATTCAGAAAATTAAAAATTAAGTTAATAAAATAAGTAATAAGAAAAAATAAGTAACAAGAAAAAATAAGTAACAAATGCTTATAAATATACCATTGAGTTGCATTTTATGAAACTAACAAAAAAAAAAAAAAAGAGAGAGAGATCCAAAAATGGGGCAAATCTGTAAAATCCTTTTTTATTCTCTTAATCACATAATTTTCAATAAAACAGTATTTAAAGTGCCTATTTTTTTATTCACGGAAATTGTTTAAAAATAAGTATATGAGCAATATATGTATTTGTTAAAGTTAATTGTGCAGATTAGTGATCTTTTGTCATAAAATTATAGAAAAAACCATGAAATAGTCAAAGTGAGTTGTAATGTTCTTGATAAACTCTGTCCTGTTCAACCCTTAATGTGTTTACAAATATCTAAACAAAAAACCAATCATGTAAAAAGAACATATTTATACATTTGGAGGCAAATTCAGATTTGAGTCTATGCGACAGTATCAAGAAACAATGCCTTCAGTATCTAGGTTCACTTCAGGATAAAATAATAATCTAAAATTATTAGCACACATTTGAAAGTATAAATTAGAAAAAAAAAATACTACTGCTAAAATAATATATCCCACTAGAAAGTGATGTATACACACAGCATGTAAAAGATGTGTAAAACCTGAGAATACTAATTATTATTCTGTAAAAATTTTTAATTTGTATGTACAGACAATCTTTCTCTAAGCTTCTTCAAATCGGTAACATTCATAAATTATCATGTTGATTAACATGGTCAGAAAATGAGTTTGTTCCCTCACTGCATCTTCAGAGGTGTCAAAAATCATGCCCCCCCTTTTTTTTTACAAATTGTCAAATGCAAAAATGCTGAAATATGTTCAAAATACTTAATTTGTAGCTGAGTTTCCTAACTACTTAATTAGTGCTTTTAAAAATGTTATTTAATTTTTGTTACTTAAATGCCGCATAGCTTGGTAACAAAATACAGTACAAAGTCAAAATCTGGATGTCCAATTCCGGATTAGTTTTTTTTTTTTTTTTTTTTAATGAAATTTAGAATTGAGAATATAATACTCAAGAAAGAGGTAGATATGTCATAAAAGTGATTTTCCTCCTGACTAACTGAAATTCCTGTATGTCACTTTCGAACATCTTCCGACTAGGAAATGACCATAGCCAGTGATTGACAGACTTGCAGTCCTTGAATGGTTATGGAGGGAGGTTAATATTTTCCTGACTTTAAACAGTAAGTGAAACTGTAAGTTATATTTTTTTGCTGCTAATACTGCTTTTCTTTCTTTGGCATAATATCAGAAGTGAGAAACAATTAGATTTGGATGAAATTAAGCTCGGTTAACATAGCGAATTATGCTTTTCCTTGACTAATTAGATCCAACTAGTTATTTTTTGCAGGCTATTATCGTAACAGCTGTCTTAACGAAATTAAAGATTGAATTTTTGATTATGTCCATAAGACTTTGGAATTCTGGATCTGTAGGAGTATCTGTAAAGTGAAAGCATATTTGGTGCTTGCCTTTTGTAGGGGCCTTCGTGGGAGGAAATGATGTTGATGCAATTCAGGCTTGAGAAAGTGCAATTTCAAAATTAGGTAACATAGCAGCCATATTTTGGCATAGATTTAGAATATTATAGATGGTGAAATTTTTCATTTAATGGAATTCGTGAAGAAATGTGGAGAAGTGATAGTAATTGAAGATGATGTAACAAATGATTTCCATTGCAATAACAGTGCTCCAATTGTTGTTCAGTTAGTGAGTGGTGAAATCTGTAGAATGGTTTTAAGTTCAGAAAATATCGCTACTGATAGTAATGAAAATGACAAAGATTTTTTTAGAGTGAAATGATTTCAATTTGCAAGTTAGTGGGAATTTTTGACATGACAGTTACAGAACTTGAATAATGGAACTTTCTGACTGAACAAGGAATTATGCTTGTGTATAAAACTAAAGAGAAAGTAGCACAGAAAAAGGAATGCCTTAAACACAACTTGCATTAAAAGAAATGTTTAATAAAACAAGCAGATAAATGAACTTTTTTTATAAATTTTTATTCCCCCAAAGTCTTAAATGCTTCATTATTTCATAAACAGGTGTTTTTTCACATTATCTTATTAGATGCTGTCATCTTCCTTTATGTCGTCATACTGGATTTAAACTGATCTTAAAAACCAGAGATTTCCATGATCTGGAATACTCGGGAGTCTTGATAATCCAGATCTGGGATTTTGTACGGTATTAGTATTTAGACTATAATGTTTACAGCTGTTTTGAAACCATATATTGTAGCAACTTTTATACATTTTAAATATCAACTAAATTAGAGGCAAGTGTACTTTATCTTTTAAAATATTTTTAATCAACAGTCAACAGATTCTAAAAGTCATGATTTTCTTCAGTATCACTAAAAATCAATTTGAAAAATCTTGGTGTACAAATTTATAATAGTTTCAGCATATTTTTACTTCTTTATATGAAATAAAGAAGTGTTGTAATCACGAAAAATTTCAAATATCATATTTTAATGGAAATATCCATTTTGGATGATTTTTTTATGACATCTGAATGTGCAAACAGAATAAAAGAACTATTTTATCCAAAATGGATTGTAAAATGGATTCAAAAGGGATTTGTTCATGACGTCTGTATGTACATACATATCTCACATAACTAAAAAATGATTAGCCATAGAATTTTGTATTTTGGACTACTATAATATATAGCTGTACACCTTCCTTTGTAATTGCAATCAGCAGAATCAAATGTATGTGTATATGTACAGCTAGCAGCAGCCAAGTGGCAAAGATGGTATTTTAGTCCGAGATTCAAATCCTGTGAATGGCTGACAGCCAGGGCGTGTTCATGATTTTTGCCATATGTAACATTTATATGGGCCAGTTAGCCTCAGAAAGTCCTCCACGGAGATATCCCTCCCCTTAGACAGATAGCCCTCGAGACTGCTGTAATCACATAAACCAAACCTATCTGTATGTACACCTGCCCTCTTACCCTGCCTTTATTTTCATAATCATTGGTCATAGTCATGTGCTTCCAATTACAGAAGTGTTTTAAATGATGAAAATATTCATGTTTGGGTAATGTCATATTTAAATAATTTTCAACAAATAGCAAGTTCTAACTTTTAATGCAGTCTTGCATTTCCTATACTTATATTTGGGAAAATTTTGTACTTGTTATGAAAAAATACAATTATAAGAAGTGTAATTCCCGATATGATACAAATTGACTGGGATATTTAATTTTGAAATTTGCAGTTTTTGATGAAATTTTCAGCTTGCTTTGAGGGATCAGTTAATTAAATTACAGTAATTCCAAGAAATAATCTTAAATGAAGTGCAAAAAGTCTGTATAATTTAATAGGCTATACAAGGAAATCATGTGGTGTTCACATCAGATTTTTTAATTTAATGCTTATAAAAAAGTTAGCTGCAAAAACTTCCTGTATAATTTTATATGTTCTTTTGACGAAATGACAAACCAATATCTATCTGCAAATTCATAAAATTTATGAGCTTAATTGAAAATTATGAAACATGCATGTTTACCCTGAAACATTTTGAATAATTGGTTTGTATTTAAACGGTAAACATATTTTGACAAATCTAAATTTTTGTGTATACTACCTCAATAGCATTTAAAAAAATGTCGTCTTCAGCTGATCCATTATATAGCTATTTGAATAGCTTAACTTAGATCTTACTCTTATATAAAGTTATTTTGAAAAGAAAATCTTTAAATCTTTAGAAGTTGAATTTTCTTGAATATCCTTAAGCATACTGTACTTGCAGTTTTAATATATTTTATGACTGCGCATGAGTTCATTTTCATTTATATATGGCTAAAAGTTTTTTGCTTCATAAGAAGAGAGGCCTGTGCCTGTCTACTTTCAAAATATATACTTTAAAAGTCTGTGCTTGACTGATTTTTTTTGGCGTACTTTTAAACAAAGGGTTTGTAAAATATTGCCATGGTCATTTTTCTGCCTGAAAGAATAGGAAATGTAAAAGTAATTTTAATCTTCAGATTTTAGAAATGTACTTTGATAATTGTAAAACACAGCTTATCACATATTTAGGGAAATGGATTTACATGAATCTGTTGTATGAAAAGAGAAGAAACAGATGATTTCATATTTTAGAATTTTTCTCTCTTTTTTGTTTCAAAATAGTTGTAATCACTATCTGTTCTATCACTAATCAGCTGATAACTAAGAATTTATTGACTTAAATAGGTTGTCATTAAAATAGATATCTCATCTTATAGTTCCTCTGGAATGTCAAAGCTGAGTTTCTTAAACGTTTGTCTCGCAGTTTGCCTATATCTCTTCTTGATACATCTTGGCCACCTGCTCCAGCATCTTGCAGAGAAGTATGTTTGATATTAATAGTTATATTTATATTTTATACCCTCTGTTAAAAGTAACTGAGAGAAATTTTTTTCATTTTTCTAGAAATAATTTCTTGATTTCTGTTAACTACAACTTTATACTATCTATTGGTATGCTCATTATTTCTGAATCTAATTTTTTTGTTTGTTTTTAGGAAACCCATGTAATAGTTTAAATCATGGTATTTGAGGCAATGTTATGTCAGGGAAATGTGGAAAAAATAGCTAATTAAAAGAAATAGAATTATAATGAAAAAAATGAAATTTTAAATGATTTATTAGATTTTGATGTTATTGTTTCAAATGTGACCATTTTCATGCATGAAATGTTTATTCAAGTAGCACGTGTTAAATTTTAGTGCTGTTATTGGAGCAAATGCTATGTTTTTAGAGGCAGATGCAATAAGGAAATTTGCAACCAATGTGAGAAAGAACATATAAAATCATGAAAAATGCATTTTTAGTCCAAAGGGGCCAAACAATAGTCCTTCAGGGACTATTTTCGTTTTGCAATTTCACATCGGAAACATTAAAAGTCTGAATCTCTTTTCAAACTGTTGCCACCAAATCTTGCAGCACTGTATTATATTTAAAGGAAATAAACAATAAAGAATCTCCATAAATGCATATACACTCTTAGACAAAAAAAAAAAAGATGCATCACGACGCACCGAGAAGATATAAAGCAAATTGAACACAAATTGATATGCATACATGTTTCGACGTAAAATGCAAAATTTTACATTTTGGCTGCCAATGAATGAACGTTTGTTGCTACAGCACATCTGATCTGTGCAACTGGCAGGGTATTTAAGAGGAGAAATTACTATTCCAGGTCATAAATTCTTCACGAATTTCATTCCGTGTACTCTGGTAGACAGTAATTATGCCTCGCTTACAGGTGAGCGAACGATATGCACAAATGTCAGAATTTGAGAGATGTCATATAGTTGGGCTCAGAAACCGGTTGGCCTTATCGGCGAATAGCTCGACATTTGAGCCGGAGTGATGCCACT
>KK114638.1:1010911-1034170 GCA_000611955.2 Stegodyphus mimosarum
TATTTCCCAGACTAATTCTTAAGATACATATGTAGAATCATTAGGACTTATTTGAAAGCAGGAGAAATGAAAAATGAGCAACGCCTTCGCCGGGAATCGAACCACGAACCTCTCGGTTTTACATGTCGAACGTGCTGACCACTACACCATGAAGGCGGGAGAAATACCTTACGTACTTCCCCTTTTAAAGGGCAACTTGGGTTTTGGGGACCCAATCGCCAAATCTCAATGGTGGAAAATTATCATTCACCACCTTTTTAAGTTCAGGTGCCAGTTGTAGAGACATTAGGTATTTTTGAAGCAAGATTGAAAAATCAGCAACGCCTTCACTGGGAATCGAATCACAGACCTCTCGGTTTTACACAATGAGAATGCTGACCACTACATTACAAAGGCAGGAGAAATACCTTATACATATTCTCACTCATACATCATTATGGGTGTGATATACCCCCTACAGTTTTATATAACACAGCATATCTTTAGAGAATGGATGACATGGAAAACAAGTAATGCACATTAGCAGCAACAAGGCAAAGCAAGGAAAGTAAGTATACATTCAGCAGAAGTGAGGGTAGATTTGGTTCTTGGCTGAAATTTTAATATGTGTTTGAAGAAAAAATATCTGCGTTGTTGCACATCATATAAGGTGGCATGGTGCGGAATAATTTTGAATGCACATTCTTTATGTTCATATACATTTTTTTTTTACTGCAAAGGCACTTGAATTAGATTCATATATTATAAACAGTTAATAATTTTACAACAGGAAAGAGAACTAGTGAAATTAAAATGAGCAATAAAATGGACTATTGCCAGATTAAAGTTAGTAGTTTGTTTTCATATTATATATATGTTATAGTTGCGAGTTACAAAATCATTGATGTTTTCCTAAATAACACACTTGCCAGCCTACAATATTAAAAAACCAGGAGATTTTTCTCAAAGACAAAAAAATTTTTTTAAATGATAAAAATTTATTTTTTAATAATGAATTAACTTAAAAAAGTTATAATTAATATCTAAAAGTTCAGTTACTAATTCCTTAATGCAAACAGTACAAAAATACTAACATGTAAAAAAATCATTTTTATTATTTGCATCTTTTAACAAAATATAATAATTTAATCAACTTTCATACAAATTCTATGAACAACAGTTGATTTTCCTTTCATTCAGAAAGAAACTTCATAATTTTGTTCATAGTAATTGCCACGTAGGCCTTCTTTTGCTAATAAAAGTTTTTCTAATGTATCATTACTAATATTAGATCTAAATTTAGTTTTTATTTTCGTAACAACACTGAAAATCCTCTCGCACTCTGTATTACTATGGGGAATTGTCAGGATGGCAAACATTATTCTAGACAGTTCACAATACTTTAAAATTCCATCAGCACATTTCAGTTTTTCAGCTAAACTCCACCAGATGTCAGCCTCAGCTGGTTTTATAATTTCACCCAAATTTTCTAATTGCAACTTAACAGTTGTAACATCAATATCATCATCTTTCATGACTAAATGAAGTAAAACTGGAAACCTATTAAAAAAATATATCAGAAAAAGATGCATTTGCTAGAGCAGAAACATCTGCAACTTTATAAAACCACTTCCTCATTCATTGGAAATTTATGTAGCATGTAATCATATACTCAGTAGAATTAGCTTCTAACATGGAAATAAAATTAATTTTTATCTTCCTCTGAAAGTTCTTCCACTACTTTTTTAGTTGAGCCCCTATTACCAAATCTCCATCTTTCTTTCAATTTTCTATTTTGCCATAAATCACATCATATATAGAATTAGGAGACAAAACAAAGATTGGTTTCACAAACTTTGATAAAAATATCTTTAAAAAGATCATAAATTGATTGCAAAACATGAATTAATGGAATTCTGCTTTGTAGAACTAAGTTAAGAATATCAAATGATGTCAAAATGAATTGTGAAAAAAGTAGAATGCTTTGTTAAGGTCAGAAGACAAAAACATAAATATTTGTTCTTTACAAGATATACTTGCAGCAATCGGAAAATGTTTCCCTTGTTTGCAATTTTTTTACTTTGAGAGAAATTTTTATCAGTTTTATGCTTACAGTTTGTAGTATTATTTTGAGAACTGCCAATTAAATTGATCATTGGTGAAGAAATTTTTCTCAAACCTATTTTTAACAGTGGAAGTAGTAACTACACTCATTGCCACAAAAATTTATGCACCAAGAAAGAGTTGTCAGAATGAAATGAAATTTTAAATATGAAAGTTCAAATCTTACCTAAAAAGGAAAAGGTGACCTTACATGAAATTCATTCTGATTATTCTGTATTATTATTTTTAAAGCTGATAAGGGCGGACAGATCGTTGCTATGGACAAACACACATATATTGCTGGAGTCTCTAAACTGATAAATAAAGGCCCATACTGCTCGATCACTAAAGATCCTTCAACTTCGGACCTCACGAAAGTTAAAACAACTATTAAATCTTCTCATATACTCCCAACAGAGTTGAAGAAATCACTTATTATACCTATTACTAACTGTGCTAGGCTTTATGCTCTTCCAAAAGTCCACAAAACTGGTATTCCTTTTCGACCAATTGTTTCCAACATAGGTACAGCATCATATCCTTTGGCCAAATATTTAGTTTCCAGATTTTCTCCTTTACTTGCTAACAATATTCACACTGAAAAAAATTCTTTTGAAGTCATCGATAAACTTAAAAGATATTTCTCCACTGTGTTCCATTATGGTTTCATTTGATGTCAAATCACTGTTTACTAATGTTCCAGTCGAAGGAGCACTATGTCTTGAAACTAGGTTTCGGGAATTCCATTCCCGCATACTGAAATTGATGAGTTGGTTTCGCTTACTAAAGTCTTTCTGTGTCAAACCTACTTTGTTTTCCAAAATGAATATTATCGTCAAATTGAAGGATTAGCTATGGGTAATCCTCTCAGTCCTGTACTTGCTGACATTTATATGCACTATTTTGAGGTAAAATCATTTGATAAACTATCTTTTTGTCTCTGGATTCGTTATGTAAATGACACTTTCGCACTTTTTGATGGTAATAAAGATGATTTATCTGAGATTTTATCTATTACAAATTCAATTGATCCTGCCATCCAATTCACTCTTGAAATTGAATCCAACAATTCCCTCCCCTTCCTTGATATTCTTATAATCCGCAATGAAATTGATTTTAGCACTACTACGTACTGTAAACTCTTTGCAGTTTGTTTACCACCACATGCCAAGTCATGCCACCCTGTTAAACAAAAAATGGCTTCTTTTTACTATTACATATTTCACACACTCAAAGTTTGTTCCTCGGAATCCTTGCTTACCAATGAACTTAATTATTTAAAAGCAGTTGCTATTGACTGAGGATTTTCTCCCGTGATCATTGATAAAGCTGTTAAAAAATTTTCAAATTTCCATCATAGAAGACATTCCACTGTTAGAAATAATATCAATGACCTTGTCGTGCTTCCATTTTATCCTTCTGTTAGTTATAAAGTTGCACGAATTCTCCAGAAATTTAATTTTCAGGTCAGTTTCTTCCCTATCAATAAAATTCATGGTTCGACTCTAAAAGATTGCGTTTCTGACTTTAATTCTTGGGGAATTTATAGTATATCATGTCAGTGTGGCTTGAGATATATTGGCCAAACAAAACGAGTGTTAAAGTTTCATATCAAGGACTATGAATCTTATGTCCGAAAGTGCGAAATTAACAAATCTTCAATAGCGTATCATAGTTGGAAATTCAATTTTGACTTTGGATCTGCAAAAATTATCCAAAAAGCTTCTTCAGTTGGTGAATTGGATTTTATTGAGGCTTTTCATATTCACAAAGATTTAGCATGTTTAGTGAATGATTTGTAGTCCAATCCAGTCCTTCCTAACGCTTTTAAAATTCTATTAACATAATTCTAGATTATTATTTTTGCTGATAGATGGCATTGCCTCCTTGCACGTGGTTGTATCCGAGGGTATAAAAGCCGTTACTGAGGTTGCTTGCCTTTTCTAGAAATTTTGTTCTCCTGATGAGGAGGGTCCTGTAGTTGCCCTCAAAATCGATTGAGTGTTATAGTAAATTTACGCCAAATACAAGGTTGTTTCAGCAATTTTGAACGTAAGTACAACTTTGATATAAGTAAGTGATTAGAAAATCAAAGAAAAAAGGATCATTTATTGCAAAAAAACACACACATGAACGGAAGTTTTAGTACTCTGTTGGACCACCTCTAGTGCAAATGCACAATGCGATACGAGCGGGCATTGAGGCATACAAGTTCCGTATGGTATCCTGAGACATCTCGTCCCACAGTTGCTGTAAATGTGCCTCTAGTTCAGCCAATCTCGTATGCTGTCCAATTTGCCATCCCAAATGATCCCAGATAGGCTCAATTGGTGACAAATCTAGAGATTGAGCAGGCCAGGTAAGGGTGTTAATGTGGCAGAGGCAGTCTTATGAGGTCTGTACTTTGCGTGGCCGAGCATTGTCTTGTTGAAAGCAGGCTCCTGGGAGCCCTGCCATGAGTGGCAACACATGTGGCTGAAGGATGTCATGTAGGTGCTGCTAGCTTGTCATTGTGCTATGGATCAATATTAGGGGTGACCATGTATCGTAAGCAATGGCACCCCATACTATCACACCAACTGTGGGATCTGTGTGTCGCTGTAAAGTGAAGGCAGGATTGAGGCATTCACCACGGAGCCTCCCACACACGAACACAATTGTCATCACTGGTCAATTGAATCTAGATTCGTCACTGAAGATGACCTGGTTCCCTTCCGTTAAAGTCCAATTCTGTCATACAAGACACCACTCCAAACATCCAAACAGAGGCGTCGATGGGTGGGTGTCATTGGCAGCACACGCAATGGGAGCCCCGATACCAGATGTCCTTCAACAAGGTGCCCTGTAATGGTTCAGGAAGACAAAGGAGCCCGTAATGAAGCTGCTGCCTGTGTCTGTGTAGTGGTCCATGAGGCAGTTGGCTCCACGCATGCGTGTCATATGATGTGACAGTCTTCTCAAGGACTGGTCTGTCGAGGGCGTCCTGAGCCTGGTCACTGTGTAAATGATGTCTCTTCTGTCCACCGGTTCCAACACCTTCTCACAGTAAAATCAGAATAGCTTACTTGATGAGCTACTGGCCGAGCTGACCACCCAGCTTCCATCATTCTGATGATTCTTTCCCTCCTGAACTCTGACAGCTGCTGATATTGGCTTCGATGGTGGCGTAATGGCATGTCTACCTCAGCGTTTCCTTAGCAAAAGATTAAGTACACTCAAACAAGCTCTGCTTACCTGTTTTACAGTCCAAGAAGAACAAAGTTCAATGTCCTCTGGTGTTATGCAATGTACAATCATGCTGCATTTCTAATCATTTGCATATCTATCCGACATGTACCTTCAAGCCAAGTTTTGTTACGATCCCACAACTATTTCTTAGTGCGCAAATTTTTATGGCAATGAGTGTACATCTCCATTTACTTCAGGTATTTTATAACTTTCAATACAGCCTTTTATCTTAAATCTAAAAGCATTTATTTCTTCTTTAAAAAGTGCAAGAAGTAGGTTCCATTGCTCGAGGATTCTAGATAAATATTTCTTTAAAGATAGCTAGCGTGTGTATACATGTTTCAAAATTTTCTTATTTCAGTATTATGTAGCTGTTGGAATTGTTTCAATTTTTCCTTCCTTTCAAAATTTATTTCAAGATAATAATAAATATCAACAATAGATTCATCAACACTTAATTGGTAAAGAAGCTGCCCATTTTTCAGCTGTTAAATTTAAGAGGTGACAGGTGCACCTCATACATTGCAAATTTGAATTTTCCTTTTTCAAGATGCCTGCAACATCAGTCTTCAAGGCCTACCATTACTGATTCATAATCAACACCAAGAGCTAAGGAATTATACACAGGAATTGCATTTTCTTTTAAAGTTTTAACAATTAGCTGTGCTATATGAAAGCCTGTACAAAGCTCTTCTAAAGTAGGGCAGAAAGTAAACTACACTCAATTTCTGAAGGCATTGGATTAAAAAAAGAAACAACTGCATTCAGTTTTGAATGGGTATTATTGCTTCCATCCATAAAAAGGCAGAATGGATTTTTGCATTTATCAAGACATACTACTACAAATCATGCCATGCCACGAACTTAATTTGCTTATCACACAGTCAATGCCATCGACGGAAGAATACTACGAAGACAACAATCGGAAACAGAAGCAATTTCGATCAGGGTAGGACCTTGTCCAGGAACCTGTTGCATGGAACCTAAGGTTCACGGATGCAAACTGTTTTAATGCAATCAATAAAAGAAGATTGATCTCCATACTCTTCTTTAACAATTACAGCAGTTTTGATCCTTGCACTTGAGTATTTCTTAGCCATCTTCCTATCAGCAAACATTTTTCTAAATAAAGCTGCAGCATGCTACGATGCAGTGACAGGTTGTGATCCAGTAAAAAGGCAGAGAACAGGCATTCTGAATTAATAACTTTGTGGTCCTTTGTTTTCACAGAAAAGTTTAATTTTTCATTTTTTTCAATAGAACTAACGTTGTCCTTGTGTACGCACATGTTTGAGAACATCGGCCCTTAATCCGTGCAAAATTGAAAAATCACAACAACAAATGGTACACACTGCAAATGTATTACATTTCCCCAAGGAAAAAAAGTCATATGTGCGATTTTTGAAAAGTACATGAATAGTTTACCTTTTTAGCAGACAGAAGTAAAACAAAAGATTGTAATTTCTTAAAACTATTTTTTGACAGCATGTGCACTCACACTGTTCTGCGACAAGATCAACAAAATAACAGCCTCAATCTTGGTTTGAGCTCATTGGCTAATATATGGCGCATAACATACAGTGATGCTAGATGCTCATTAGCAAATTGGAACATGACGTTTCCGGACACATGTGCTCTCTGAAAGCAGAAGTGTGCCTAATTTCTCACTGATGAAAACGACTTTGTTTTCTCTTATATATAATCCAGAGAAAAAAAAAACCAGGAAAAAGTTGAGAGAAATAAGGGGTAGTCTATATTATAGGGTACCCCTTGGATTACAGCCAAGTTGTTTCATTTATAGTAACCTGAGTATTTTACAGTGAATGTTATGGAAACCTATTATGACGTGATTGGTTATAATGCGTAATTGTGACTGTTGGGAAAATATTTCTCCAGGCTTATTTATGCATTGGATGTTGGTTAGGAAGTACATTGCTTATTTCCTGCTTTACACTGTAAAATGTCTGCTGGCAGTATGATTAACCTGAAGTTTCTGTACAGTTTGGAATGAATGGAAACGATAATATTGATTGACTGCTGTGTAAGTGAAGATTTAAATGGCTTCATTCACCTCTCAGTAAATTACACAGTGAGATTTAAGGATTTGGAAACCGGAGCTCATATCAACACTATGGGAGGTACGTGAGATATAATACAAAGGGATTTTTGAAAGAAATACTACAGACAGTCTGGAGGATATTTTTGATTTTTATTTTTGTGAAATTCTAGTTCAGATAATTTTAAACAGTTTTTGGATGTTGTTCAGGAATTCTGTGTACAATACACTGAAGACACAAAAATTTCTAAATAAGATAAGTCAATATTTCCTTTTTGTATTGCGCAGATTAGATAACATGTATTTCCATTTTTATGTTATTTCCTTGTTTTATTTTCATTTAAAGCGCAGTTTATTGAGATAATAATATTTTTATGTTTTAACTATGTTTTGGAGTGCATTGCACATAAATAAGAATGACATCAAAATATTCGCCAAAGGGCCAAATATGTAGTACATCGGGAGATCTGGCAACTCTGAAATAATACGTTCAGACAAACAGGAGGAAATGAATACTTTATTAGGAAAATAAGCAAAATAAATATTCCCCACAGTACAATAATAGCTGAAAATAACTCAAGGAGAATGCGGATATTTAAAAATTCCTCCTTAGCATACAAAATAAATCATAAAATTCCTCAAACTATTCTCAGGGTAAACATTAACTTGCATTGCAGCTAACTACTATGGTTCATAACTGATTCACAACTAGACTTCCTAGCTCTCCAACCCATATTTATACCTAGCAGTTTGGGCTCTGGACACTTCTAAAAGACTTGGTTGTAGGTCTTTGAAAATGTGTTTTTGTGAATCTTCCAGAAAGTTGGCAAGTTGGTGAGATATTGCCAAATGTTGCCAAGGCCTTTAGGAATGCAACTGCCTATATCTCACCTTCTATTTGAGCATTTTTTAAAAGAGCTACAATCCTATGCAACAAATAAACACTTAAATACAAGACATATGGCAATAAATTAGATTAAACTCAAAATATACCATAAAATTACCATTCTAAAAGAAATAAATAAAACAATACAAAGTGTTACATGAAGACAGAAAAAATTCTATAAAAGAAGGATTAAACACCTTCACATTGTCTCTTCCTTAAGAACTGCACATCCTGGGCACTGCATTCCCAAACCAGGACTAAATACTTCTCATTACCATAGAAAGGTGCAAGTTTAGGTGAAAATGCGCTTTAGCCCATTGCTTGGCGATGTTTTGAAAATCGCCAATTCGCCGCGTTTCTGCGAAACGTCTTTGCAATTGCAACCTTCCCGACACACTCCGCGAAAACCTATTGTAAACAAAACATAGAATTCTAAAACATAAATTAGTATGGAAACTGTTGCCATAAAAAGATAAGGCTCTACTCTGATATAAGTCCCCGGTTGCTTCCCGGATAAATGTGGTCGCCAAATGTGGCGATATGTGTTCTGTGCTGTGTTTTGGCACGATTTG
This sequence comes from Stegodyphus mimosarum, assembly GCA_000611955.2. Lineage (NCBI taxonomy): Eukaryota > Metazoa > Arthropoda > Arachnida > Araneae > Eresidae > Stegodyphus > Stegodyphus mimosarum. The sequence continues at coordinate 1,019,736 of KK114638.1, forward strand.
TTTGGTATAGCAACCATTTTGACGTTGAAAGTTGAGTGAGTGCCGTGGTTTTGGAGTTTCGGTGTGTGCGTGGGAATGGCGTGTCTTAGATTGAAGGAAGTGGTTGAAAAGTTTCAGCCGCGCATTATGGATTGTGTTCGGGATAAGTTTAGTTTGAGACGGTACGATGTGGGTGTAGTTAATGAATCTTTTGTTCACGGCTGTGTGTATGGTGATAGAAGTGTATTTTTGGATTTTTTATGGGAGTCCGGGTTTTTGAAGCGGAATATGACGTGTCAGAAATGCGGAGCTGAGATGAAGGTTCGTAAAAGAAAGGGTGTTTCTGATGGAGTGGTGTGGGTTTGCAGACATACTGTTGCTGGTGAAGAGTGTAATTCTCAACGAAGTCTGAGGTTTGGATCTTGGTTTTCCTGCAGTAGCTAGTTGCTTTCTATATGGTTTTTCATCAGACATTTTTGGTGAGGAGTTTTGAAGCCGAGCATGACGTGTCATAATTCCGAAAGAATTTTGAATGGTAAGTGAAGCTATGTTTTTTCTCGTGTATTTCAGGGAATGTTAATGCATTTTGTAATGTATTTAATGAATATTGTATTTAAGATGATTGTGTTATTAATGAATTATTTCTTCACGGTTTGTGTTTATGCTTACAGTATATATTTTTTTTAATTTATTGTGATTATTTTAACTTATTTTAGCGAGGTTTGCAGAATGTCATGATTTCTGCTTAGTGCCACGAATTCTGCGCGGTGCCATGAATTCTGCAATTCTCTGATGTTTTTTAAAGTTAAAACAGATCGCTGTGCACATGGTTTTTAAGGGAATTATGTTATTAATAATGAATGATTTGTTCACTGGTGTGCTGGTAGAAGTATATTTTTGTGGAAATGTATTGTTATTTTAGTTTATTTTAGCCAGGTCAGAGCTATGCGATTATTTCAGCGCAGTGCCACGAATTCTGCAATTCTCTGATGTTTTTTAAAGTTAAAACAGATCGCTGTGTACATGGTTTCTCGTCAAACATTTTTGGTGAGAAACTTCACACTTTTACTATGTAAATTTTTTGTTTTTATTTCGGACCTTTAGCGTAAATTGTGTGTAAAAACGTGGTTTTTGCATATGTGAAAACCGCGTTTTTGGAGACATTTTAGGCTTAAAGTCCGAAATGTAAACAAAAAATTTAGATAGTAATGGCGTGTCATGGGCGAGAAATTTGTCGCCAACCTGGGACTGATATAAGAGTAGTTCCAAAGATAATAAAATAATATGCAAAACGAACATTATGATCATTAAAATGTTTGTCAGTTAGGTTTAAATTAATTATTTACATTTTATGTTGTAATACTTACACATTTTATGCCGTTACATAACCTTCCCGACACGCTCCGCGAAAGCATAACCAAAATGGCATCGAAGAAAGAAGGAATTTTTTTTTAAAGGGCATTAAAATTACAAACGATACCATGTACACACCGTTCCGTTTTAACTTAAAAAAAACTTCAGCGAATTGCACAATGTAGGCAACGTGCACAAATGAACAAAATAAGCTAAAATAATGAAAATAAATTACAAGAAAATGCCATGTGCACAGCATTCCTTTTAAACTTAAAAAAAACTTCAGCGAATTGCACAATGTAGGCAACGTACAAACAGTCAGCCATGTTGGCGGGTATACGGAGTTACCCATGTTAGCACGTTTATTGCTCATTCAAAAACAACCGTCGCCAAGCAGTGGGCTAAAGTGCATTCCAACCCAAGTTTACCTTAGGTTTAGAAGAAGTTATTTCTATACGATCCATATATTCATTCAGCTTCTTGATCATGCTGTAGGGCCTTACCCAGGATGTATGCAGCTTGGAAGAGATCCTATGATGACGTTTCGGGATGTAGGGCCAGACTTGTTCTCCTTTCTTGAATTTCCTGTCCGTCAACAAGGTATTGCATTTTGTCTTCAGCAGCTGTGTTGATCCTTTCCCTGGTGAAACGATGAATGTCCTCTAAACATGCCTTCAGATTTTCTAGGTACTGTTCAGGGGAAGAAGGTGTATCTAGTGGCCTTCCGAAGAGCTGGTCACTTGGCAGACAAAGACCATGGCCCAAAATCATTTGGGATGCAGAAAATTCAGTGCTCTCATCAACGGCACTCTTGTATGCTAGCAGGAATAAAAGCAGTTTTTGGTCACAGTCTTGCTAGCTCTGGGATATATATATAGAGAGATGGTCCGACTGAATAATGTACCAAGTTGTCCGAATGTGGATGTAATGGAGTGGATTCAGTCTTTTCTATTTGGAGAATTCTACAAAGTTACTTAAATATGGAATATGTGAAGTGTGTTCCTTGGTTAGAAAGAATAAGAAGAGGCACTCCAAACCATGAAATCTTCTACAACAGTAGAAGTTCTTAATTAGGGATGTCACAAGCTTCAAGCCATTTACTAAAGCAGTCCATGACAATTAGGATGTACTCATTATTCTTGATTGTATGAGGTAATGGTCTTAGAATGCCCAAAGCAGTTCTTTTGAATGGTGCTCCAACTCTGTAACACTGTAATCTTCCTTTTGTACATGTTTGCAGACCTTTTCAAGCTCCATGTATAAGGTATTTCTCTCGCCTTCTTCGCAGTGTAGTGGTCTGCATGCTCAACGCATAATCGAGAGGTCCGTGGTTCGATTCCTGGCGAAGGTGTTGCTCATTTTTCATCTCTCCGGCTTCCAAAAATACCTAATGTCTCTACACATGTACATCACATGACTAGCACCATTTTTTGCCATTGCTCTGGCTTTGTCCCAGAAGTACCATTCATAAACTCTGTGCAGTCTACTTGTTACACCAAAATGACCTCCAGTGGGGCTGCTACGAAGCTCTGACAGAATAGTAGGCACTGGAGATCTCAATAAAATAAATTGCCATCTAAAACTCTTTCCATCTGCAGTAGAGATCTCTATCGTGCAGATAAAGAAGATTCCACAATGCCCAGTATCTTTCCATCATCCGACTTAGTAACATGCTCTGCATGTTACTAAGTGTTACTTGCCATGATGAATATATCCTTTATACGATGTTTTATTTCAAAACTTAAGTGTATATCACCAAAACCATTACCGTTGGTAACAAAAAAGGCACTGGCACCAATGGGTTCTCAGTGGGACTGCCAGTGGGTTTTTTGAATGATAATAATTTCATCTATTCACTGCTCAAAAATTCACAAAAGACGCCATGGAAATCAGACAAAATTATCGTGAATAAGAGAAGAATAAATTACATGTAAAAAGATGAATAATAAGTGTGTGATGCTACAATATGCCAAATTATGAACAGCAATGCAAGGAAACAAAAACAGCAACATAAGAAGAATGGTTGCTACCTCCGAACACAGCGACTCCGTTGGGTTACCACGTTTGACTCTTATTGCCATTGTTAGCAGTGGTTACATTGACTGGGCTCTTTGCAGAAATGCTTCAGGGTGGGAGATCCTCGGGCCCATCTCCCCCAGGGTGCTCTCTCTCAGAACTGGAGGCTGAATTAAGCTAAAATTGGGTTGTCACTTATATGGTGTTCAAGGTTTTTGTGAACATCGCGACAGAACTCAGCTAAAGTCAGGCTGTCACCTATACGACAATCGAGGCTCTTGCCAATGACAGGCGCTTACGACTCCTTGCCATGATGAATGTTATTGACTTGTGTTGACCTTTGTCAGACGAGTGAGACTGGTAACAACAATGTCACTTTAAAATATGGCAGAGAAATTAAAAATGTTTTATTTTAACGTTATTTCTTAAATAAAATTTTAATTTATTATCGTTATTTTTCCGATATCTATCAATGTTATGTTCGAAGAAAAATTCACCAAAATTTTGCAGATCTCTAAATAAATGGTAATAGATGAGTAAAATTAAGAACTTTCACTGGTTCTCTTTTTAGATAAGCAACAATAAGTTTACACTCTAAAACTTTCTTATTGTGATTGTACTGAAACTTGGAAAAGATGAAAATTCCCCAAATAAATGGAAAGAGGCTATATTTAAAGAATTTACAATTAACTACTACAATAAATTCGCAAATCTCTATATGCTTTCTAAATTTCACAAAAGCCCGGTCAAGTTCAGATTCATACCCAATGGTATAAAAAGTTTCCTTAAAGAAATTTACTTTCTTTTTGCTAAAAAGCTGAAACAAGTTCTTTACATCATCAATAATATTAATTTTCAAGACCACAATTTCAAATGGATTATTAATAATGTACCAATCATAGAAGCACTCCAGTTTTTAGATATTATGAATATTAATTGCTATAATTTCAAAAATCTGTATATTACTTTACCATTAAAAATATATTTGATAATCTTCTCACACTACCTGATTTGATCACATTGCCTGCCTGACAAATTATTTACGTTTTTTGGCCAGAAGCACTGAAAAGCAAAAGTGCAATTTCAAATACATTTTTAAATAAAATTAAGATGTCTTTCCACAGTATTTTCACTTCTCAATGGTTTCACAAATTTCCAAAATATAAATTACTTGATATTCACTACATCATTATGCACTATATTATCATATGTTATCATTATGCAGAAATTAATTGATCCATTACAGCTACCAGTCTTCGCAACATCCACATTAACCACACGCATTTAAAAGACTTAGTTTCTGATTTTATCACATAAGCAATACTCAAGGATAATCAGTGCAGACTTATGATTGTCTGAAAAGGTGTTAGGCCAGGGAGGCAAAATTTGATGCTGCTTGATGAAAGTGATTCTAACTTAGACAGTCAGCAAACAATAAATTTTTCCAAGACCAACACAAAAGTTTGCAAAAATGTATAGTTCCTAATTTAGATTCTTAAGCAAATCCATATGCATTTAGTGAAATTAATCTCCTTAATCTATTAAATCAGAACATATTTTGGATTAAAAAGTTGTGATGATTCTTTTCAAATCAAAAGGACGAATTTGAAAGACTCTAAATTACAGATGGTATAATGGTTAGTAGAACCTGAAGTAATATCAAAGGGCCTGGGCAAATGCCATTACAGGCAAGTGCCTGGCCATTGAGGGGGGGGGGAAGTACTCAGATATGGCTGAGCACAGGAAGATTATTCACCAAAGCTCTTATGTTTAATGAAAAGCATGCTTAAGAGATGGAATTTGAGTCTCGCACACCTCTATCCCAACCATCAATTTCTCAAGATGACCCTGGATTGACTACATTAAAACCCATGTGAGTTTATTCCACAGATAGTTCAATTTTGGATGTTAAATCATGTTAATGATCTTTCTGATCTTCATAATACTAGAATTTCAATACGGTTGGAATGTGCTTTAGCCCACTGCTTGGCGGCGATTGTTTTTGAATGAGCAATAAACGCGCCAACATGGGTAACTCCGTATATCCGCGAACATGGCTGACTGGGTATTTTGAAGCTACGGAAACATGTAGTTTTCGCGCATGCGTATCTCTTATTTTATAAAGAACGGTTTTATTAAAATGTGAGATGACGTAGCGGTTTATTCGAAATTCTTACGTGTTAATTTGAGTAGTTATTTCAGTTCTCGTTTTATTCTTTGAATGCGGTGTTTTTCTATTGAGTGTTTGCTATTTTCGTACGTATATTTCGCTAAATACCAAGTCGCTATGGATTTAGCTGTGATGCTGAGAGAGGTGAGTGAATGTACATGTACATTTTATAATTTGGCTCACCTGAAGAACAGAACGCTGGTATCGTTTGCAATTTATTTTTTTATTTTGTTGATTTGTGCACATTGCGTACATTGTGCAATTCGCTGATGTTTTTTTTAAGTTAAAACGGAACGCTGTGCACATGGCATTTTCTTGTAATTTATTTTCGTTATTTTAGCTTATTTTGTTCATTTGTGTACGTTGCCTACATTGTGCAATTCTCTGATGTTTTTTTAAGTTAAAACGGAACGGTGTGTACATGGTATCGTTTGTAATTTTAATGCCCTTTTAAAAAAAATTCCTTCTTTCTTGGATGCCATTTTGGTTACGTTTTCGCGGAACGTGTCGGGAAGGTTATGTAACGGCATAAAATGTGTAAGTATTACAACATAAAATGTAAATAATTAATTTAAACCTAACTGACAAATATTTTAGTGATCGTAATGTTCGTTTTCCATATTATTTTAATATCTTTTTGTAGCAACAGTTTCCATACTAATTTATGCTTTAGAATTCTATGTTTTGTTTACAATAGGTTTTCGCGGAGCGTGTCGGGAAGGTTGCAATTGCAAAGACGTTTCGCGGAAACGCGCCGAATTGGCGATTTTCAAAACATCGCCAAGCAGTGGGCTAAAGCGCATTTTCACCTTCAATACTTCATAACACTAGATCAGCAAGATTATACTTGATAACTTCATGCAGTGAAATACAAAGCAACCTCATCTGTAAAAATTTTTCCCACTATGAAACAAAAGGGTTACAAGAAAAAACATCATCAACTTTAGGTCATCTGTCACATTTAAGAACACATTGCTAGAGTGTTGCCTTTAAGAAAAGTCATTTAGCTTTCAATTATAAAGTTTTAAGATAAAAAACAATACTGTTCAAAACTTTCTCACAAACTAAGGTGCCCACATCTTAAGAGACTTTGGCTAAAGTATTTTAAGTGCTGAGACTTAACCCTTGATCATATTATTAGAAAAGATGTTAATGTCTATTTGTTTCTACATTTAAGAGAGGCTAGATTTTATCCACTAATCTGAATTATTTTAAGGTTTTTAGAAAATATATTTAATACAATAAATGTCTTTTGAATTTGATCGATTTTATACTTGCTTTCATGTTTCATTCATTTCTTTAGCTCACCACTATTATATAGAATTTACAATATTCATATCTGATTTTTCTTTGTATATTATACTTTTGTATAAATATGAATATCCACCGAAGTTTGGCACAACACAACCTTTAAGGTTACATGCCATAACATTCTACAACAACATCCACACATTGTACTTACTCACCCACAACACAACTAGTAGCAGTTTTAAATGCGCAGCTTTCAAAAATGGCTTCAACTCTTAATTCCTCTTTTGTTTTCAATGGTTGGCTTGCGAAAGTTATTGGCAAGACAACCTTATCACTTATCCTTCGATTTGGGCCTATAAGCATTTCAGTGAGTTGGTTGAAATCTATTTTAGTAGTTTGTTCATGTTGCACATCATTAGAAGAAGCCATCTCCCAAGAAGGCAGTTTATGTAATTTCGTAGCTTAAAATGCTATTCCTTGTCAATCCATTAAACACTAAACTTCTTAAATACAGTTAACAGACATGTTTTACACAGGAAAACAAAAATACACAGATGTCTTGTTTTGCACCTGCAACGTCTTTATGCGTGTAGGAAGAAAATTCAAGTTTAGGTGTTCAGCCGAAGCACGGAGTGTAAGGTTTTATACTCCGCGTTGTGAAAAAAAGGGCAAATAGAAAGAGACAAATCTTGTTTAAGAGAAAAATAATTTCATTGCGTTTGATGCGAAATTGTTGAAACCGGGTAAAAAAGTGAGTTAAAAAAATAAGACCCAGACTAAATAATAATAATAATAATTATAAGCCCAAGTAAGATAGAGAAAAGGAAGGAAAAGCATGAACAAACCTAACCTGAATGTGTTCTAATATATAATGAAGAACGTGGCAAAGGATTTTATTTTTCTACATTTAGTGGCGAACAACAATGCTCGTCAATGTTAAAAAATAATAAAAAAAAATAAGTAAAAAAAGTCCGAACTTACTAAATTTCCAATCAAGAACATTAAGAAAAGATAAATTTAGGAAAAACTCCAATACATGTTCGCACCCTTCGCTATACTCCTACCTTCGGTGCAAGCTGTAAGTTCCCTTTTTCTTCCTCTATTTACAAATTGTGGACTGTGTTGCATATCAGACGTCAGTAGTTTACAGTTAAATGGCAAATGGAATTGCTCCAAAAGTAAGTGATGGATAACTGTGCCTCAGATAGCATTTTTTCACCACCGTGGAATACAAGTCTTCTTAAATGGCCACTTCGAAATCATGAGAGTACCGTCTAGATGCATCTGTCATAGATCATATAGCGAGGGATAAGGCTCCTCTAGAGTCGGATAAGAAGATGTCGTTTGCTACGTCACTCCCGTATCGAGATCTCGTCGCACGCTAAAAGCCTTAGCTAAAACCACGGAGTATAATGATATTATACTCCATGGCTAAAACAATGCAGCCCATAAACTTGATTTTTCGCTCTGCGGGCAGAAAGACTTAGTGACCGTAAAACAAGACATCTATCATCTTTGTCTGTCTTGTCTCTCGGCAATTTGTAAATAAACGCGCCGGAATTTTTAGCAATGGCCGTCGACTTGACAACGGGAACTTATGATGAAGAAGGAATATTTAGTAAACATAATGATGTTGCAACAGTTGCTGAGAAATGTAGCACTGATGAAAACTTTCCGTCTTTGAAAAATTTTCGTACTAGTAGAGTGATAAAAGAAATATCAGAAAACAAAATTCTTGTTCTGGAAGGTCGTTTTCTCGGAGATGATAGACCTGCTATCGTGGTTGTAGAGAAAATGCCTTTTGATACGAGAGATTTGACTCGGTTATTTACTGCTGAATCTCGTCTTGAATTAAAATTTCGAAATAACATATATGCAAACTATCATGTATATCCTCGAAGTGGATTTAACGGTGAGTTATATATTTGATATGTATATGTAAGCGAGGTAATTAGTTGTTAAAAATTACATTCTTTCTGTTGTAAAATAAATCCACTCCTTTTTAAAAATGCTGTTAAGTTACACTGAAAATTTATTGTGAATTTTTGTCTATCAACCTGTTATTTAATTGTCATGACTAAAAATTGATAATAGTGAAGGTGATAAGGTGCAGAGAATAGCCAAAAATGACGTTTTGGTTTCGTCATATCGTTGTATTTTGTAATAAAAAATAAAATCTTAAGCTGAATGTTTCTTTTTTATTGTTAGAATATTTTTTTCTTAAAATCAGATTTTTCATTATGTTTTATGAAAATTCACACCTGTTGGATAAGTTCTTCCTTAAATGTCATGTAACTTAAACCTTTTGCGTATCATATACGATCTGTTGTTGAGGCATCTGGTGATAAGCTGTTCCTCCGTTATTATAAATATGTGTGGTTTATTAGGATGGATTCGAAGCCATTGAGTCTAGGCACGAACCTCAAGTAAAGAAGTGATATTTATGGCTATAATGTCATATATGAAGTCAAAAGTTCTTATGAGATATTTCTGGTCTTGCATAAACGAAATGAGATACTCGGAATTCCATCTTCAGGAAACGTGTGATCCAAATTGGGTAGAGCTCCAGCATTTAGCCTTCATGTTCTTTACCTAGATAAAAAATCCAGTCTAGTCCTATTAGAAGACCTTCTTTTTTAAGTGAACCTGTGCTGCAGTAGGATATGATATTACCTTTGAACTCAACAATTACTTTCCATTCACTATAGTGCCATGTAACATTATTTTAAATCAGCATACCTTCACTTTGTAACCAACAAGCAATGGAAAATATCTTCTGCAAATAATATTTCCTTTTGCCATGAAGCCATTTGCTATACATTTCCGATTTTTTATATCTGAAAGTCTGCAAGGATGTTGGATATTGATGGATTTTTTTTTATCTTTTACTATGTATATTGCTGGCTGTTAGTGCAGGGCATCTTACAGCATCTAACTGGATAGCAGGTATATCCTAAGAAAATTTAAAAAGGTGTAAAAATATGTGTTAGCGGTGAAAATGCGCTTTAGCCCACTGCTTGGCGATGTTTTGAAAATCGCCAATTCGGCGCGTTTCTGCGAAACATCTTTGCAATTGCAACCTTCCCGACACGCTCCGCGAAAAACCTCCATGATTGTAAACAAAACATAGAATTCTAAAGCATAAATTAGTATGGAAATTGTTGCCACAAAAAGATAATAAAAAAAAATCTGAAATGTTTCAGATTTTAATTTACGTTCAAAGGGACGTTTATTTAACATTTTGTGTGTTAACCTTTATTTGTTAAATACCATGTTCTTCGCACTTAAACCATAAAATTCAGTTCAACAGCAATATCGCAAAATAATTTTAAATTGAGCATATCTTTAGAAATTTCGGTACACGCTCTCACGCGCTGGAGATAAAAATGTTCTTCTGTACAACGTTGGTATTGCTGGCTTTGAAATCTTTGAGTTTGTTAATGAAAAATTCGTTAAAGTTTTAGAGAATATTGTTACGAATTTCACATTTATTTGGCTATTTATTTAGAACTGTAATTAAAATTCCTTTTTATTTTCCCGTGCAACGCACGCAGACGATTTTTGAAGAGAAAGCTACGTCAAAAAAAAAAAAAAAAATCATACATTTATGCAGATTTTTCATTTTTTAAAATTTAATGCAGAGCGATAACATTTAGTGGCAACAATTTGAAAAGTGATACGCCGTTTTTGTGTTTCCGACGCAAAACGAAAGTAATAGTCCTTCGGGACTAAATCCCTTTGGACTAATAATATGCAAAACGAACATTATGATCATTAAAATGTTTGTCAGTTAGGTTTAAATTAATTATTTACATTTTATGTTGTAATACTTACACATTTTATGCCGTTACGTAACCTTCCCGACACGCTCCGCGAAAACGTAACCAAAATGGCATCGAAGAAGAAGGAATTTTTTTTAAAAGGGCATTAAAATTACAAACGATACAATGTACACACCGTTCCGTTTTAACTTAAAAAAAACATCAGCGAATTGCACAATGTAGGCATCGTGCACAAATGAACAAAATAAGCTAAAATAACGAAAATAAATTACAAGAAAATGCCATGAGCACAGCGTTCCTTTTAAACTTAAAAAAAACTTCAACGAATTGCACAATGTAGGCAACGTACAAACAGTCAGCCATGTTGGCGGATATACGGAGTTACTCATGCTGGCGCCTTTATTGCTCATTCAAAAACAATCGCCGCCAAGCAGTGGGCTAAAGCGCATTCCAACCGTGTTAGCTTTGTATGGTTACAGAGAATTAATTTGGTACTGTTCTTTTATCAGGACCGAAATCAGAAATTATATATGTATGCATGAAGTGTGCGTATATATATGTATACATATATGCACATATGTATACATATATATGTGTTACACACACGTACATACATATATACCAGGTGTGGCCAAATTTCATGGTGACAGGAGTCGCATATTAGATTTTATGATTGTTTGAGAGCTGCAAATCCATATTTATACTGTTTAAAAAATAATAAGACACGTTTTCAGTGGGAAAACTTTTGAAGTAAATTGATGAGAATTTCGCTTTTTATATGTGATTAACATTGTTACATATAAATGTAAATAAATATTTTTTTCTCCTGCCCTGTATTCAGAGAAGTAAGTCCCAGTAAAATATAAATTTGAAATTACTGCATTATGCAGTTGAGCATTATTCTTTCAGATTGAAAAGGCAAACATTTTCTTTTTGTTTCCTTTATCCTCCTTTTATAATTGTTGTTTGATTTTAGTAGAAGTAAGCTAAAATCAGAAGACTATGTATTGTCTGTCAACTTTTTTAATCTTTTGCATAAAAATTAATAATTTTTTTTTCTTGACTGTCAGCATACCGACGAAATCTAGCTTTAAATAATTGAGTTAATTCATTAGATGTGAAATGGATTACAAGCTGCATATTGATTTTTCTACAGACATTCGAATTCTCAGATATCAGAAATTTTCAGAAAGATTTTAAATTCCAAACATTGAATCTTAGCTTTTTCCATCATTGGAATGTTTTGAATCCTAACCTTAGAAATCGCTAAACATTTTAACCTAAAACTTTAGGATGACTAGTTAACTGATTCCCTGTATTAGAGAAATTAATTAAATATTAAACCTGGTTGCAATGGTATTTGTATCACTGTCACTTCTGGTGGCTCTGAGTATTACATTATTTCAGTGTAGCATCCAGCACAATCTGCTAGAATTTTTATGTAATCATTAGACCCGTGCATCTTTGAAAATTCTCGAAACTATCCCTGTAATTCTGAGCATAGATAACTTATTGCTAATAAATCTAGCTGTTCATGCAATGATACATGAATATTTCGTAGCCCACATATTTCAACTGGTGTACCTATCAAACTCTTCCAGCCATGGCTGTTCAATTTTGAGCTAATTTCATACAAGGGAAATAGAAACTAATGGTATAAAAAGAAAATGTACCTGTAATTACTGTAATGAATTTGTTTCACAAATGCAGATATAATATGATAGCTTAATTCTCCAAATTTCTATGGACATGCACAGACATGGTAGACGTCTATACGATACTTCAGTTTCAGAATTTTTGCTACATATGTATATGGATCCATAAAGACCATCAATTGATTTATCGTTTTGTCTTAAACTTCTAAGCAAAATAAGTCCAACTCAGAGGAAAGAATAAAATTAATTTTTTTTTAAATTTAATCTTCAGCCTAATGGTTATGCAACCTGTGTATAGAAAAAAAAAAAAAAAAGAATTTTTGGAATGGAATCTGTAGGCGTATGAGAGTACTATAATTGTAGAAAATGAAAGATCAGACTTAGAAATGAAAGTTTACAGGGGTAAATCCAGCAAAATTTCACATTGCTTAAAATTGTGAGTGATCAGACATTGGATTATAGTACAACAACATTCCTTTGGGCTACAGAGCTTTCGTGAAGAACATGTCAGATGTACATTATGATAAAGATTAAAATGAGCGTGAGAAAATTGGGCAAGTCTCCTAACCAAATAAGAATGTGAAAGTTTACCAATCCTAAAATCCCCAGATTCAAATTCCTCCCCAAATAGGAATAGCCGTCTGTGGACAGCTATTTTCTTCCTTGAAAGAGTTTACTTGAGTTACCCAGGTTCATTCAAGAACTGAATAAATGTAGTATTCTCCAAAGAAAAGTAAATGTTCCAACACATTGGATAACAATTGTAAATTGGAACACATAGAAGGAGTATGAGCAGAAATTTCCTGAAGTAAAATTAACCTGAGGGGGGAGGAAAAAGATGGGATTACTTTTTAAATGATCTCATATTTGTAAATTTTAGCCTTTTTTAACAGCTTTTTATCTGCTTTAAAAGTAACAAGCCATGATAGCAAATGACAGAAATGGAATTTTTTGCAATTTTGTTTGTTACTGTGACAATAATTCTACAGCAGTTTTGAAATTGATTAAATTTCAGTTTTGAAAGTTTGAAATTGATTAAATTATTATACACATAATATAAGAAATTAAATTAGCAATTAATAAAGTAGCATGTCATTGCATGGCTTTTATTTCAAAAAGCAATTATATTTAAAAAAAATAAACAACTCTCTGTCGCAAAGAAGTCGCATTTCAGAGAGCAAAGGGCAGCAAGTAGCTCACGAGCCACAGTTAGAATGTCAGAGAACCGCAGTTTGGCTATGCCTGATATATGCAGTACAAATTCAGAGGTCTGGACTCGTCAGGCTTTGGTGTTCCCGGATTTGGGATTTTTTTTGGATATTAGATCTTAGATCATCAGTTTAGATCTACTAAAATGGCATGTAGAAACTATACAATTAAAAATATGAAATCGTGCTTTGAAGCATTTATGATCTAAAGGGTATAAAAATGTACAAAAAAAAAAAAAGAGAGAGAGAGAGAGAGAGGCTTAATATTTATTTATTTACTTTATTAAACATTTCCTAAGTTGATTTAGTAGCTTTCTTTTTTGTGCTAATACTTTCTATTTAATTCTATAGATAGATCTAATTTATATAATCTTCATTTATTACTGCTTCTCCACATTTCTTTACAAAATCCATTAACTGGAAATTTTTTCCTTTGGTTTCCGATATCCGAATGCCTTCATATTCGTGGCTATCATCTTCATTAGCCTCACCATAAAATATGGTAGCCGAGCATAAATTATGCCAAACATTTTTAAAGTATCTGGAAACGCATCCACCTACGATCTTGCAATGCTCCACACAATTTTATGCTAAAATGATTCAAAAGGTTTTGAATAGTCTTGTCATTATTCAAGAAATTTAACATGGGTTTAAAAAATTTTACTTTATATTTGCATTTCAGCACGTGTACTATTCTGATGTCCATAGGCTGAATGATGGATGTCCAGTTTAGAGGAAAAAATAATACAGATACATTATCTTTTCCTAAACTTTAAATGATATATGAGCTATACAGTTGTCTACAAACAGGACAATTTTTGTGTCATCACGTAAACCAACCAAATCCATGTGTTGCTGATTGTCAGGTATGAAATGATTATCAAACCAATCATTCATTAACACTTGTGTCATCCACGTTCTTTTATTTGCACAGTATACAACGGGGAAATTTTTTACTCCTTTAAATGCTTGAGGTTATGTATTTTTTCCCGATTACAACAAGCTTACACTTATGCATTCC
>KK114638.1:1035938-1046707 GCA_000611955.2 Stegodyphus mimosarum
CTAACTATATATATCTTGATAAGGTTTTTATTTTACTTTTTTGTGCAAGACCAGTATTAAAAGTTTTTCATCATTTCCTTTGTATTTTGAATTAATCCATATTTATTATTTATATCATGTTTTTCTGTTAATATATAAAGTAAGGGTTGATTATTCTAAAAGGTCACCGAAGCACTATTTATATGATTTTAATATTTATATTTCATATAATCTTTACTTTAATTCCTTGTCATGTTAATAGTACAAGATTTTATTTATACTATTCATAACTTTAGTTATGCTGCCCAACCGGTATAGTGGTTAGCATTGCTGACTGCCGTGCCGAAGGGCTCAGGTTCGAATCCTGGAAAAGGCATGGATGTTTGTAAGTGTATAGTGTCGGTGCGGCATGACAGCATTCTAAATACATGGCGAGCCGAAAGTAGTCTCATGGGGTTTGGTGGAAGGGGAGAGGGGTAGGAGACCCTCGGACCCGTCCCCCTGGGGTGCTCTCCATCAAAATTGGAGGCGGAACTAAGCCAAATTACACTGTCACCTGTTAGGTGCTCAAGGCCATTGCCAACGACAGGCATATTCTTACACTCCGTGACACGAGAATTCGTGGGCTTGGCTTACTCTGTCAGACAAATAAGCATGAGTAACAACGTAACATAACTTTAGTTATGCCACATTTCCTCTTTAATTTATTTAATGATCTTTCTTTTTATAGCTTGGGTAATTTCTTAAAGTTTATTGTTCTTCTTTCTAAAGTCTGTTCTTTTGCATGATATCATTTGGAAGTTGCTTATGGGGATACAAAAGGGGAGGTAATGAAGATGAAACTTATCTCAGACTGGTACAAGAGTTGAAATTTGAAATCAGGTTGGTGAATACAAAGGAAATTCATTTGGAAAGCTAGAATAGTTAATAGAGTTGCTGACCAAATGTTGTTAGATGACAGTCAGTGTTGTCTAAAATTTGTTTAATTATATTAAATACATTAATTAACAATATTAAATATTCTCACTGCATTCAATCGGACATAATACATGATGAAAATTGGTTTTTATTTCAAGACTTCAAATGTGCACCACTCAACACCACCAACAACTTTCTGTTCTTTCTGCATTTCTACAAAAATTTCTTAGGGTTGTTGCATGTATCAGTAACAACATGGGTGCAAGGCATACTCTTTATCGCTATCGTCATAGTTTCCACCCAGTTCCATTGATGGCAACTGATAAGAATGACATGAAATCATAAATATTTCAGAGGATATGTAGTGTCGAGGGTTTTCTCCCCCTTAATAACAAAATTAGGATATAAAATTAGAAGAGATAAAAATGCAGTTGAGCACATGACTAGGTTATAATGCACATATATAGAAATGAAATTACAGGACAGTTAAAAAACAAGGATAATTGCAAGGACAATTAAAAAAAATTGTAATGAAAGAAGCAAGTTTCTTTGGGAAGTTTACATGTTTGTCTGATTTTGTGACGGTTTGTGCCCTAGAGAGTTAGGTAGCACATTTGTTGTGCTGAACTGTCCTTAAGTCTCTGTTTGCTTTTGCATACACAGATTTTAGGCTGTGTATTTTAATTGTGAAAGTTTAGACTACTCTGATGAGGACTTTTTCTGGACCTGAGTATGGCTGGTAGAGTGAGGACTTTACTTGGTAATTACATAACTATACATGATTTTAAAGTAGAACATGTGTAATAATTGTCTTGACAGTATGCACATGTTACAGTTGGATTCAGTTGTTTCACTCTTTCTCGGAGATTAGTGATGAATTGAGTGTCATATGGAGATATCTTTCATGTCATTACCGTATCATTATGCAGCCTGAGAGTTGTTACCAGTTCTTTGCAAGAGGTCTGCAAATCTCTTGGATGGCTGTCCGAGTACCGAATAGAAGAACTGGGATTAATTCAGTCAAGTTATTAGTCACATGAGCCTTAAGAGAGGATTTTAAATGTGGATAAAAAGGTTCAACAATGCCATTTGATAATAGATGATAGGCTGTTGTTGTGATGATGTTTGTAAGCAAAATGCATGTAAACTCTGTGAAAATTGTGAATCTCATTTGAAAACCTTGGTCTGTTTTTATGACTGATGGGCAGCCAAAGCGAGATATCCACAAGCTTAAAATAGCTCTGCAAATAGTTTTCGTTTTCATATCGGGGATAGGCATGGCTTCAGTCCATCTGGAAAATTTATCTTTAAAGTCAAAAGGTACATGTTACCTTCTGATGGCGATAATGGGCCAATAAGATCCACGTGGATTTCTGAAAAACGTGCACCAGGAAGAGAGAGGATGTACCCAGTGATGCTTTAGTGTGTCTGGTTATTTTTTATCTTTGGCAAGATTCATAGGATTTCGCCCAATTTTTGATATGACAGTTCATATCAAAAATACATAACAAATGAGTTTGGTAGTAGCTGTAATTCCTAGATGTGATAGATTCTGCAGATGATTAAAGAGGAGTGAAAGGAATTTAGGAGAAAAGCACAAAAAACGCTTGTAGAGATGTCGCAAAGAATATTACCATCAGAGTATTGGGACAGCTTGAATTCCAGTTTCAGAGATGATGTATTATTTTTGAGAAAGTTTTGTACTTCTGCATCATGCTGTTGAGTTTTGGAAAATTTTTGAAAATCCAGAAATAGAGATTTTATTAGGAAATGAATTTTGATTCTTGAAAGAGAGTCAGCAGTGACTTTTTAAAACCTTGCGTATGCCTAATATTAATGGAATATTGGGAAATAAAATCTAAATGGCATAGTTGCCGAGTTGAACATTTGTGAGGGTTCTGCTTAAAAGCATATATTAATAGTTTCTGATCTGTATAAATTTGAAAATTCTCTCCAACATGTGTTGCGATTTTTTAACTGAAGAATAAATTGAAAATAATTCCCTATGATATACAGGCCATTTTTGTTGACTTTTATTGATTTTTCTTAGAGAAAACCTATCTTTGTTGAGACAACTGCATAAGAGTGCTGCCTATTGCAACATCTGAACATCTGGGCTTCTGGAATAGGGTGTCTCAAGCGGGTAACCTGAGCAATGGAATTTTTGGCAGCAATAAAGGCTTGGTCAGCATTTTTGTTCCAATTTAACGATGAGGATGAATCCTGAACATGAGAATGAGATGTCTTTTATTTCTCTCTGTCAATTTTGTTAAAGGGGAAAGAATGTGTATTGATTTAGATGTGAAACATCTGTGAAAGTTAAACATGCCAAAAAATTGGCAAAGCTGAGTAAGAGTGGTAGGTTGAAGGAAATCTAAAATATATTTGACATTGTCAGAAGAAGAAGATCAGTTCTGTTTTCACTAGGGTCAATAGACATTTAATTTAAGAAGTCAATAGACATTTAACTAAAGGTACATTTTGGAACATTATGCAGAGTCCATATTTCTGAAGTTTTGGAAATAAGGCTTTTAAATGCCTGCAATGTTCCTTGGAATCTTTATTGGCTTAG
This sequence comes from Stegodyphus mimosarum, assembly GCA_000611955.2. NCBI lineage: Eukaryota > Metazoa > Arthropoda > Arachnida > Araneae > Eresidae > Stegodyphus > Stegodyphus mimosarum. The sequence continues at coordinate 1,039,408 of KK114638.1, forward strand.
TTGTAGGCGAAAGCATAAACACTGTATAAATCTCATGTGACTTCGTATATAAAATGTTGAAAAGACAAAAGGTTGTGTTGCATAAGTTGAAATGCATATGAGTACTGTAGAATAAACTGAATGGGATACATATGGTGAATTTTTTAATATCGTAAGGATTGATAGGTATTTGATAATAAGGTCAACATGACTAACAATTTTAGTACTGTGCAATACAGCAGTAAAATCACTAAGCAAGGAATGGGATATTTATCTTTTATTGTTTGAGTGTTCAGTGTGAGGTAATAGGAAACAGGTTAACATTCAGTGTACCTTTTTTCGAATCATGTGAAGTGGGGATGCATTCTTCTCCAAGGTTTCAAAATGTTCCAATTGCATCATAGTTTGAAATTCTTGTTATCCTAATTTTAAGTGATGTGGAGCTAACTCACAAGGTTTTGGAACCACATGAAGACCTGTAGTTGTAATATGAAAAACAGTACTGTGTTTAACAGGTTGTTTAGGATCTGGTAATTTAGTAAGCGAAGGAATATCAAGTATTGCCATAAAGTGTATCTCTAAAACAGTTCTTACGGTGTAAATGTCTGCATTTTTCACACAGCCTGCAGTTTGAAACTGCGTTTTTAAATGTTGGAAACATTTGTTTGAAACATCGAGGAAGTGTGCTCCAAGATAGGTATATTAACATTTGCTATAAGAGTAAATTGTCATCGTAATTTGGAATCCAAAGAAATTTTTTGTTGTTGTTGGTTTTTTTTTAACGTAAACATGAATAGTTGAAGAATAAGTAGTCAAATGTGTTTTTGCTGGGGGAATTTTGTTTTTAAAAATTGTTTGTCGGAAGTTAGGGCGTGTCAGAGCCATTATGACCAAATACCAACCAGTTCAACCAAGAATGAAACATTTGTCCTATGACCATGAATAGATAGATAGTGTGAAATTTAAGGCAAAGAATAAGTTGCTTCTATTCTTTACTGGTTTCATTTCCATACCATGAACAAGGTTTTGTACACTTGTCTTCTCTACAGTATTTTCCCAAATGCCTATGATACCAGCTAATAGAATAATCGCTCCTTTCAGAACAGTTCCTTTCTTTATTGTGAACTCCATGATTTGCCGAGCTACCATTAGCAATAGAAATATGTCCAATGTGTTTGTTTAATTTTTCTATTTCTTTAACGCATTCTCAATAGATGATCATTGGGAGAAGCGGCAAAAAATGTGTGAGAAACAGTACAAGTCCTTGGGGCTGGACTTGCATCAAAGATTCTGTCAGCAATATTTGCTTTATCTAAACCGAAAACTATGGCCAAAATAGACTAAATCATTGATGAGAAACGCTGAAGGAATAATTCTAACACTAAATTATTCGGAATATTTAAGGATTCCACTCGATGTTTCATATTCTCAAGTATATTGGAAGGCTTTCAAAAGCCTATTTCCTCACCAGATAATAACTGGCTGATTTTTTTGCTGGAAAGATTCTTCCAGTTGGTTTACTAGCTCAGTTTTGAGCTTTGTATAATGGTCTGTAGGGCCTGGTTTCAGAAGTAAATCCTGAATCTCAGTATCTGGAGGAAGATGAGAGACTACATAATTATATTTAGTAATTGACTTTATGATAGGTTAGGGGGTGGTGAGGCAAACGTATTTTCTCAAAAGTATTACTAATATGATAAGAAAAGTAGTTTACTAAAGTGTTGGCTCGAGAGCCTAATTTTTAATATATGCATTCATGCTTTAACTTTTACTTTAACTCTTTTTGTCTCAACTAGCCAGCTTGAAAATTAAATATCTCATATAAACCAAGAGTTCAGCTTTTACAGTTATGCAAAAAATAACTTTTGTAGTTAACATAAAACTTTTACAAATACAAATCTAATTTATCAAACATACTTCATGAAACATTTACAACTCTTTGCATTGAAAAATTACTCAGTTTGCACTTTACATCAGTATGTACAGAAGTTGTTAAAAATTATTCCACATATATGCCAAACTTCTTCAAAACAATCTCTTGGACTAAAATGAGAAATCTTATTAATATACTAAACTGAAAATTATTGCATAATTAAATTAAAAGCTTCTTGCTATGTAACAAAACTGAAATGTTCTTGCTTGTGGCAAAAACTTAAACTATTGCATTTTAGGCATAAACAGGGGTGTTTGTGCTCCGGGGATTTTGAACTTCGATACCTGGAAATTCCGGGGATCGTCATTCAAAAGGAAGTAGGAATAATAATGAATTATTCATTTTGATCTGGGTAATTTTGTTTGCTTTGAAAGCAGAAAATGCAAGGTCAGTGTGTGTGGTGAAAACTTTTCCTTTCTTTCTCCAAAGGCAGTGATAATGCGTGAAAGGGGAAAAAAACTTCTTTTTTGTTCTTTCCTTATTGCGAGTTATGACTCATTCCCCCGGTTCTCGGACATTCTCTTCTGGATTCTTTTCGGCAAGTAGGCGCGGCAGAAAAAAAAGGGAAAGACTTAGTTCGACCAGATGTGCGATCACGTGACTGTGGGTTCAAAGGTCTTATCTCTCCTGGCGTGGCGCCAATAACTAGAGAAGGGGGATTTTTCGCCGTATTAGCTATTTGTCATTGATCGCTTCGCAACTTTTTTTTCTCCGCTGTGTAAAATTTTCGCTTCATTTATTGATGCAGGTGTAAATTTTTCGTTTCGTTTATTGAAATATTTTTTTATTTATGTACGCAAGAGAATTTCAGTATGAAATTTCTCGATATAAATAGTGATATTATACAATTAGAAAAAGGTGTCCGGAATGCATTTAGGTGGAATTGGATTGAACGGAGATATGGTAATGGGGATACCATCGGCACATGGTGCAAGAAAATAAATGTTGCTGGACAAGCATATTGTGTTTTTTGTAACTCACTGCTGAAGTATTGTGGAGAAGGATTCAAGGCTTTCACAAATCATTGTAAAACTGTGACGCACATAAAATATTCAAAGTGCATTAGACATTCAATGACTTTAAATAATTATGCTAATTCAAAAAATACTGATGACTTACTGGAGACTGATGCTCGGCCATTGGATATAGTGACAAGAAAAGCACGCCAAGAGGTATTAATAACTTCGTTTATTGCTGAGAATTCTCTTTCTTTCAATGTAGCTCCCAATTTAATTGAACTCTGCAAACAGTTGAGCCGTGATCAGACGGCACTAAACTTGCTGGAAATGTCCAGGACTACTGCATGTTATAAAATGAAATATGGGCTCGCAAAAACTATTAAGGAAAATATCATTAAAACTTTAAAGGAGACTCCATTTTCTCTAAATTTGGCTGAAAGTACTAGCAATGCTCAAGAAAGTATACTGGCAATATTGGTGCAGTGTTATGACAACAATCAAAATGAAGTTGTAGTTCATCATTTTTCATCTCTAAAGATGGAATCTTGCAATTCAGAAGCTGTTTTTAAAGCAGTTGTTAATACTATTGAAAATAATAATATTCCATGGGCAAACTTAATTAGTGTATTAATGGACTCATGTAACACCATGCGTGGAAAAAAAAAGGGTGTTGAAACCAGACTACGATCAAACAAAGCACCCCACTTATTAGATATTGATGGTGACACATGTCACACAGCTAATAACTGTGCAAAAAAATTTGCTTCATGTTTTGATAGATACTTAGAAGATTTGTTTGATGACATCTATTTTGATATGAAAAGCTGCAGTAAAAGAGAAAATTTTTTCAAAATCTGTGAATCCCTTGCCATTAAAAAACTTAAGCCCTTGAAGAGACCAGACCATAGGTGGGTGTACATTTTATGTGTTTTAGAAAGAATCAAAGATCTGTGGGATGCTCTTATTGCATTTTATTTTCACTACTTGGATAAAACTGATAAAGGGGATTATTTTTCTTATGTTGAAACTGTATACAATAAAAGAAATATTTCTGCAGCTCAGAAAAAAATTGTTGAAGGGGTGTATTCTTGCTTGCATTCCCAACAACTCACAAAGGATGCTTTAGCTCGGAAAAAAAGAATACTAAATGGGTTATTTGTTATGCAAAACAAAACTTTATTGCATATGGCATTATATTCAGCAGTATTACCAGAGTTCAACACATATATTCAATTATTTGAAACAAAAAAACCAATGCTTCATTTAATACATTCCAGTATTTATAAATTGATGGCAAAATTTCTCTCTTTTTTTATGAAGCCAGAAAATATAGAGTGCACATCTTATGATGGTTTATTAAAGGTTGATGTCACAAATCCAGAATTCCATCTACCTAGCAAAGTAATATTTACTGGTGCAGAAGCTTCCACTCTCCTGAAGAAATAATCAAAAAATCATCCAATAGCAAAAGAATTCCAAATTTCTCTGATGAAAGCTTATACTAATACAGCACAGCATATGAAACAGAAATTACCCCTTAAAAATTCATGTCTAATTAGTTTTACAGCATTAGATCCAGAGCTAAGAGGTAAAACCAGTACAATATTAGCTTTTGAAAAATTATCATCTTTTATGTCCCATATTTTTAGTGATAATGAAAAGTCAAAAGTAGAAGCTGAAATAAGGTTATACCAGAGTGATATTGATATCACCAAAGAAATGCTCTACACATCTGATGAAAGTGGAAATCAAGTCAAGTGTACAATTGATAAATATTGGTCTAAAGTTTTTAATTTAAAAGATTTCACAAATGATTATAGGTATCCTACATTGGCTAAATTGGTCAAAGCCTGCCTTAGCTGCTTCCATGGCCCATTAGTGGAAAGTGCATTCAACTTAATGGATGCACTTGTCACTGACTGTAGAAACTCTCTTAAGATTGATTCCCTAGATGCAGTGCAGACTATTAAATATGATTTAATGGCTTATAAAGAAACGTGAAAAATATGGCTAAAAAAATCCAATGACTGATCCAATTCACAAAGATCTCTTACTGAATATGAACAGAAGTTGGAAAACATATCAAGAGGACTTAAAAACATGTATTTCAGATGAGTCACCTATAAAAGTCTCTGAAAAACCTTCTACATTAGCAGAAAAGCAAAGTGCTTCTACCTCTGCATGTGCAGTTCTTGAGGAAATTTCTTCAACTGTAAATGAATAAAATAAAAGTCAACCTTCCTGCAATTATGAAGTTCACCACAAAAGAAAGACAAGCCCCCAAACATCAGAAAATAAAAAAAAACAGCAGAAATTAGATAATTTTTTTAAAAGAATTAATTCTGGTAATTTAAAATATTTACATAAAATGTAGTAGTTTATATGTTTGAAAATTTATGGTTATTAATTTTGCAAAAAAAGTAATTCATTGAACTTTTATAATTAGGTCATTCAATACTTCATAATTGTAATTTTTCACTTCTCCCCCCCCCCTTCTCGAAACTCCAAAATGTCAGTAGTAAGTCCGTAAAAGTTTCAGGGGATTTTTTGGGGTCGCACAAACGCCCCTGCATAAACTAAAAACTGAAGTCTTGAAGGAATTGACTTTCACTTATCTCTTGCTTTGATGGTAGTCGCTCATCGATTTGGTGACAGAGTTGCTCCAAGAGGGATATGCAGTAGCTTGGTGGATCCTCACTCACCAACAAGGCCTCTATTCGCCTTCTGCATGCTCTGGCAGTTTCAGTTTCTTAGGTTCTTCTTGTAATATTGTGAACTTCAACTGGCACTTGGGAAAAGTGGAGTCATGTGCTGCTTCCTCTTATCTGAACTTGTGATCAGAACTCCTGGTTTAATTCTGGAAACTTATTGGTTGTCTTGCCAGAATTGTCCTCTGGTTCTTGTAAAATTTCCTTCTTTGTGGTGGTTCCTCCTTCATTGATAATTTTCAGCATAGATGTTTGCCTTGAGGATCCATCGCTACCATCCTTTCATGGCAACTGGAATCTCATTTGTTGACTTTACAGCTGACACTGATTCTCCATGGGTAGTTCTCTAGGTTTCCACAACTGATGGACGTCTTGAAAAAAATGAAAGTTTTCTTCCTTCACACCTTCAAATGATTTGAGTTACTGCTGTGGATCTTGAGCATGACCGAGAAATAAAAAATGGATATTAAAAAATTCTACTGAAAGAGATGAATTTAAATTATCTTTAAACAGAGTATAATAGGAAATATTCCCCTCCCACCTTCAAATTATTTGAATTACCACCATAGGTCTTTGGCCTATTCAAAAATTTAAAAATGAAAGTTCTAGCATTTTATTGAAAGAGATGAAATTAAATCATCCTCAAGCCAGTATAATGGGAAATAATAAGAGAAGATTAGCATACTTCAAACTTTTCTACTTAAACCAGAAAAACTTAAAATTAAACCAGAAACACTTAAAAATTGTTTTATCGAAGAAGGATTTTCAAATCCAGAATCAGGCAGAACTGTTGATAGTGAAAGCTTTAATGGAACTGTAATTATATATGCAGAGAACTTATACCTCCTGGGAGCTGTTATTTATTTCTAGAACTAGGTAAACTGGATGCTAGTTTAATTTGTCAAATCTGAGCACTACTGAAGAATTGAATGGGTATAGCTCTCTGAATGAACATATAAATAGCGGGGATAAGGAAGAAGTGAAGAGTTAATCATACTTCACTAACAATATATATTAATCTACAATACATATTATTTACTGCTTAGAAATTTCTTTGTCATGATGCTAGTGAGAAAATGTTCTTTGAGAACCTAATTCAATTAATAATGCTTTGCTTAAGGGGTAAAAATATAGTTACGAGTGCCCCTTAGCTATTTTTTGGCGGTACATGGATACCGAGTTTGTGCAATTCTTTGACTTGTTATTTTGGCTTTGTGTAATGGCGACAAAAATAGCCACTATACAAAGCAAAATAACAAGTCAAACAATTGCACAAACTCAGTATCCGTGTACACATTGACCTATTTTCACTTAAAAAAACATTAGAGACTTGCACAAACTTGGCATTGCACATTCCCTTGACTTTGCCCATGTACACATCGATCTATTTTCACATAAAAACTCAAAAGAGCAGCCAATTCTACACTACAGCCAAACAAAAAATATATAATCTCAATAAACATATTTTAAATCAAGAAATGAAATAACGTAAATAAGGAAATTCATCTTGGCATTACACAAAGCAAATATCCACTTACCGTCGCCACATAAATTCACAAAAATAAGAGTAAGAAATATCCTTCGTAGGGCTGGTATCCTCCAACGTTCGATCATACGCATTTCCTTAGTACAAACAGGACACTTATAATTCCATTAAGTTCATCCAACAGTTTCTATTTTGTCCTCAACTATTCAAAAAAAAAAAAAAAAAAAAAACTTCT
>KK114638.1:1054806-1204042 GCA_000611955.2 Stegodyphus mimosarum
CGGAGATTAGTGATGAATTGAATGTCATATGGAGATATTTCAGATGTCATTACCATACCATTTAAGTTTGCTATACACCAGGTCTTTGCAAAAGGTCTGCAAATCTCCTTGGTGGCTGTCCAAATACTAAACAGAATAACTAGGAGTATTTCAGTCCGGTTATTAGTCTCATGAGCCTTAAGAGAGGATTTGAAATGTGGATGAAAATGTCCAACAATGCCATTTGATAATAACTGATAGGCTGTCGTTGTGATTCTGTTTGTACCCAAAATGCTTGTAAACTCTGCAAACATTGCAGATCTCATTTGAGAACATTGGTCTGTTGTTATAACTGATGGGCAGCCAAAGAGAGATATCCATGATTGAAAATAGCTCTGCAAATAGCTTCCATTTTCATATTGGTGATAGGTGTAGCTTCAGGCCATCTGGAAAATCTGTTATAGTCAAAAAGTATATGTTACCTTCTAGTGGTGGTAACGGGCCAACAATATGCATGTAAATTTCTGAAAAACATGCACCAGGAAGAGAGAATGTACCTGGTGATGCTTTAGTGTGCCTGGTTATTTTTTATCTCTGGCAAGATTAACAGGATTTCACCCGATTTTTGATGTAACACTTCATATGAAGCCATACATAACAAGAGCAAATGAGTTTCGTAATAGCTGCAATTCCTAAATGTGATACATTCTGCAGATGATTAAAGAGAAGTCTGTGAAAGGAATTTGGGAGAAAAGCACAACGGACACTTTTAGAGGTGTCGTAAAGAATATTACCATCAGAGTATTGGGACAGCTTGAATTCCAGTTTCAGAGATGATGTATTATTTTTGAGAAAGTTTTGTACTTCTGCATCATGCTGTTGAGTTTTGGAAAATTTTTTAAAATCCAGAAATAGAGATTTTATTAGAGAATGAATTTTGATTTTTGATTTTGAAGAGAGTCAGCAGTGACTTTTTAAAACCTTGTATATGGCTAATATTAATGGAATATTAGGAAATAAAATCTAAATGGCATAGCTGCCGAGTTGAACATTTGTGAGGGTTCTGCTTAAAAGCATATATTAATAGTGTCTGATCTGTATAAATTTGAAAATTCTCTCCAACATGTATTGGAATTTTTTAACTGAAGAATAAATTGAAAATAATTCCCTATGATATACAGGCCATTTTTGTTGACTTTTATTGATTTTTCTTAGAGAAAACCTATCTTTGTTGAGACAACTGCATAAGAGTGCTGCCTATTGCGGCACTTGAAGCGTCTACTCAGATGTTTAACTGGACTTCTGGAATAGGGTGTTTCAAATGGGTAACCTGAGCAATGGAATTTTTGGCAGCAATAAAGGCTTGTTCATTATTTTTGTTTTAATTTATTGATGAGAGGAATCTTGAACATTCGAATGAGATTTCTTTTTATTGATATGGCCTTCTAACAATTTTATTAAAGGAAAAAGAATGTGTGCATCTTTGCGTATGAAACATCTGTAAAAATTAAACATGCCTAAAATTCAGCAAAGCTGAGTAAGAGTGGTAGGTTGAGGGAAATCTAAAATACATTTGACTTGGTCAGAGGAACAGGTTCAGTTCCTTTTTCACTACGATGAAAACCTAAGAAATCAATAGATGTTTCACCAGGGGTGCATTTCAAACATTTAAGCAAAGTCCCTGAAGTCTTGAAAATTAGGCTTTCAGATGCCTGCAGTGTTCCCCGGAATCTTTGGAGGCTATGAGCAAGTTGTCGATGAAAGCATAAACACCTTCTATATTGTGAGTTCGTCTGTAAAACATTGAAAAGTCATGGATGCGTTGCATAAGTCGAATTGCATGTGATTTCTTTTGAATAAACTGAATGATGTACATATGGGGCTTTGTGAGTGTCAGCAGGATTAATTGGTATTTGATGGTATGCCATAATCAGGTCAACATGGCTAAAAATTTTAGTATTGTGCAATGCAGCAGTAAAATCAGCTAAGCATGGAATAGAATATATATCTTTTGTTGTCTGGGCTTCTACAGGTCTCCATTCCAAAGTTCCCTTTTTTAGAACCGTGTGAAGTGGGGATACATAATTAGTTCTCAAAGGTCTGAAAGGGCTCAATTGCATCATAGTTTTAAATTCTTGTTTTGCTGTTCTTGTTTTGCTATCTGGAGCTAACTGATAAGGTTTTGCAATCACAGGTGGATCTTTGGTTATGATGTAATGAATAGTGTTGTGTTTAACAGGTTGGTTAGGATCTGGTAATTTAGTAATAGAAAGAAATTCTTTTAAAATTTTGTGATAATCTGTATCACTAAAGACTTATTGAATAAATATGTGTATTTTTCCCTCAGTTCACAGTTTGAAACTATATTTTTAAATCTTTGAGACAGTTGTGTCTAAGATCAGGCACCATTCCAAAGAAATGGAGGAAATCTGTTCCAAGAATGGGCAAACTAACATTTGCTGATAGAAAAGTCCAAGTAAACTGTCATTTTAATTTGAAATCCAAGAAACATGAATAGTGGAAAAATCAGCAGCAAAAAGTGTTTGTTGGGGAGAATTTAGATTTTGTGAATTATTTGCAAACAGTAAGAACACATTAAGCAAGACAACAATGAATGCTGTTTGATGAAAACTCTCAGAAATGATACTAAAATCATTCAAAAAGGAGAACAGACAATGGCCGATATGGTTTTTCAGTTGACACGAGAATTACGGCAAATGATGGAGATTTCTGTGCAACTGGCAGAGCAGTTAGAGTTACAGGTGAATAACATTGATGTTTCTTTTGATTCATCATGAAAATTTTGTGATTCCCAAGAAAATATTTTGCTGATTAAACTGCCAACTTAAAAAAAATTCACAACAAAAGGACTAACTGTGGTTCTTAATTTGATACGTGTGCTAGTAAACTTAGAATCAATAGATCCAAATATCAAATAATTTAACCTTTTCAAGATGGCATGCCTTTGTTTAAGATGTTGTTTAATGTTAATTCTACTGTATTTATTTTATGTGTGACACCTTTAAAAAAGTTTTACTATATGGATGTATTACTTTTTGTAGTGTGATTAGCCTGAAATAATCTGCTTTTTGACATCACCTACTATCTTAGATTTCTCATTCTCATATACATGTTAAGTGATGAAATCAGTTAAAAATGTATTGGCTTTTTAAACTATCAGTTAGTTTCATTTTGATTATGAATTGCATATAAAATGTATTTTAAATTGGAAGAAAATATGTCATTAATGAATTACTCTAATTTTAGGAGCAGCTTACCAGCAAGTATGAAGTTTCACCATCAAGACTTGAATGTTATGTCTCCTACCCACCATCATCTTTTCCATTCCATGTGTTTTTTGAGACTGTTCAGAAAGATTTACCATTGCCTGTCACAACTACTCATTATTTAGAAACCATTATTTCTAATCTTAAACTGATACCCGATTATTACCAGAAAGTTACATTGACATATTCATTATCTGAGACTGATCCTTTGTTGAGTAAGTTGCGTGATGCTCAAAATAACTCTAATAAGGATGAATACAGAAATAATGATTAACAGCTTCTGTTTTCAGAGTGGACTTGATTTTCATTTTTTATGATTAACGACTGATGAATTAATTTAATGTGTGATACTAAAATGATGTTCTGTATGGTTATTGGACATAAAATATGTTGTTCAGCATGTTTTTGACAAGTTGTTTTCGTCACTTTTTTTTTATACGTGTAATTGGTTTCTCTTTTTTTGTAATTTTTAAGTGTGAAACTGTGTCAGAAATGGTGGTTGTAAAATTTGATTCAATGTAAGTTAAAAAATATTTGTGTTTGATAGTTAATAAACCTTGAAATGTATGTAGGTGAACATGAAAGACCATTTTGAACACTTCTCATGTCTCTCCCACCCTTAAAAAAGAAGGTGGAACTTGTCATGTAAAGTTTGACATTGCAGTCTAAATCTCAAAAAAGAGTTTAGAAAATAAAAAGCATAAATATAATGCAAATTACTTGAACTACAATTCAACTTAGAGTTTTTCAAGTTTAAAAGCTCCTGTATTTTTTCCTGCGTTTCATTTTTGTATACAAAACAGTACAAACAGAAAAACTATTAAAAAATAGGGACTGTGTTTAAAAATAGTGTTTTCCTGTAGATCATTTTTAGCAAATAAAAATTATTGCCAAACAGTGCGATTTAGGGCAAGTAATGAAGGAGCATGACATCACAAGAAACAAAAATTTTCCCTCCAATTTTATGTAACCATGATTATTAGTAAGGTATTTTAATTCTGCTAAAATATATAAGTAAACTGTTATTTTTCACTTTTTTCTATTGCATTTTGAAAAAATGATTGAAATTTGGAATCCATTTTGTATAGGTAGCAGTAAAAATACGTTCAAGGTTACAAAATTTGTTATATTGATATGCATACTCAAAATATTGGTCTGTAAGGGCTCACCTAAATGGTTCTGTAAAGGATAACATGGAACTGTGTGACATCACTCAGATTCATATTTAAGTGAATTTATGTATGGTTGAGTTCACAAAGGTGGTGATAATTTTGTGGCTGTTTAAACACTGTTAGGAATTTTTTATTGCCAAAATGCCATTTGATGTAATGAATTCATCTGTCAGATGATCTCAAAGACAGAGCTCATATTTATTTAAGATCTTTATATGCTGTATTCAGAAGTTAAATCTGATGATTATGTAATTAAATAAAAAGCAATCTGTGATCATCTAATTAAATAACGAGTGATCTGCTGCTTGAAACTTCTGCTACCAGCTTTTATGGTCAACAGAAAATTATGTAAATATTTAATTGCTTGAACAAAATAATTAAGATTATATGTATATTCATAGAGGTGTGTAATTTATGTTACTAAAAAATCAAGCATTCACCCATTTGATATTATTTTGATGCAGAAAATAATGCATGCAAAAAGGAAAATTAAAAATTTTTAATTGATCTATTATAGAGTTTTAGAAACCCATTGTATTTATGATGTTTCCTGGTATAAAAAAGCACTGTTTAAAAAATTTTAAGAAATACAGATAGAATGATTTTGTGAATGATTCAGTTAAACTTAGAAGCACATTTTTATATGGAAGATATATGAAAGCTCTAATGTATCACTGATTGAGAACAATGTCTGTTTATGATGAATTTTCTTGCAAATTGAAAACAATAACACTTTGAGATGCTAAAAAAATTATTAATGGTAAGACAATTTTTTTTAATGAACATTTACAATGTTTCTCTCATGATTATGGTTTTGTAATTTATTTTTAAGAAAAGCTATTTCAGACAGAGTTTGAAGCTATTGAATTTCAAATTTTATAAATTATATAAAAGCAGATAGTTAACGAAAATTATATGTGAGTAATATACTGCCAAAAAGAAGAACTTAAGTTTAATGTATATAATTATTTTATAAGAGGATTTGACTTTACCATAGTTTTTTTTTACATCATTTGCAGAGAATAATCTTTATTATTTGCATCTTTTTGATGGTGTTTTTTTCTATTTTCTGAAAGCATTAGAGGCTAATTTTTTAATGTGCATACTGGATTTTCCAAGTTTTTTTTCATTTAGTCATTTTTTTGTCATTGATTGTTTTTTCTTTTTAATTTGAATAATTTTGGTTTGAATATCAGATATTAAGAATATTGTAATAGCATGTAAGGATTTCATTTACTGTTTGCACTGAAAGTGTACATGAAATTTTGATAAAACATGTACACTATCTTCAGGTTTCTTATTCTTAAATCATTATGAATCATCTAATTTGATTTCAACTGTAAAGTTTAATGGAATAATTTCTTTCCATTTCTGAACTGACTATTGAAAAATATCTTTAAAATGCAAAATATAGTAGTTAATTCACTGTTTCAGATTAATTACTGTGATATTTATATTAATATTTCATAAAAATAAAATTTCTGATATAAGAAGTACATGCTAAAGAACAGAAACTTTAGTTTTTGACTGTCAAGCTTTGCATAATATTTTACAAATCAGAAAATAATATGATCTATACTGCTTGATTAGCATATAGGCTGATCATGTAACTAAATTTCTGGAGTAATGTCTTTCAAAAATTTGTCATCCAAACATTCTCACAGCTGAGTATATAGCAGTATGTTAATTTATAATAAAAGTGTTATGGATTGATTTTGTTAACGGTGAACATTAAGTTTCATACTATCTTGTAGTTAGATGACATCAGAAATGTTATTTTTGAAGAGAGGAACCATTTTATGATTCAGTTTTAAAATTTATTATGAATAACATTACTCTAGCTTGCATTAATGTTTTGACTGCCTAAGGTATTGTTTATGTATATAAATACTCTTATTTATCAAGTAATAGCTGTAATTACTGGCATAGAATGTTATGTAAGTAAAATGAATTCCTGATTAATGGGAGTAATTCAGATGATATATATGGTTAACTCAAAATTGTGGATAATCTGAAAGCAGTTAGAAAAATACAAGAAAGTGTATTAACCCATGTAACTGTTAACCCCCCAAAAAAATCAAGCAATTTAATCTGGAGAAAAAGTTCATTTAGTTGCACAAAATAAATCTATATATAATAAAACAAAAAAGAATAACCATCATTAGGAATGAAGAACTAAGTTACAATTGGCATTAAAGAACAATATTTACAAAAGAACTTGAAAAGTATCGTTAAATGCAACCTGAAAAAAAAGTTTGTCAGAACTTTTTGTTTTTTGTAATGTAACATTTATATAATCAGGATTACTACATACAATTAAATTATACACTATTTTGAATAAAAAAATATTTTACACTGTTAGTTTGGGATAATAGTTTTTCTTTCATTCTGTAATAAAATTAACTTTCTCAGATAAGGCTAGTTTTTTCCCGATTGGGAGTTGATTGTATATAGTAGCCTAATAAATAAAAATGTTTTATTAGGCAAGTTTTCTTTTTTAAGTACTCTTTTTTTTCTTTTATATTTAATACTGGCAGTCTGCTCTTATATGTGATGTGCTGTTATTGTAATAACTAAGAGAAGAGTTTGTTCTGCACTGATAAGTGTATCTTGTATTAGTAGTTGTGTTTATTATACAGAAATAATTATTTTACACATATATCTATGTATTGTGTCTGGAAAAGTTGACTTAGTCAACATTTTTTCATGTGAAAGTGGATACAATAATGCAGTGTGGCTTAGTATGCATTAGAATGGAATTGAAGCATTCCCTTTCTTTTTTATACAGCAGATGCAGATTTTTATGTTAGTGATCCACATACTTTTGTTTTATTTTCTGTGTATAAAACATTTATCTGTGTCTTTATTGATCTTTTTTGCGTGTTTATATATTATTTTTTTTTTCCCAACGGCAGAGGGCCTCAGCCAGTTTCGGCTTGCCACTACTAAGGCCAGAAGTGGTGGCCACTTTATTATGGAGGCACCTAATAGGTGGACCACCTTTGCCTCCTATGAAGAGATGGACAATTACAGCCATGCCTTCTCCGGGATTTGAACCCAGGCCCTTTGGTATCGTAGCCGGTTCCCCTAAGCACTAAACCTTCTGGGTGGCTTGTTTATATATTATAGTTTTCGTCAAATATACTAGGTATTTTCAGCATGTATGGATTATCAAATTGTAAGATGTTTTCAGATTATGATATAATTCAAATTTTATACTGAATATTCAATATATTCTGCAGTCAGTTGTTCTGAAATAAATCATATCCAGAAGCCGTAAATGAATATATATACATACATACACACACCCACATTGTTATCCATCTTACAACCTTTTATTGACTGGCTATCTTTTATAGAAAACCTGCATGCTATGTTTTTTTAATACTGATTAACTATAATTTTTGTCTCTTTGTATTATGAAATCATCTGCTAGTTAATGAACTTCCAAAGAATCTATGAGAAATTATTTAAATCCTTCAAAATACAAATATATGAGTGAAAACACAATACCTGTAAAAATATATCTGTATTAAATATTTTATATTTAATCTTCTTCCTAAAAAATTAAGTTAACTATAAAATAGGAATTTTGTGATAATTTAATTTTTTTCTTGTCTTTCTGAGTAGTTTGTAAAATATATGGACAATAATCTTTTTCTCTTTAATTAATACATTTGCCTCAACTGTTTTTGTTTCTTCATAGATTAATGAGATACTGCATATGCTTAGAAAATTCCGTGGGTGCATTAGAATCATATTTTTTTTGGTGGGTAAACAGACAGTCTTACTTGAGATACTGTTATTATTTCCAGGAAAAATGTAGTATGCTAATTATTAATAATATAAAAAATCTGAATGAAAATGCATCAAAAAGTTCTGGGATTGCCCAAAAGTTTTGGGATTTAATGAAAAGAAAACTTTTGAATATGGTTCATGTTCAATGGTCATGTTACTACTATCAAGCATGAGTGCTTATATATTTTTTGAAACATTTTTGAATCCATTTGTTCGTGGCTTATTTCTTAGCATTCTGTAAAATTGCTCCCATAGGGTCATAGTCTCATAAATATTGCCTCTTTGATAGTGTTTTCTTCTTTGAAAAATGGGCAAGTCTTGAGGTAGAAAGTCTAATTAATAGAGGAGGATGTGGAAGCAAGTTGTTTTACCCTGATAACTTTGAATAAGATGTGAATGGTACGATGGAATATGTTTAGCAGGACGTTAGATGCCTGATGTTCCTGGCACTTTGCATGAATTTTTTTTTCCTACATCATTTCAAACCCATCACTTAACCTTCACTGTTTGTTTACCATAGCACTTATGGAAGAAATGATAATAATCTAACTTTGCAGTTGAAAAACAACTCCTTCTTTTGCTTTTAACAGTCTATTCTAAAATTTTCCCTATTGCAAGTGAAATCGACTACATATTGTGAACAGCTGTTCTTGTTGTAGAAGATAATAAAAAATACACTATATCTAATCTTCCATAATAATTTTATGTAGACATTTGAAATCTTTCATTATTTTATCATTGAGATTACCACTTATATCTTTTGCTTCCTGATAAATGAAGACACTGTGTAAAGGGACACAGATTTTCAAGAATGTGAGACAAGCTACCAACAGAGATATATAGTAGTGCTTTGAGTAATTATGTTATCGCTGGTAGAAGTGTGTGACTGAAAGACCCCATTTTGTTTAACCTTTTGGCTCCTTCCAAAAATGTGGTCAGTATAAATGTTAATTTGCTTGTCACATATTAGTAACAATTAATATAAACAACAAATTGATTGATTTTTTGATTAAAATTTTTATTGATTTTTTTTTTTACCACTAAGATTGAATGAGGAATATCTTGAATTATTTTTATGATACTGTAGAAAACAGTTTTTCTTATTGTTCAGGCAGAGTCCAACCTTGCAAACTGTGCACTGCCATTTTGTGCGATGAGATTCAACTTTTGTGCTGTATAAACCTTATTGCAAAAGATGTTCATATATTGGCATATGTGTTTGTTCTTGTTGGGAAATCTGAGATGGAACACAAATGTCTGTATTTTCTGGCACATGTTTTGATGTCTTCATTTTTGTCACATTTTTCACTTTTTTGTAGTGCTGTAAATCCTCTCATTACAGAAATTTGAAAATCTTTCAATTATAAAGGTTGACCTTCACTCTTTGTAGAGGACAGGATGTACAAATTTGTAATTGCCACATCAACAAAATGCCAAAATATACGAAGTACATATACAACATTGAATAAATAACTTACCATCCACTGCACAAGCAGTATTGAAATTTTATTGCATAAAATACAGAAAAAACAAGTCTATGGTAGTCAAGCCTTGTTTTTTGTGGTATCACCAGCATTTTGTGGTGAAAATGCATATATTGATAAAATGCTGCATTTTATTCTGAAATTTCAGCTATATGCCAAAAGTTGGCATCCTATTCTACCTACTTGTGCATATGGCTGCGCAAGAAAAACCGCTGGCTTACGTTCTGTAGAATTTTGAATAGATGATTTCAGTGTTAGACCACTGGAAGCGAAAGGGTTAAAATGTGTGCTCTGTACCTAGTCCCTCTTGTCACTAGTCTGAGAGATATATCATTAGAATTTCCCTTAAATTTTTTTTTTATAGTGGTTCCTCTTAGAAAATGTATATTATTCCCTGGAAAATGCATTCTTCCTTTGAGAAAATATTTTCTGGCTATGTGAAGATTTAACAACTCTCAAAATGCATTTTGCTTGTGAAGGGTTTTAGGAATTGCACTGACTGAATTATTCATGTATGTTTTAATGAAATCAAGTTGTGTTATTGTTATATTATGTGGGTCACACCCATTTTTAATGTTTAACATTACGCTGTGTGTAAAATTTGAAATTTCATAGGAAAAAGGTTTTACATCACTATTATTATTATTATTTTAATATCTGAAGTCCAAATGTCTTTTAATGAACATTTTCATTGTTGTTTGTATGCAATAATAACGTTTAGAACAGAAGTCTTATTGATTGGTTCTCCAGGAGTTTGTAATGTGCCTTATTCTGTTGCCTTTATATGTTCATTTCTTTATTTAAATGTTATTCATTGATCATTTCTTGTTGTAGTTATCATCTTTTACTTCCATTCTAGCACTGCAATGTTTCTTTTGTATCAGTGCCTGATGAGTAATAAACTTATTTTGCTCATTTTTGCTTTTTTATTTTTATATATTTTAAGAGTTTAATGGCATTAATAATTAGAAAAGGGCTAACAAGGTTGTCACTACCATGAAGAATGGGCTGTTTTGGGTTCTGATAGCCAAAAGGTCCATTCTTTATGACTCTGGTAGCATATTAGCTCTAATCAAAGCCTTTGTATTTCTAAGATGCAGTAGATGCCATTTAATGTGATTGTGGTTAATGTTATCATTTGGATACTGTTATTGAAATGTTGATGTCCTGCCTGTTTGTATATGAACACCTGAAAAATACATTGCTTGTTGTGATCAACAATTTGGTTAATGTTATTAAAATGCTGTAGAATGAATTTTTCAAATGAAAATTAATTCTCTAAATTTAAAAATTGCCGAATGACCGAAAAATGTGTGGTAAGTGGTTAAATCGAACTGCCTGTCTTTACTCCACCAATTAAAATTAGGCAAAAAAAGCAACCCTTTATTTAGTTTGCTTCAGATTTTTAGTAACTCTGTTGATTTCGAGAATGATTAAATACGGTCTCTCTTCTGATAGAAGATATCTGCTAGGAGCTTTCTGAAACAAATTTAAGTACATTATTTAATAAACTTTTGAAAGATTGTAAAGATGAAATTGCTGAATTCCCTATATAAATGCTGATATAAGGAATACAATCTGAATGTTAGTATTAGGGGTAGGTTCATTGCATTGGTTCAATTAATTTTTAGAAACATTAGATGCAATTCATAAACGAACTTCTACATAACACTAACAACTTTTTTTTTTTTTTGTTAAACTTCTGTGAAAATAAGTATTTATGTGTATCTACTTAAATGTATATTAAATTAGTTAAATCTGTTACTGATTAGAAGGATTGCTGTTATTGTTTAATGTTATCAAAATAGCCATAGACAAACATGATCACTTTAAGTGGTGCTTATTGTAAAAGAAATTCCATCTTGCATAGTTTGAATAATTTTTGTTTATTGCTTTTCTTTTTCTTTTCCTCTTTTTGCGGCGTAGCATGGATTATGATATGTTTTTAAAATATTTGGGATCTTAAGCAATTTTGACAATTTGCTGTGCGTTTTGGCATTTTCATGCTGTGTTTATTTTAGGGTTCAGGTGTTTGGAGTAATACTGAAACTTAGTTTTATGAGTTTATACAAGATCTCTTCGAAAGGTTTTTAAGGATGCTTATGGGAATTTCAGTAGCAAGATTTTCCTTTTTTATTGATATGATGAGAACAACATCATGCCTGATTGGGTTTTATGTACCCATAAAATGAAATGTTACTCTTTAAAAACATGTCAAATATATACTCAGTTATTCACACATACGATATTATATTTTTGATAAGTGTATTATATAAGATATTATTTTGATAAGTGTATTATAGTAATTAATGCACTTGAGTTTTTTTTTTCTGAAAATGATAAAGCTACTCAAGTATGTATAATATTCTTCAGATGAGTGAAAGCACTTTGGACAAAATATGGTACTAATCCTTGAGACCAGTAGTATATGGGTAAAGCAAGGTAAAAGTCACGTTGTTGTGCTCAACATGTTTGTCAGGTGTTGTTTCATAAATCAAAGATTCATATTATGATCTGTGTTACGAAATCATAGATTTAGCTCAACAGTAAAGAGATTGCAAAGTTTCATTCAAAACCTATCTTACTGACTCACTGTATTAGTATTACTCGTGGCTGAATATTAATTTAATATAGTTTTTTGGAAAAAATTCAGGCAGTCTAAAAGGAAAATTTTAAAGCAGTATGACGACTGGTTCACAATAATAATACATACGTTTATTAACACCAAGGGGGGGGGGAGTATGGAAAAGGCAGGAAAAAATTTTAAAAACAAAAGGTTCAGATTACTTCTTTCAAATAATAAGTTAATGTTTTAAATTGTGACCAATGAAAAAAATCGCCCTCTCTCAAAGAGAAAGCTAGTAGAGAATTATACACTGCTGGCCACCCAAATTTTAACACCAAGAAAGACAAGAGATATCACAACAAAATCTATTTAGTAGATAACATGTTGACCGATAAGACAGAAACGAGAGGCAGTCGATGCACGCATGCCACTTGAATACTCCGATAACTATCATAAACATCATAAAGATTGCGATTACGGTCCAGAGAAACTATCCCGGGTCTCGTTTCTATCTTATAGCTTTAACATATACAGACTCGCGGCACTAATCAGCATAAAATATAACAAAAAGTTAAATCTAATAACCATTTTTTTCACTTGTGTTGCATCGAATATGAACCATTTTAACATTTTATAAAGTTATTTTGAAACACAGACCTCTTGTGATGAGTACAATAAGGCCCCAACAAAGGCGCAACGATATATCGTCGTTGGTATTTTTGGCAAGTGCACTATCGTCGTTCGGTAATAAAAGGGTTAACTTTAGGTCACATATGCTTGCAGTTACATACAGATACGTGCAGATACATTCTGATTAATTTATAGATATAAATATTTACAAACATAATACTCTTACAGGTTACTTACATTACATGTTATTTGGGTACTTATTGCATAATTTTCCAGTACATGAAATAGACATTCCTATATATACATTGCATTGCGTTAGACATCCTATATCCATAATACAAAACATATATGTTACCCATGCATTTTTATTAGACATTTCTGCATTTATATTGCATTACTTACTAATACATACCTTACTGATACACAAAAATATTTACTTATTTACATATATTACACTCCCTTACATTACATTGTTACAGAAGTGTGCAAATTCATACATTCGTTATGTCTACATTATATATCAGACTCACATAGCATGTCATTATGTTACATTGCATTATTTTTTGGACTTACGGTTTAATTTCCTGAAATTTATTTACACAGTACATGCACATTCAGACCCATTTGCCTTTTGTCGGCGATGGGGAAGGTGTTGGAGAAGCTAATAATGAACAGACTGCGCCACCACTTGCATCTCAACGGTTATCTCAGCAGCAGCCAATATGGCTTCAGGACTGGCTCCTCGACGGTGCATGCCCTCCATGATATAAAGGAAGCAATTCTGGAAAATAGACACGGCTATGGTCAGCATAGACCTAAAGAATGCTTTCGATACGCTGTGGTGGCCGGCTATCAAGCAGCCATTACGAAGGACCAATTGCCCAAGTAACATATATAGTATAATAAGCAACTACCTGCAGGATCGGAAGCTATTAGCGGTGCATAATGCAGCCATTATCGAAAAGGTGCAAACTAGAGGATGTCCGCAAGGATCGTGCGCCGGGCCGCATTTATGGAACTTAACGTTCAATGAAGTACTGACAGCGACGTGGCCGGCGCACACTAAAGTCATTGCATATGCGGATGACGCGGCGCTCACCGTAAAGGGTACCACGAGAGAAAAATTGCAATGAAGTTTGCGCGATCTTTCATGCCCAATGTACCAAACTTAAGCTCACAATTGCAGAGCATAAGTCAAAAGTCCTTTTAATTCCGAAAAAAGGAGGATCCTTAGTAAGACGCTCCACCATAAAGATTAACAACCAACGCCTGCAGATAGTGGACCAGCTAAGATATTTAGGGGTCACTTTTGATCATAAGATGACCTGGATCCCTCACGTGCAGGATCTCAAACTCCGTATGGCAGCCATAGCCAAACAAATGAAACTCTTTTATAGTCACAAATGGGGACTTAACCCCCATATTCAAAAGCAGCTTCCACACGTTGCCAAAGTTGATCTGGTGTGGCAGCTTGAGTTGTAATCTGGGTCAATCGTTCAGCAACCATGGATCACATGTTTTCAATCGGCGAAAAATCCGGAGAGCGAGCCGCCCAGGGAAGCAATTCAATCTGGCGATTGACGGACAACCCTTGGATAATGCGTGTCACGTGTGGTCGCGCATTATCCTGTTGAAAAATGGCTGTGGGCAAGCCCTGAAGGTAAGGAAGGACAACTGGCTCCAACACCTCGGAGATGTAGCGCTGGCTGTTTAAAGTACCGGCAATGCGTGCGAGAGGGATATTCATTACCGCCCCATACCATAATATCCGGTGCAGGACCAGTGCGGCGGTGCATAACGCAGCTGTTCAGCATCCTCTCTCCACGGTGTCTCCAGACTCGAATCCGACCATCGTGGTGTTACAGACAGAAGCGTGACTCATCTCTAAAGACAATTTCATTCCATTCTGCAGTCCACATCCTTCTTTCATCGCACCATTGGCGGCGGAGACGTTTGTGGTTCTGAGTCAAGGGTAGACGAAGCAATGGACGTCTGCGGACAGACCACTCTGCTGTAAACGGCGTCGAATGGTACTCGCAGACACTGGATGATGCGTTACAGACTGAATGTGCTGTGCTATGGTGACTGAGCGATCCGTCACTGCCATGTGCACAGTGTTCCTGTCATCACGTGAAGTGGTGCACTGAGGTAGATGCGATCAAACACGTCGGTCCGTCGTACCCTCCTGCATCCAACGGTCACATATCCGCATTACAGTTGTTTTGTTTCATCCAACACGACTACCGATTTCCTTGAAAAATAATCCGGTAGGCTACTATCCTTCCTCTGTCGAACTCGGATACTTGAACAAACGATTATCGCTGTTTACTACGAGGCATAATTGCTCATTTTTTTGAAGAAACCCGAAGAAAAACACAATTGCCGAACTTGAAATGTTCGAAAACTGCAAGCCTTAAATAGGGCTTTGAAGTGGCGCCACAGGCGCCCGTGATTTGCGGCCGCGCTGAAATTTTAATCATTTGCATATCTCATCTCCGCTAATGCATGTTGTAAATTTCATATTATTTGCATGATTCCTTCAGGCTGTTGCATTTACGGTGGCCAGCAGTATAGTAATCCTTGTTCATAGAGGATTCCACCAGTGGCCAAGTGGTTCAGACCGCCAAATACTGGGAGCTCGAGCTGGATTCGATCCCAGACGAACGAGCTAGCTGCATGGTTGATTTTCTTGGTTTTGTATTCTTTGTGTATTTTTACCATATTCAAATAACCAGTGTACTTTGTCATATTCAAATAACCTAACTTTGTTGATAGGGTATGATCACGATGAAGAAGCAGTTACTGAAAATATAAGTATTATAACTTGTAGAAAAAAGAAAATTTTAAAGAGACGTTCTTTAAAATTTCATGGCAACAATATACGACTGATTTGGGATGATAGACCTTTTTTACTCTGTGTGAAGAAATAAATACCAGCGTGGTGACCGGGTACAAAAGAATAATCCCAACGTTTAGCCCATTCGTGTCGTAAAAGGCGACTAAAATAGATAGTCAGTGTCCGAGGGTATAGCCGGGTACCCTGGTACGGGGATCATATCAACGGACTACTCCTCCAGGTTGGGGGTTGGGCGTGAGGCTAACAATCTCGTAAACATCTTATTGTTCCGAAATCAAAGAAAGAATTTTTTGGAACCTTAGGAAGTACTTAAAAGAATCACTGCTGCAAGTAGATGCTCTCATGGCCTGAAGAGCTATTTAAAATCCAATTTTCTCAAGTTAAGAACTAAGTTACTTCTTTACAAGAATCATTTAAGATCTATCCTGACTGATGTATCGGAAGCTTAGGCTCTGACTTTACGTGATGAGGAAGCTCTGGGGATTTTTGAGAGAAGGATTTTGCCTCGCATACTTAGTTGAGAAGAAGATTTAACTTAGAGCTATACAAGATGTGTAGGCAACCTGATGTAGTAAAATTCTTCAAACTAGAGTGACTTAAATAGGCTGGTCGTCTTGCGAGAATGCATGAAGATGTGTGAAAAAATCGTTCTGCCAGAGCTCATGGGAACCAGACCTCTGATGAGATGCATCGATTGTGTTGAAAATGACTTAAACCTTCTAGAGGTCAGAAACTAGAAAACAATTGCCAAAACCAGAGATGCCTGCAGAAGGTCAGGGCCCAACCTAGGCTGTCAAGCCAATGAAGTAGTAGAAGCAGGAATAAAAAGAAAATGAAGCATTTAGAAAATGCGATACATGCTTTTAGAGAAATGTCAGTGATTATACTATAACTATTGTAAAAGCAGCAACCGCCCCCCCCCAAAAAATTGTTAGTGTTTTATTTTTTACAATTTTTCGAAAATGAGTAGTGTATTTTAAACGTTACTGCTTTGTGCAATTGTACATTATTAAAAATAACTACATTAATTATTTGGTATTTCTTTTTCAAAAATCTTTGCATTTTTGAATGATTTTTAATTCCTTTCGTTTGCCTCCCAATAATGATTAAAATAAATTTTTATAGCTATTTCATTGCATTTTGTTCCAAATTGGTAAAGATTAAGCAATTCTAAAAGCTTAATTCCATTATTAAAACATCATGCTTGGTCATGAAAAATCAGCGAATGTTACAGAAATTCAAAATTGAATTTCATTGAGAATCTTGGCTATATTTGAATTCGAAAACTTTCTATTTTGAAAGAGATTCGTGCTTTAGAGGGGTTAGTTATGAATTTCTATTTCACTTAGGTCAAGAACATGTTGGAAATAAGGCAAAATCTAATGAAAAATATCTTGCAAAGAAAGAAAATCAGAATCACAAAATAAAAGGTTATATTTTAAATACTATGTGCTTTACTAGGAGCGTGATGTATCAGTACTCACGAGTCTGTTGGTGCAGTGAAGGTGGCTTAAATGACTGCTCGTTCCGAAGCACACACGATACGTGAAATGAATAATTTTCTTATTTTTAGATACTATTTAAGAACAAAACCAATGTATATTTTAATATTCATCGGGGGATGAATAAATTGCATTAGACTTGCGTATGTGCTATTTTCAGTAAGTTTTCGAATATAAACCTCGAAAAGGTATTCTCTGAGAAGTGAGTTCAAAATAAAACATTGAAGAGGCGGTGTATGAGTAACTTACACAAGTAGTCAGATAAGGTTCCCCCCTTTTTTTTAAATCCGAAATTCAAATGTTATTACAGTGTTGATATACCTGTTCTAAAGGAGGGGACTATGTGGGGAAAAAAAGGGGGCAAAGGATTGTCAGTTCTCTTAGTGCATATTCTTTTAATAAAAGACTATTAGGTTACTTCCTAAATCATCTTCGTAGTTACCAACGCTTAAGATAAAACAAGGTACTTCCTTGAGATTTACATATGAAACGAAATTATATAATCACATTTCAACTTAGTTCAGTGTAAGAAAAAACTGACAGGAACTCCAGTTTCACTTTTGAATTGCTATCTGATCGAGTAAACTGTCTTCAGGCGACTGCTCAGCTCATCATGAACAATTAAGTTTCTTTTCGATCAATTGGGTGGATTCTTCTGCAGCATTAAGAGGGTCAATAATTAGAAGTTTCTTTGGAGAAAGTTTATTTCAGGGATAGCGAATTGATGACCTGTAGCTCCCGGCGTCGGCGCGTCGTGTTTTCTGACCACAAGGAAAAGAGAAAACTTTCAACTCATCTGAAGATCTGACATCATGACAGAAAGGATAAACTTTAAAAGTAGATCACATCCGTGTTTGTACCCGAGAATCGTGTTCGATGTTTATCACTTTGGGAATATTTTAGCATCATCAATCCATTACATATTTTAAGGATTTTCATGCGAATTATTTACTTCTTATTTGTACCATTTAGTTAATGCTCCAGTTTTTAACATAAAAGTAGTTTTTCCTAAATAAATAATTGAAGTATGGCGTTTATCTGATTAGACCATATTTTAAAAATACGTTAGAATAGTTATATTTATTTTTTCCCCCCAGAAGACTAGAAATCGTATTTTGTAGTTTCAGTTATGAGGGGTTTTACAGAAAATCATATTTCGTAGTTTCAGTTATGAGGAGTTTACTCGTAAATGAATGTTGATTAGATTATTTACGATTCTGACCTCATAAAATTAATCTACATCTAAAATCTTATGGAATTATAAACTGAGTACTGTTTGAAGGCAAAATTTCCTTGAATTAAAGTTATCTCTCACACCCCACACTCTGAAAATAAACCATGAGTCGTATGGAAGACCAGTGAAGACAGGAAATGAGTTAAAGAACATTTTCATGTTACGCTTTAAGTAGGGGATTATGCGTAACTATTAAAAACATTTTTTTGAAGGAATATTATTCATGGAACAATTCTTCCATCATTTTTATCACCTTATTTTACAAAAATAATTATGAGTTATTTATTTACATAAGTTTGCCAACTGGACTGTAAAATATTGTTTTAAAGAGATTTTGAATCATCGCGAATACCATTTATTAGACTGAACGACCCTATTACGAAATTAAGAATTCACTTCGCTTCACGGGATGAACCGCTTTTCATCAATCATGGAGAGATAAAAAATCATTCCATTCGTTCATGCTTATTTAACATTATTCAATTACCTTTTGACCATAAGAAAATTTAGTGCTTATGAAGTTCAATCCTTTCCCCCCCCCTTCTTTAGAGTAATTTGTTTCGCTTTATTTCTTAATTTCTGTTCATGGCATCCAATTTCGTCACCGGTGGTTTGGAAGCTGTATCTTTTCATTTATTTCTTTAAATTATTATAAAGTAGTAAAAACTGCGTGAAATTCAGGGTTATTTAATATGATTTGTAACAGTTTCAAACTTCTGTCTTTTAACTTTGCCAACACAGAGTGGTTAGAGAAATGGGGAGGAGAGAAGACTTTAATTTTTGTCTCACATTTTATAAGTTTCCCGGACTCATTTGGAAGAGAAACAAGCCAAAATAAAAACTTAGGTTTGCGCTAATCATAACTGAACATTAAATCATATTTCTAACTTTGGTTCATACGAAAATTATCTATAAAACTCGATGAACTGAATTTCCGTGAAGCTTTTCACATTTACAAAAATTTCTTCTTTAATTAATCACATTAATTCCATTCTATTCCTTCCTGACATTTTCAAAATTCTAATATTTTAGTTTTTCACTTTTATTAATATTTTCCTCGACAATCACGTTAGTTTTGGTTTGCTCCACCCATCGATGCTCTTGATAAAAATCTGATGTATACACCACATGACTTCCTTGTACGGAATATTAAATTATAGGCATTTTACATTTCATTTAAACTTATTAGACTGAATTAAATCTACTTCGTCGACAGCGCGTAAACCACAATAGAATAAATACGCACTTTAAAATTCACTATATTTGTTTACCATAGCGCCATTTACTCTGGCGCTAGGTTCACTTAACAGCGTTACATCTCTTTCATTTTATAACTCAGAATACACAAAAATTATGTATATCATCTGAAGAATTATCTAATCGTTGTCACATGTTCTATTAAAATACTATGATAAATTTGAAACGATGTATAAAAGAAATTAAACAGACAAACAAAACAATAAAAATAAAAAGAAGCAGTTTTTTACAGATGATTTCGCGACAACGCAAAAATACGTAAAAACTCAAAATATCTATATTAAAAATTACGAAGTAAATCTTAAACACCTATTTCCTCGAATAAATTCCAGAATGGATTAAGCATGATTTAATTCGCAATAATAAAAGGCGTTATCTTTGTTATCGCAAAGCTTAGTTTCTCTAGATTGGCAACAAATCCACTATTCTGCTAAGTTTCAAATGTAAACAAATATGGCCGCTATGGCCAAAATTATTAGGCCTTGCCACACTTAAACAACTTTTAAATTGTTGATAATTCTGCAATTATAACATGCATGTTAATTAAAGGCATAAAAACCTGAACCAGAAGATAAGAACAACATAATTCAATCATTTTTAAAGCAAAAAATGCACAATTTACAAACATATAAGAATAAAGAAACTCAGCCGAGTAACAGAGTGGATATATATACACATATATTTATATACTTTTGGTGCGGCCGATTGCAACCAAAAAAGGAGGTGCACATCTATATGTTATAGCAATTTTATATACAAAATTTCAACGTTCTGAGGCTACTCGTTTCCGAGTTATGCGAAATACATACAAACGTAAGTACAGACGACACGAAAAAATCTTTCTGAATCCATTTTAAATCAGTTTTAGAATTCGTTTGGGAAAAAAGAGCCCTTTATTCTGTCCTTACTTTCAGATATCACGAAAAAACATCGTTAAATTTCATTCGATAGCCGTCAACATGGATATTTTCGTAGAAATATGATCCCCGAAATTTTTCGCGATTACAATACTTCCTTTATACATGGAAGTAAAAATTGGTTTGCGGTTCCTACATTTTTGCTTTTGAAGAAGAGAGGCATGTTCTTTTCGAAATAGAGAAAGAAAGAAAGGCTTGTTCGAAATAGAGAGTTTTATTCAAAATTTAAGCTAAACTTAGGTTGCTTCTTTGTTTGTATTTTAAATTCTCTGTCTTCCCATAGTTACACGAGCAACCATGAAACATATTTGAAATCATTCCATATGTCTTGTTTTATAGTCTGATATTTTAGAATAGGTAATTCGAGGCCAAACCAGCTGTTCCCATTTGCGATCGTAACGCGTATCATCAGCACTGCATAGCAGATTTTTCTTCACCTCATTTGAGATTATAGTTCAAGTCACTTTCATTCGCAGACTTTTCATAAAGCCAAGCGGAAATGAAGAAGAGGATAGTAAATTAGCCCCCCCCCAAATCGTCTGCTACAGCTATCGTTACAAGTCAAGTTGGGCTTCGGAATATAACTTTGAAGTTTCTATTTTAAAGTAACTAGAGGTGGATGGACCTATTAGGAATTCGGGAAATTTCTCTAGGTCCTGGTGACTTTGACGCTGTTTTCTTACCTGATATCGATGATTTTAACGTCTTAACTCAGTAGTTTTTCAACTCGTTTCAAATTTATAACTGTTGATCTAATTCTTTCCTCCATTGGATAAAAGCAAGAATGTTTATGTCTCTACTCGGATGTATTGTAAAGATGTCGGGAAGTAGGCAAATGCTCGCCGCTAAGATTAATGTTCGCCTTCACATGGGTGTCTCGGCAGTCTTGATGAGGGTTGCTTTCTTCGTGGTACTTAACTTCATAAGGGTGCCAGCCCATTTGTGCCTTTAAATGTCTGGAGAAAAGGTATCGGTACATTTGTCCATTTATGCAATGACCCTCTTGCGTTCTTGGTCCCATGAGTAGAATGGCACATCACCAGAGTACCTACGTACTGTGACCTTACCTACATTGAGAAATGATTGTTTTAGAGTATATCAACTTAACTTGAATTTGGAGGTCCGAAAGGTAAGCATAAGTCCGAAAAAGGAAGAAGATTACTTAAAATGTTCACAAGTCCAGAGAGTAGAAAAATTAATCGAGCTGGTGGTACGTGAGAAAGAGATGAAAAGAATACTAGCACAGGCAGTTACGAAACGATAGGGCACATAATGAAATACTCAACAACATTATAAACTTAACACAACATATACAAATAGCACAAAGTACAATTAAGTACACTCTTAGAAAAAAAAAACGCACCGAGAAGATATAAAGCAAATTGGACACAAATTGATATGTATACAGGTTTCGAAGGAAAATGAAAAATTTTGCATTTTGGCTGCCAATGAATGAACGGTTGTCTCTACAGTGCATCTGATCTGCGTAACTGGCAGGATATTTAATAGGAGAAATTACGATTCCAGGTCATAAATTCTTCACGAATTCCATTCCGTGTACTCTGTTAGACAGTAACAATGCCTGGTATACAGGTGCCCGAACGATATGCGCAGATGTCAGAATTTAAGAGAGATCGTGTAGTTGGGCTCAGAAGCCGGTTGGCCTTATCGGCGAATAGCTCGACATTTGAGCAGGAGCGATGCCACTATTAGAAGATGTTGGCAGGAATGGGTGAACCATGGCTGCACACAGTCAAGAAGGAAGCGGTAGGCCTAGAGAAACGACAGAACGTGAAGACTGAGCAATCGTCAGAGTGGCACTCACAGCCCCAGATGCATCATTATCATCGATTGTACCTGCAACTAGTGCTTCAGTGACCGCAAGGACCATTCATAGACGGCTCACAGAAAGGGAGCTGAAGTCACGGCGCCTCTTTCGCCGACTACCACTGACCTCTGTACAACGTCAAGCCCGTTTGCAGTGGTATCGAGCTCATTGGCACTGGAATGTCACTGACTGGAGTAGAATAGTCTTCAGTGATGAGTTTGAACTGAACTGAACACCGATAACCAGCGAAAGCGAGTTTGGAGAAGCCCCGGATAGCGGTGTGATACCAACTGACTGTCTTCCGGCAGACAGGCCGACAACCAGGAGTGATGGTTCCATTTCATTTCATAGCAGGACCCCTTTGGTTGTCATCCGTCGCAACCTTACAGCACAGCGTTACGTCGACGAAGTTCTAAGGCCCGTTGTGTTGTCCTTCATGTCACGCCACCCTGGGCTTACATTTCAGCAAGATAATGCTCGCCCCCACACTGCACATGGTTCTACTGCTTGCCGAACATTATCTTGGCCAGCAAGGTCGCCGGATCTCTCTCCTATTGAGCACGTTTGGAGCATTATGGGCAGGGCCCTCCAACCAGCTCGGGATATTGACGATCTAACGCGCCAGTTGGACAGAATTTGGCACGATATCCCTCAGGAGGACATCCGCAACCTCTATCAATCGATGCCAAGCCGAATAACTACTTGCATAAGGGCCAGAGGTGGACACACGCGTTACTGACTTTTTCACTTTGTGAAGCTCTATCACTTCAATAAATCATCCAATTTTTCTCAAACTGTAATCATTTGTTTTTCTGTACATGTACATCACTTTTACCGATTTTCGTCCCATTTGGATAACTCCTTCTTGGTGCATTTTTTTTTTTTTTTTTGTCTAAGTGTATTTGCATGTTTTTCTGTTGAGCATGACAGTTGGCAGCAGAAGTTCCAAGGAGCACATCACTCTTTATTTAATTATATTATCACAGATTACTTCCGAAAAAGGTGACGGTACTTTATGTTAATATATTTTGCTAAACAAGTAATAATTTCCAAATGCAGACGATAATTTTTGTGTTTTAAAATAAAAAAAAAAGTATAACGAGAAATATTGTCTACCAAAACTTTAGAATGTACGAATTATTATGTGAGTTGCTGATTAATACTTTTAACACTTTCTGAAAAAATTATCTTTATTACAAGTAAACTTTGAGGGTGTTTATTTTATAATATTCAGCGCTTAAAACAGTGAAAAAGGAATATATTAGAAAAAAAGGGTGTACGTCCGTGTTTCAGTATTTAGTACAAGATCTGTTCAAATAAATTTCAAAAATATAATTTTTCGAAAAGAAATGTGAAACACAGTAAATGAATCCATTCGAAAAATTGGGAAGCTAGCGCTCCTAAATAGGTACAAACACACGGTCATTAGAAAAATGTTGCTTCTGAGACAGATCTTCCTTACCATTATAAAAAACATTTTCCCATTCGAAACAGTCGTAATAATTCCTTATGATCCTGTTTTCCCTTTCAGTTATGAGTGTTCCTTTTGAGCACACAACTGTTTGCTTTTTCTGTCAATTGAACTTGCAAATTATTTCCTTCGAAAAACATTTGTTGTTCATTCTTTCAAGCCTGAATCACTTTTGTTTTGTAAACACTTCGGTGAAGCAAGAGTTCCATGACAAGAGATATCCTGTCCAACTTTAATAAAGATGTGATGACTTGGGAATGACGCAAAATGGTTGTTGAAACACAAAATAGTAGAAGCTTGCTGCCCTGTGATATTCTAAATACTCATTTTTTTTTAGTTAAACATTTTGAAGCCGCAAACAAATTGGTACACTAATCGTGCCCTCAAGAACATTTACATTTTTATTTCCTTGTACGAAATAAAAAGGAAGTACTGTAATGGCGAAAAATTTCAGGTATCGTATTTAAAAAAAATATCCGTTTTAACCGCTATCGAATGCAATTTAACAAAGTTTGTGCCTGATATTTGAATAAAGGACTCTTTTCACCCCAAAAAAATTATAAAACTGATTTAAAATGGATTCTGAAGAGATTTTTTCGTGGCGTCTGTGCGTGCATATGTATGTATCTCGTATAACTCAATTTATCATTATCAGATTTATCATAGTGTTTGAATAGAATACGTGGCAACGATTAGATAATTCT
Organism: Stegodyphus mimosarum; assembly: GCA_000611955.2. Taxonomy (NCBI): domain Eukaryota; kingdom Metazoa; phylum Arthropoda; class Arachnida; order Araneae; family Eresidae; genus Stegodyphus; species Stegodyphus mimosarum. The sequence continues at coordinate 1,079,493 of KK114638.1, forward strand.
TCAGATGATATACATAATTTTTGTGTATTCTGAGTTATAAATGAATGAGATGTAACGTTGTCAAGTGATCCTAGGGCCAGAGTGTCGCTATGGTAAACAAATTCAGCGAATTTTAAAGAGTGCATTTATTCTTTTGTGACTTATGCGCTATCGACGAAGTAGATTTAATTCATTCCAGTAAGTTTAAATGAAATGCAAAATGCGTACAATTTAATATTTCGTACAAGGAAGTCATGTGGTGTATACATCAGATTTTTTATATTGTAGTGAAAAGAAGAAAGTAGTAAGGTAGTGTCTTAGCCGCAACAGAAGCAGAAGCAAAATGCGTTGTATTCAGGATATCTTAATTCGGAATGAGTTAGTCACAGTTTTAATACATTTGATTGGATAATTAATAGAGCTCTAAACTGTTATTGGGTGTTTGAGTTTTTAGTTCTATTTACGGCATCAGCGTTATGTCATATGATATGGAATAATCTAGAAATGACGCATTCCAGAAAAGTTTACTACGATCAGTTGCTGTTTTTAGAAGAGGGAGGGGAGATACCCAAATGAAAATTAAGAATTAAGGGGTTTTATTACTAATTTAATTTATAATTGTGATTGATCTATTTTTTATCTTACATATATATACATCTACACCACTGTCAATCTAAAGTTAATTTTTACTAATTTATAACATCTTATATGTTATTGGTAATAAAATAATCACGCGAAATTTGACATTGATGTTAACAAAGACGGCCGTGTGAGATACAGAATTTGTACTAATTATTGTTCAAAATTTTTATGATGGTGATCAAGTGTTTCATGTCTTTTGTATTTATCAAACGCGAAAACATGTTATTATATGGATCCGATTAAATAAATATTCATTTAAACGTTTTCCGAAATATTTCCCCAAGGATGGGGGGAAAGGTCGCTTGGTAGTAGGTAATGAAAGAGACGGCAAAAGTAACAATGTTTCGACACACAAAATTCAACTTGGCGATTATCGTTTATGGTTCTTTTAAACGTAGCTCTTTGTGTGACGTAATTGGAGCAACTGAAAATATTTGAACGTCCTTTTTATTGCTTAATAGTCTGTGGTCGGAGTTCGTCGCCCGCATTTCGAACGAGAAGGCTGGGCCGGGGGGTGAAAAACAGAAAATGCCGGTTTTCGAATCTAAAGTTTAAAACGTGCTCATCGGCAGTTCGCTTTTTTGACATGAAAATGATAAATGGATGATTTTTATAATCGTTTAGTTGCTTTTCTTCGTTGTCAGTAGTCACGACAAAAGACGGAAAATATTTATTTGCATATAATATAATGAAGTTATTTTGTGGTTATGCCTTGGCATAATTATCCGGTGCACCTTGATACAGATATTTTTATTGCATGGTGAAGATACTAAAATATATTTGCAGATAACTTTTATATTGCTTTAGATAGTAGTAAATTACTTTTAGTAGGTTCTTTTTTGGCAGATTGCAAAAAACCTGTTTAAGCTTTGAGCTTTGAAATTATCGCTAATATGGCAGTTATTAGTTTGAATTAGTTGCGGAATAACAGAACTGATAATGATAAAGAAAAGTTTTTTTTCTAGATTTTAAAGTAGTACCAGAGAACTCTCAAATTCTCTGGTGCAGTTCTTTCACACACACACACACGCACATGCGAGCGCGGACACGGAATATAACAAAAGCTATTTATTTTTGCTATGCATGAAATTGATCCAAGAGGTTGGTGTGGCATTACTAGATTATATAGTAAAGAATAAAGTGAAGACATACAAAGCATATCTATTAAGACCATCACATGGCGAAAGACTAAATGAATCTGAAGAAACTGCAGTGAAAATATCACATGCTTGACAACAGCCAGGCAAGCAGTGTCTCATAATATTATAGCTTTATATCATATGAGGTTTTTTTTTATTAAATTTGACATTGCCAAACATGAATATTTTCTTCATTCTAAACTTTTTGTAATTGGAAGTATATGAGTACGACCATCGACTGCGAAAATAAAGACCCGGTGAAGACTTTTAAGACGGGTAAGGGGGTGGGTATATGTATATATATATATATATATACTGTAGAGGGCGTACGGGTTCGTAATATATTGAATACACACAGCTCCGATGATAGGATTGTAGGGATTTATATTTATTTTAAATAGCCAGTTAAATTTAATTTTAAGTTACTTTCCTATAAGCCTTCATTCCCCTAATTGTCAGTGCCAGAATATTTAAATTTAGTAGCGCGCCTAAGAAATGCAAATTCTACCAGAGGGAGAAAAAGTTTAAATATCGACGTTCCAGTAAGGAAAGTTATAGAGAGTTCGAGAAATCTCTGTGCGTGCTTACACTCAAGCTTCCGCTTAGCAGTTATCGCTGGTTAGACGTGGCTTTACAGCTATTATCTTGCTGCTACTAGACTCATCTACGCACTGTAGGATACAGGATTGTGTGAGCTCTGTAGTTTAATTCTATTACTTATTAATATTTTTAATTCTTGAGTTTTGATTCTACTGTTTCAGTTACCGCCCAAGCGGAGGCGTAGTATGTTAGCGTCAAGTTGAAGCATTGTAAATAATTTAAAGAGTTTAATAAAGGGCAGTTTTAACCCTTCTTCTGTGAAATCACTATTTCTCCAGATTCTACACATCAGGTAGACAGCAGAACCTTACATCTGACGACCGAACATCCTACTCGGATCCAATGGCCAATAATCATGACGGACAATCATCCTTACAAGAGACAGAAGTTGCAGACCCGATGGTGACAAGCCCATTGGATGGATTCGGATTTTTAATACACACGATGAGAACTACAATTAAGCCAGCAGTGGTGTTCGACGTTCATTCCTGGAATCGCTTGAGACGGACTTTCAGTTGTATCCGATACCCGAAAGACAAAAAGTAGCTATCGCCTCCAGTGCCCTCCGAGGAGATGCTGAGTCTTGGTGGAAAGGGATTGGAAAATTCTTACTTGGGGAAGTCGGAAGTCTCACCTACAGTTTCGAAAATTTCAAAGCGACACTCCTAAAGGCCTTCCCGATCGTGAAAGATCGTGCGAGGCTTGAAGCTGAACTCTACAGCTTTTATCAACGGAAAGTGGAACACCTTGCCGAGTTTATCAAACTAGAGAATATGCTATATGGAAGGAAGTAATTGAAGTTATATTTTTAAGATTTATTACCCGCAGTACGTCTTGCAGCGTTCGTGGGTTTCTCAGCTGCCGAGATTTCGTGGAGCTGAGAAACCCGCGAACGCTGCAAGAGCTATTCGAATTATCCGTAAAGTTTCAGAATCGGCGGATAGCGGAAAATTCGAGATTTCCTACCTAGGGACACTATCAGCAGTTCTCTCGACAGCAGGCCGCAGAAAACCGCCAGCTCACCCAGCAAACATCAGGAGGAAAAAAGAAGTTAAACGAATAGAGGGCTTGACAAATTGAAGTTTCAGACCCCTTGTGCATCGCAAAATCCCTCTAAGTTGTGTGCAAATACCATGGTAGTGAAGAATTCCCAACTACCAGTAATCCAGGTTCTTTTGAACGACGTACCTGTAGAAGCACTCGTGGACACCGGCGCGGAAGGAAATTTTTTAAGCCAAAAATTCTGCTATAGAAATTTCCGAAGAATAAGACTATTTAAAAATTGTAGCACAGAAATCGTCGCCTCACAAAGGAAAGTTTGCGAATATGACGGGAAGCTATCGCTGAACGTTCAGGTAAAAAAAAGTTTTATTTTATCTTGTTAAAAATTTGCAAAACAATGTAATTTTAGGTACAGAGTTTCTCAGGGCGGCGAACGCGACAATAGACTTTTCAGAAAATTCTATTTTCTTGGATATGGTGCCAAAGGTGGTGGAAGAAGTAAATGTTCCAGACATCGATCACCAACATCTAAAACAAGATGAAAGAGCCAAACTGGAAGAACTCGTAAGCAGATTTAATATGTTATTTTCTGAGAAGCCAGGGAATACACAAATTATTACCCCCATGCGATAGAACTAAAATCAAGTGAATCTTGCAAAGCAAAACCTTATCGATTTAATGAGGAGAAAGAAGCAATAATAGAACATCATGTAGAACAAATGTTAAGGGGTAAAATAATTATTCCCATCAATAGTGAATATGCTAGCCCAGTTGTGCCGAAGTTCTGAGTTTGAATTCTTTCTACTGTTTCAGTTACCGCCCAAGCAGAAGTCTAGTATGGTAACGTCGAGTTGATGCATTGTGAATAATTTAAAGAGTTTAATAAAAACCACTTTTAACTCTTCTTTGGTGCAAGCACTATTTCTCAAGATTCTACACAACAGATAGATAGAAGAACCTTACAGGTTGATAAAATTCCTTTTTATCAAAAGGAACACTTCAGAGTTCTGGAACTTTCCACAAAAAACGGTTCGTATAGCTCTCCAGAATCTGCCAATGTGCAATCAGTAGTTACACTTAAGACTACTAAACGAAACAGAATGCAATGCAAAGCGTATCTAAACAACGAAGCTAACCCGTAGATATCTCAGTATTCCGAACTCACGCTGAACTAACAACTAAGCAGATGCCCTCTCCAGTCTTATATAGTTTTCACTCTACCACCGAGGTAGTTCGAGTACCTTCTGTTTCTCGAAATTACCGAAAGGCATATGAGCACACAGTTACATCCGCATATGAAATCAAATGCAGTTATTCAATTACAATACCTATTACGATAATATAAGGACCAGACCAAAATGTCACCAAATGGTTGCCAAGTTTGGGACTTTTGGCGATTTTTTGCCAAATTTGGCGACAAAAATTAGTTGCCAAAACCATTGCCAGCTTTGTGATATCTCACCAATTTAGCGAGATAGCCATTTACTCAATGTTAAATGGACTTGCCCCTGTAATCTTACTTTTCTGGCAAGCTTCACTTTTCTGGATTTTCATGTTACATTATACAGAAAAATACAACAGTTTCACTAAAATCATCTATCTATGTATAAAATTCATAACAATACGTTTTCAATAGAAATGGGAGGCGCACACCTAGATGTTATAGCAGTCTTGTATACAAAATTTCAACGTTCTACGGCTAATCGTTTTTTTAGACATGAAAGCGTTCGAGTTAGTAGAGTCTTTGCTTTATTTTCGGAATCCCCAAAATATTCATTTCGAATCTATTTTAAATCAGCTTTGCTATATGTTAGGAGGAAGTATGAATTCTTTACTAGGGAATATGAATTCTTTACTCTGCCTTACGTACAGACTTCAAGCAAAAATATAGTCAAAATGGATATTTTGGTTCAAATATGATGCCCGAAATTTTTCGCGATTACAATATTTCCTTTACTTTGTACAAAGAAGTAAAAGACGAATGCATTCTTTAGCAAATTTGGGCGACGTCAGTAAGGATTCTAAGATCTTACGAAAAAATATTATTTTGTGTGACTTACTTACAGCCACCATTTAACTGAAATTTAATGAATTTCGTGATGTAAAGAATTTTTCCGTTTTTAGAACAAGAATTAAGCAAAAATAATTTCCTCTCGATGTAATAAATTTTTGAAAGTTTCCAAAATTTTCAATAATGAATTTTTTGAAAATATTTTCCTGGAGAAAAATTATTCTTTTATATGTTATGATTATAAACTGGAGAGAAATTTAGCAATTATCTTAAAATAATATATGAAGCTGATTCATAAACAAGTACGAATTAGTCTCGTTTCAAGTGTTGGGATAGAAAAACTGCGTTTTTCCTCGAGACATACTATATTGAAAAGTGTACTATATCACAAAAGTCTCCGCTTACATAGGACTTAAAGTATTTTTCCATATTAGTACAACAGAAAAGTCAGAAGAAGAGTGCAAAGAACCCTTTATTCAATCAAATATAATTGTACAGATCGCCCCACTTGGTCTTACATAAAGCGAACACTTCTGGCTTAACTCAAACAAGTAATGCTGAACTTAAAAAATAAAATGTAATTAAATTAGCCTAAAGTCTCACAAGATAATTTAACGCGCAGAAAGGCTCTGACTCGTAGAAGCCTGCGGAAACAAGTCTAATGGCTAGAAGCACTCAACGCCACAGAATTAAATCGTTAGTAATTCAAAAACGTAGCCTTCAGGCATAACACCTTCTGAAATCAACTTCCGAAACTTTCGCTTCTTTCTCCCTCTAATTGAATACATGCGCGCTAGCTGTTTAGCATTCTGGCATGAAAACGTGAGTGAAAACGAAACTGAAAGGAAAGTTGTTATAACTAAAAATTAACTGTTAGTCAAACTAAATAAATCCTCACAGAGTTTGTTAAGACGTTTTGCTCTCTCTTTTTACTCGCAGTCTACCAGTCTGCACTTGCACTCACTCCTGCTGACCTACTTATTTTTTATTTATTTATTTCTTTATTTGTCTGTTTAGCTTTGTTATTAAGCATCGTTTTCTTCGCATTTACATCACATACATTTTAACAACAAAATCTCAAAATTTTTAAAAGCTAAATAACGGCATATGTTTAAATTTCCCTATGTAGTGTTAAGAGTTGGCATACATTTTTATATATTTTCAGTCTTTTCTCAGTTCATCATATCAATATTCAATTTTCTTAGTAAATTGATTAACATTTTTTTGTATTTTTATTATTAAATTTTCTTTGTTAACTTTATTTATTAAATATCACGCACTTCCCACTTACGCTATATATTCAATTCAACAGCAAAAGCATAAAATAGTTGAAAACAGCGTATTTTCAGGATTCCCGGTAGAGGGTTGCCATATATATTTTTATATTCTCTGTATTATTTCTTTAAAACTAGCCTCTCGCGATCAGCCGCCTAAAATGGTTATCATAAGAAAGAAAAAGTACGTAATGATTTTAATGAGTCCAGCTAGTGTTATTTCATAAAAATATTGACAATTTCAAGTTAGACATCTCATGGTGATTTTAATACATATTTATTTAAATCAATCCCATTAAAAAGAAGAACGTAGTTGTCTTAAGAACTGTAATTACTGCTTTCGAATCGCTTAGTTTATTACTCAGCAACTTTCCAGATTAAATTTGAAAGTATCTTAGTTTTTACTGAATGGCAATACGCTGGCGCTTGGAAGGTAAAAGTATTTTATTTCTAACTGAGGCAACACACCGCTTTCATATAGCCGAGTTTGTTAATTGAAACTAAAAGATAAATATCTTACATTTTTCCGAATGGCAACAATCTACGCGCTGGAGATAAAAATGTTTTATTTCGAACACTATTGCTGCTGCTCGCCTTCAAATCGTCGAGTTCGTTAATCGAAAATTCATTAAAGTTTTACAAAATATGAAATAAATAATAAAACAAATTCGAAATTCCAAAGTTTGCCTTCCAGGTGCACATGCTCGGGGGAGGGCTAGGTTATTCCAAATTTGATGGCTCTAGGAACCATTTTTTTCACAATGCGAGGAACATACATACCTATTATATGCAGATTCTTCATTATTTAATTTCTTTAAAAATAAAACAGGACGACAATATTTGGTAATAAAAATTTGAAAAGTATACGGTTTTTAATAATTATCCAACGCACAATTTCATTTCGAGACTAATAGCCCCTTTTAGGCTAAAAAAAAACTGGAGTTTTTACATTTTTGTTAATACATGTATTACTTTTATGAAATGCATTCGAACATTGAACGTAGCATGTAAAATACTTTAGGAAAACTATATACCGTTCCCTAGCATTTACGATATATTGGCAATGAAATACACGTTTTATTTTAAACCATTTTGTTATTGATTGCCCACGTGAATAAATTTTCACTGGAAGAAAAGCTGCTGCTCTGTATCATTCCATGTTGTAGGCCAGTAGTCTCAAACTCAAATTGCGTGTGGGTCGGATGCACGATTTGAAAGCAACCGACAGGCTAAACGTTTTTTAAGCTAAAACGAAAAGAATTTTTTTAAAAAACAGAAATTTTAATTAAATATAAAACTTTTTTATTAAATGTTTATCAAAGCATACATAAGCAACAGCAATAATAATAATGACAGAAACTAAAAAATTCCAATTTATATTTATTTCTTACTGAAATCTAAAGATTGGTATCTGCAAAAAATTTCTTTGATTACACTTTGTAATTCAAACGTATGGGCAGCTAAATATTGCATTTTCAAACAGACATTAATTTAGTATTTTATTATTTCAGATAATTCTACTTTGAATAAATCACTAAAAATAATTTACTTTAAATTAAAATTAAATTAATTATAAAAAAAGTCTAAGTGGAACAAAACTTGAAGAAAAATAATGACAATGTAATTTCTTTCTTTTATTTACAAATACTTTTTTGATGTATGCAGGAAAAATACACACATTTATATGTAAATTATAAATTTCTTTATTTTTAAACATAACTTTCAGGTACAACACATCATGGCGTTTCAATAAAATTTTTAACCATAGAGAAAATTACTAGAAAATATCTTCATCACGAATCATAGATTTTTATCGGTTAATTTGATCAATCAGTTTTATACTTATAAATTTTAAACCGAGTGAAAAAACAGTTCGCATATAAATCTACTCCCAAAGAAAGCGACTCTCCTTATGGCAAAAGTCTGTAATTGAGTTATTTATCTTTTGACAACTACGAAAAAAAAAACTAACCAAATCTGCATTTGAGATTTTTGAATAAGACTTATATCTTAGCGAATTAATTAGCTCTATTTGTAGATTTTCTGAAGTGTTACTTATGTTTCTTTCTAATGGTAATGAAAATATTGTAAAATTGAACTCGTAAATCATTAAAATCTTAAACCTTTCTTCAAATTTTTTATAATAATGCTAGTTAATTTACAGGAAATGTATACGCGGTCGCATAAAATTGCTGCGGGGACAGCCAGTTTGAGACCACTCCTGTACATCAGTACACGTCAAGCCATAAAACGATGCACATCTTTCATCGATGTTGTTTATGAATCAGACACAAGCCCTTAGCTAACAGCTGTTCATCTTTGGGTCATATCCTTATTTTTTAATGTCTTCATAATTTTCTCAGACTTCTCTCTTTACTCAGGCTGTCATTCTGCCTTTATCTTCATTTCTCATTCATTATCTGCTTTACACGATTCTGAAAAAATTCATTGTATTAGTTATCAAAAGATTTCCAGCTGTTGAAAAATATTTATATCTCAGCTTTTTTGCAATAAAATTGCTTAACTTAATTCTTTAGTCACCTCGATTAAAAATACTAAACTTATTTCTTGTTTCCCGTAGTCAATTACTATATATATATATATATATATATATGTAGTAATTTACTACGTAGTAATTTACTACTTACTATATATATGTAGTAATTTACTACGTCAAACAATATATATATATAAAGAATCATAGTAATAGGCCTAAAATTAAAAACAACAATTTTTAACCAGTCATGCGCTATAGCTACAGAATTGAAGTAAAGTAAACTTAAAGCAACTAAAGTTAAATTAAATTGTAATCAAAGCAAGGCAATATTAATAATTGCAACCGTAAGAGGTTTAACACTGTATCTAAACATATCAAAATTAATTTGGAATTTCTTTTATTATCTACTTCATATTTTGTCAGATATTAAAAAATTTTTTGATTAACAAACTCAACGATTTCAAAGCGAGCAATGGCAACACTGTACGAGGGGGGGACCTTTTATCTTCAGCGCACGAGACTGTGTATCGGAAATTCTGAAGATATGCTCATTTTAAAATTACTTTGTGATATTGCTGCTGAATTGAATTTTACGGTTTAAGTGCGAAGAACATAATATTTAATAAATAAAGGTTAACACACAAACGTTAAAAAAACGTTCCTTCGGACGTAATATAAAATCTGAAAGCTTTCAGATATTTTTTAAAAGATTTAATTTTAAAAATTTTATATTCAACGGAAATGATACAATCTGGCATGGGTCAATATTAATGACCATTTTTCTTATTCAAACTGAAAAGCAAACATTTATATTACTCTTTATTAGTATATCAATAACTGAATACTACTGGAAACATAGAACGCCTAAGAAGAATGCAATAATAAGTAAAAATAAATTTAAATAATCTATTAATCTTACATTAGACGAGTGAAGAAGTGAACTGAAAAGAATAACCACCACGATATAAATTGTCTCTAAAGATACTTAATCTTTCGAGTTAAAACAAGATCATAACTCGAGTCTGGCCATTTTGTTACGGTCCTGGCGATCTACTTTTCATCGTTTAGTTTCCTGATGTCAAGATTCATCTTACGCTATTTCCTTAGTGTTGTTATTTTCCGGAATTGTGTCAATTATTGATGACGTTCGTCTTGTCCTCCTCCTTTCGTTACTCACACATTCTCCCCCACTCAGATTCTTTTATTAAACTGAAGATTTTGTAACAGCAGTAGGGAAAACAGGCCCAATATAAAATAGGGTCACAACATCGCATTTTATCTGGGGTTTCTAATTTTAGAGCAAAAATAATTACCGGTAGACGGTTCGTAATTGAGGATCACCAATGTATTATCCAACAACGAAATGAAGTAAGTATATATGTCGTATAAATGATTGTGGGGAAATTATTTTTATTCATAGATGAGATATGTTATTCCTTTCTATATTGTTTGAAAAATGACCTAGAAATAATAGTTTGTTACCATTGAAAAGTGGGAGTTTTATTTCTCTTTTTAAGTTCCCAGTCCAATCCAAAGTAAAACATAACTTTTCTTTATGCATCGTATCATTTGGGAGGGATGATTCTTGTCTGTCAATCAGTCGATAATAATGGCAAGCATGCTTATGCATGTCATTAATACCATTATTCAAATGAACAGCTAGGGAGGGAGAGAAACAACCGAATGAATTGGCTTTGGGCAAACCTTTAACGCATGAAAAAAGTATAACAAAAGAATTATTCAGAACAACGCGGAAGTTTTATTTCTTTTAGTGGAATATTTTATTTTAGTTCAGCTTTGTACTCAAAACAAATAAAACAATTTTTTATTTATTTATGCAATAACTAAGAGTGACTATGTGCGGGTATAATTCAGAGTCTTAACTATGTAGAAATTAAAATCAATGTCCTCCCAACCTTTTTAGACTGACAAACGACTTATTGCTCCCTCTAAATACATTAAGTCTTACGAAGGTTAAAATAACATTTTTATTAATCACTTACATTTTAACAGAAGGCACCAGCTGTGCTTACAAATAAAATACCGCAACATACGGGTTTTTCAACTAACATAAATTGAAGTTTCAAATTCAGTGTAGTCAAAGACTACATAAAGTGGTCTACATAGCAGGCTGATAGTTTGATAACGCGTTTTAACGTCGGGTAGCGAAATGGCTAAAGCTGGGTTATTCACGCTGGGTGATAGAACGTAAACTGCAGATGACACTGTCAAACTCTAATGTTGAAACATTTAGTACCCTCGACTTAAATACCCAACCAACTAATTTGCATCCTGGGGAGGACAACGGAAAGGTATAAGTTATAGTAAACGTTTAAATCATAAAAATTGGAAATTAGCATAAATTACTCTACAGTATTAAGTCTGGCCAATGAGATTAGGCTAATTTAAAAAATTTAGGTTTAAAATTTAAAACTATTAAAAGAAATGATATTTTGCCTGTTTTGACAATGCGCGACGTTTGAGTTAAATCGGAATTTTACCCAAATCGGATGAGCTCGTGTTGTATCGGCTTTATGAGAGGCCGGACTAGTTAATTTTCACTTGTTCACATCCTACCATAAATATATTGTTAACTAAAAGGGCAGTTACTTAGCAAAAAATTTTGGATATTTTCTCTTATAGAAATATATGAGCCAAACAATTTCCTCCACAAAGATATATGCGTCAACTTGATACTTCCAGTGAGAAAACATAACTTCCATCCTTAGCTCATTCCAATTATCGTAAAATTTTCCACATATAAGAAATTAATTAATTTAATGAACAAAGAGCGAAACCGATATACAGGGTGTTTATAAAGTCCCGGACCCATTTTGATGTTTAATAACTCATAAATAATGAAGATATAAACAAACTTATGGCATTTATTGATAGAATAACTTATATATTTTCCTTTTCAGGTTTGAATATCTTTACCTTTGTAAATATCGTCTGCGCGTGTGGTTAATTCCAGATAATTTCATTTTCCAGTCTAAATATCTGTACTTTTCTGTAATGTTCTCCAACGAAGCATCCTTTCATCTTTCTGGCATTGTTAATCGCCATAATGTGCGCATATGGGGATCTGAAAACCCCTATGAATACTGTGAGGCACAAAGGTTAATGTGTGGTGTGGACTAATGCACGACCGTGTCATTTGGCCTTTCTTTCTTACAGAAAAGACGGTCTTATCAGTCGCATACTTAGACATGTTGGAAAACTTCGTATTTTCGCAACTAGAAGAGCTTCAGCCACATGTCTTTTTGCAACAAGATGGTGCACCACCTCATTGGGGTACCATCGTTCGTAGTTCTTTGAATGACCATTTTACAGGAAGATGGACTGGGCGAGGAGGTCCAATTCCTTGGCCACCCAGATCACCTGATATAACGCCGCTGGACTTTTTCCTTTGGAGATTTGTAAAGGATAACGTTTACAGGAGGAGAGTGTCGAACATTGATGACCTAAAAGCCAGAATTACAATCGCAATAGCCTCTGTGGATGCCGACATGCTTGCCGGTACCTGGCGTGAAATTGAATATCGACTTGATATTCTCCGTGCGACGAAGGGGGCACACGTGGAAGTTCATTGACAAGGGTCATGAAACTTTTTGAGTCTATATAACCATTTATGTTATTAATTTTAATCTATCTTCATTATTTTATGAGTTATTAAACATCAAAATGGGTCCGGGACTTTATAAACGCCCTGTATTTTAAACATTTTCTATTGACAATATTTATGCTAGGGGGGAAAACGACGTGTCAGAAACCATCTGCAATTTTAATTTTCTATTGATTATTGCTGGAGCTAATCCTTTAAATTTTAACTAGCTAAAGCAGCCATTTTACTCCGGAGTGGCGATGTAATTTAAATGATGCGTTTAGGAGGCATAGTTAAAAATAATAAGAGCTCTCAAATGTAGAAGTTACAACTTTAAACGGAGGAAAGGACTCACATCCTGGAGTTTCCGACTACCTCCTTAGAGTACGCCTTACTACATACTTACTCCTGGGTGGCGAGCATTTATTGGCTTCTCCTTGAAAGCGCTGATCATCACCTTTCCCCTCTCGATCACTTCCCCCTCCACTCCCCCATTCCTGTAACTTCCTACACAAACGATAGATATAAATTAATCTACTTCTCCACTCTTAAATTATTACTCATAAATTTTATTGTAACATGAAGTCACGATAACGTAGCAGTAATACAAGCAGTCAAACGTTTTCATCTAATACCTCAGACTGCAGATGACATTCGCTAAAAGGCAAAATAGCAAACACACAATTTCAATTCCTATATACAATTTCAGTATAAAATATGCAATTCCAGATGCAATCAAACGTATTGCAACACCTTTACAAACACATAAGATAATAGCACTATAATAACAAATAATATGAACGGAAAGGTAGAGCCGTGCTGGCACATTTCTACACTGCTGCAGAACGAAAAATGTTCGCTCTGTATTCTGTACAATTATATATATATATATATATGGTGATCCAAAAGTCACGCAACCAAACATTCAGGAAGTGTGAAAATTCCAAAATGGACGTATATTAATGACAAATTGTTCAATGGATGACGCGTTAATATTTTTACAAAAATATATCGCTTAAAATTTCAGTAGCTTTAAAAACTGTTTATTTGTGCAAAACGCAAAATGAGTTTCTTCCAAGTAGAACGAACTTTTATGATTGAGCATTACTTTGCAAAGCATTCTAACGGAAAGTCTGTTGAAAATTTTAAAGAGACTTTCACAAATGCTAACTAATCTAATAAGATAACGATTTTCTGCTTGTTAACCTAATTTCGAGAAAATGGAAACGCTCGTCATAAGAAACGAAGTGGTTGTCAGTCTGTTCTGAGTTCGGACAAACTAGACGAAGTCAGGAATAAAATGTGGATATCACCAGCAAAGAGTGGGAGAAATATGGCGTTGCAATCAAATTTGTGATCTGCGAAGTAATTTCAATCTTAAAAATTCGTTTTACTTGTGGAAAACTCATCTCCATCTTGAATCAAACAAATAGCTTTTTAAAATTAACAATGTAAACTACAACTCTACAGTCATAGGTTATTTTGATGCTGGAAACGTGAAAAATGAAAAATGCTCTAGCCGGGACTAGAACCTCGGACCTTTCGAATAAGAACCGAGTGTGCTGACCATTACACCATGAAGGTATGCTAAGAAGGCGGGAGAAATACCTTATATACTCCCACTTTTAAAGGGCGACTGGGGATTAGGGTACCCAATCGCCAAATCCTTGAGGTGGATAATGATCATCCACCACCTTTTCCAGTTCGGGCGTCACTGTAGAGACATAAGAATTTTTTTTAAGCAGAAGTCATGAAAAATGAGCAATGCCCTCGCCGGGATTCAAACCTAGGATCTCTCGATTACGCGCCGAGTGTGCTGACCAATACACCACGAAGGTATGCTAGAAGGCGTGAAAAATACCTTATGTACTCCTCCTTTTAAAGGACGACTGGGGGATTAGGGGACCCAATCGCCAAACCTGGAGAATCACCATCCACCACCTTTTTTAGTTTGGGCCTTTAGTTAAACTACGAAGGCCTGTTAAGAAGGCGGGAGAAATGCCTTTGACAACTTAAATTTCAAGTGAAACAATTATTTATAACAGCATATAGTGTCATCCATTGAGACAATTTGCTGTTAATATTCATTTTGGAATTCCCACAATTTTTGAAAATCTGCTGTGGGCGAATTTTGGCTCATCCAATTCAGTATAACTGCGGGTATTTTATTTATAGATTTTTATTTTAAATCAGCGAGACAGTTTTTGTGACTGCATCAGGGCAAACAATGTTGCGTAAGAGCTCAATGATGATTAAGAGGTTGACTGGGAGTCGATAACTGAATATGCTATCAGCCACGGGCAACTGATCGGCATAATGAAGATCCAAAGAAGATATTTGATTACAAAAACACATTGGGAGGCTAAGTTATGGAAGTCATCCAAGAGAAATAATCGAAAATAAGAGTTGTTACCTAACCGACATTATTGACTTTTCTGTTTTTCTGTCTTGTAATGTAATGAAAGCAGGCTTTAACGGAATCAATAATTTACAACGGGAAACAAGAAGCAGCTGAATATTTTTGAACGAGGTGATTTAAGAATCAAGTTAAGCAATTTCATGCCAAGTATTATTAAAAAATGCATCAATACATCAAGCATAGCCATCATATTAATCAAACTCGAACATTTGTGCAACTAGAACCTGTGATTTTGTTTGTATTTCTAAAGTAATAATAATAATAATAAAATAATAATACGGAAAATAATAAAATCTGAAAGTAAGAAATCCCCCCCCTACGTTCTTAATCTAAATGTTATTTTAATGTCACTTACGTGCAATTATTTGTACTATGATTATGTTGTGTGCTGTATATTTTAGAGAAAAATGTAAGGGTTTGATACAGAAAATCATTCTTTTAAAAGGGGTCGTTGGAGGAAGAGGGCTTGAGATCCTTGATTTTAGAATTTTTGTACTCTAACTGCAAACATTCCATAACGAAAGCTGTGAAACAAACTACCTGCTTGCAAAGAATTATATCGTTAACGAACGTTCAAAGTTTGATTAATAGTAAAAATGAACTCTAAAAAAACAGATTCCTTAGATAGTATGCAAGTAGGATTTGGATTGGATAAAAATTCCGCTGAAACGAAGCAGTTTCCAAAAATTACTTTAAAAATACATTCTTAAAAAATTAGATAATTAGACTAGACTTTTTTGAAAAAAAGCGCCTAACATGATAAGACAAAGAATATGATTTCATAAATGTTTAAATTCAAAGTTTATATGAAATATTTTAAAAACGCAACTCGTAATGTTTTACACTTATTAAAACAAACATTTTACTATGAATTTAAGAATTGCTCCGAATGAATCTAACTAGAGCTAAAAGGATAAAAATTCCTGTACGTGAGTACTCCTTGGTGCTTATTAGAAATTTTGTATTTTTTCACAAATTACATAAACATATATCTCTTAAAATGTGCTTCGAGACAGACATCTCTGATCTAGGAAGATAACTCTATCATGTTTGGCTGAAATTATGTAACTTAAAAATACAAGAAGATCACCTATAAAGTAAGGCGTCCCTTACGCCATTGTGATAAAAGATATAATTTTAGCTAATTTAAATAATTTTCTAAAATTATATCATGTTTATTTATATGTATAGCTTTTACTCCAAAGAAATCATTTTTAAGCTTCTGCAATAACATGCGCAAAGTTGTTAAAAATTACGTCATAGGACTTTTTACATGCCAGAACACTTATATTAGATTATTATAAAATCTTCCATAATATGCAGTGTTACAGTAAAATTTATGCGTCTAAAACACGCACTTAGAAATTCAATGTAATCAATATTTGAAAAATTGCACTTTCAAAAGTATGATGTAATATCTCTCTTATTTTACTCACAGGTGAGTTACATAAATTTAGAGCAGGTAAAAGGTGAAAAGTATTTGTTTTTTAATGCGGAATGATTAATTTTTAAACAACGAATCCATCTTGATCTGTATCACTTTGATGAAATATTACTTTTTACCAGAAAGGTGAAATAAATGTGACATCTTTTATTAATGGGAACACCATTATATAAATAAATGAAACTATTACAAAACGGGTGAAGAATAAAAAGAATCTGAATCTGAAAATTAGTCGAGCCACTAGAAATTGGGCCATCGGCCTTGTGTTTAGAATACCCTTAGGTCACATTTGAAAGCGAGGAGTGATATTGTTCTAACACTTAACCTGTGAAGATGAAAATCGGATGATTTTCAATAAAGATGCAACAGGAGAAGAAAAACAGGTTTACATTTGCTCTTATTTCAGTAAGAGTGACATTTGTACATGGATACACTTACGCCTGTTATTTAAACTCGTATTATAACTCTTTCAACCGCAAATAGGATTTTTGTCTCCCTTTCAGTTACGTGAAAGTAATACATTTGCTATCTCCTCTTTTCAACTGAGCGGAGGAAAATATCAGACATTTTCATAACTTTTGAATTCTCCTGAATAATAAACTTTAATAGTAATCGTAAGTGCAGAGCAAAATTCTCTAAATTCTATTTTTTAAAAACTTTTATGAATATTGTAAAGCGAAATTCAATAATATACCAATTATTTACGTTTAATAAAATTATAAAAAAACATGCCTAGTATTATAGTTGGTTAGCGCTGAATATAAATAAGTAATTGCTCTTTTGAAGCTTATAATTTACTTCTCTTTAAAAGGTGCACTACCTATGGCAGACTGACTATCACAACCGAATGCTGGTAACTAGCCAAGACATTGCTTTCAAAAAGCTGAATCCCTAGACCGAGTGTATATCACAGTTGGTTGTTATTAATTATCTGCCTTCCTGATAGTGATATCAGAACAAATCTATGAATTTTATGGTGGCAAGGATTGTGACTGTTGTTGGCATAGGGCTTGGGCGCCGTATAGCTGACAACATGACTTGCGGTTCCCGTCCAAGTATAGCTCACACATTTCCGGTCTAATTTTCAGGAAGAATTAACCATGGAGGTATGAAGTTATTCTTGCCTCCATGGAATCATCTCGGGGGACGACACAAAGAGCTTTCAACCCCTTTGCCCTTACACTCGAGAGGACTTTCGGCTTGCCGAGTGTTTTAGGTACACCCATGCTGCAAAGACATCCAAGCCTTCTCCGAGATTCAAACCCGGGCCCAATTACACTGGTTATCAGAAATTAAGGAAAAATCATAAAAATATCGATACTTCCTCAAAAATAAGCCAAATCGTGTAAAATTTGAATATGTTGCCAAGTAAGAGTTGCTGAGTAAAACTGCAATATACAAATTAGTGGCTCTGCACTCGGAATACGTCATCTGCGAGGAGCATAAAAATCCATGTTTGAGAGCAAGCTCATGTATTTCACTGAGATAGCCAATTCGTAACAATGACCTCCAGGCATCATTTGCCTGCAGAGGCTAAATGTGAGTCCTTCTGTGGTTCATACACTTTGGAGGCAATTTCAAACCACAGATTCGACATCTAGGAGGTTCAGCCAAGGACGGCCAACTGCTATGACGAGCTCTGATGACCGATATTTGACATTACGTGCACGCAGGAATAGAACCGCTGCTCTGACTCTTCTTAGATCCTCCCTTGCTGCAACCACCGTAAGGTTGGTGTGAACGTCAACTGCGCGTAGAAGGCTTCACGAAGGTGGTGTGTATGCGAGGCTACTAGCCATTTGCGTGGCGCTCGCGTCACGTCATAGGAGAAACCATTTGCAGTGGGCACGACAACATGTCCACTGGACGCCTGATCAATGGAGGGCTGTTGTCTTTAAGGATGAGTCCAGGTTTAGTCTAGAAAGAAAGCAATAGTAGGCGTTATTTGATATGGATGGATTGAAACCTCGGTCCAGATTCATGATAAACTCAATACCGACGCCTACTTCACTATTCTGGATGACAGTGTGCTTCCTACGTTGTGGCAAGTTTACGGGTTGGACCCATGCTATTTTCAGGACAATGTCGCCATGTCGCCAGCTGTTGAGTGAGGTCCACTACGGTTCTTACAGTGACAATGGGGTTAACCGAATGGAATGACCTGCCCAAAGCCCAGATCTGAGCGTTATCAAGATTCTCTAGGACGAATTGGATCGCCGAATTTTAAGAGGTGAAACAGCCTTCATCATCGGTGAAGTAACTTACATATCTTCTCCAAGCCGAATAGAAGAAAATTCGAATAGCCATCATGCAAGAACTTGTGAAAAGCATGCCCCAAAGCACTGAGGCTGTAATTGCCGCCCGTGGAGGCTGTACCAACTATTGAATATGAATAAATTTTGCTCTTATTTTCTATCATAGATGTCCAAATACTTTTTGTTAGGCGGAATAGTCAAGCATTCTTAAAAAAAAATAATCATAAAGAAAGAAGTATCAAGCTTCCATGTTTATAATCTCTCTGGGCGCCATATAATATTCATATTTCCATAGTTACATCAGAGACGAATTGCCACCATCACTAGCATACGTTTACCTAGCATATTGATCAGGTCAGGATAATTGATAAGTGTGTCAGACAAAGATACATTGGTGATCGTTCCTAAAACAGAAATCCCGATGCTCATGAGAAATCTAAACATCCTGTTTTTTGAAGGTCAAGGTTTTATATGTGTCAATGAGATTTATCACAAGATCGAGCATTCCATATCCTGCCTAAGAAACAAGATGACTACATTCTGTCTTCCTCATGTCTTCCTTGAGTTGATCCTTATGTGATCAAACAAGAGGTGTATATGATTATTATTTCCTGCTAAGCGTTAAAAAATCTTACTAAAAGTGCAGAGTAGAAAGAATATTTTTGCAAAGTGTTATTATTATTTTCACAGACATTCGCAAGTTAAAAACAATCGAAGATTCATAAATCATTATATTACTTCTAATAGCATAAAACTGATACTTTTTATCTTTTTATTCATGTATTCATGCTATGTCTATAAACAAGTTTAGACTTTTGTGTATATTCAGTAAATACAACTCTAATTAAAAATTGATTACCTAAAAACCATATTAAACCGTGTCTTGCAAGTCGCTAATACATTATTTTGCTTATTTATATCCAAAATGACCTAATATTATGATGTATTTGAGTTGCATTTGCAAAGCATGCTGGGAAAATCGGATGTACTTGTATCAAAATGCATATTTGCCTTATTACTGGAGGGAAAGAAATAAATATGATGCTAATCCAGTAACTTAAAAGGCATATAATCGAGAAAATGTTAACAATACAATAAAACCATCAAATGATTAGCAAGTTTTTTTTTTTAAGTTTATTATTCAGGAATTATATAAAAGGCCTAAACTAATTTGTCATTTTTATAAGAAAAGTAATTAATTTAATATAAATGTAATTTTTAAATTTCAAATGATTCCATTTTAAAGAAGGTAGTTAAAGGTAATTCGCTCTGAAATTTCTTCATAGGTGCAAGAACCGATTTTCAGAAAACTAACCAACTGCTATTTGCAAAATTTAATTTGAAATAGACGAGCTACATATTCTGCAGGATATCATTCTGAATTCAATGCGCACGGCGGAGGGAAACATAACTCTAGCAGCTTGTTAATTTGAAAAAAGCACGTACGTTTCTGAAATAAATAAAAATATAAGCATTAAGAAACAAAATAAATGCTTGAAGGTCCGCTAAAAATTCTACGAACTTAGCGTTCGAATTTTTCCTCTGCGGTTTCTCGGTCAAAGTTAAAGGAGTGAATTACGAGCAAATGAATGCCGTAAACCGTTTACTGACCCAAACTTCAGCCTTTCAAATGAGACAGAGGATATATTCAGCAACAAAGAATGAACTTTTCTGAGAAAGAATAAAAATCACGCAGACGATATCCTATTTTAAATTGGAATTTTTCTTAAGCAAGTAATTTATAGTACTTTCCTTATAGAATGTCAAACGGTAAAAAGTAAATTTCTCTTAAGAAAAACTTTTAACCAAATCGTTAAACTAGGAGTTATTAAGTCGAATATAATAATATTTCTTTCTTCGATTGTTAAGGTGCTGCTCATTATCTTATTTTTAACTTGGTATAAATGATCTGAATAATTTGGTTATTATTATGATTATTAGTCATGAAGAATGCTCAAGAATTGCTTATTTGCCATAATTCATTTTCTCTAATAAGTTATTGTTATTTAAAAGTTATTAAAGCACATTGCGGTGTTTAAAGTTCTGTACTGCCATTTATCAT
The DNA here is from genome assembly GCA_000611955.2 of Stegodyphus mimosarum. Classification (NCBI taxonomy): domain Eukaryota; kingdom Metazoa; phylum Arthropoda; class Arachnida; order Araneae; family Eresidae; genus Stegodyphus; species Stegodyphus mimosarum. The sequence goes on from KK114638.1 coordinate 1,100,421, forward strand.
GCATCGTTGGGAAAACTTTCCTTGGTCTTTTGTATTTTTAGTTTTCGTTAAGGTTATAATTACTTAGGTTATGTATTAATTAATGCTAGAACTGCTCACCGTCGAAAAGACATTATGTGCAAGCCTTAGAATGAAGACATCCAGCGTTTCAATTTTGAGGCCAACATGAATCTGCTGACTTCCAACAACTATAGGCAGTTAAGGATCATACGAAGAGCCTTTTATTGAAAATTCTAAAGTTTTTTACCTGTATGATTTCACTGCTATTACCCAAAAAGGATAAACATAGTTAAATATGAGCCCAACTTTAGCGATAAGTCTCTTAGTTTCTAGGGTAAGAATAGATTTAAGGTCAAGTAATGGCTAAAGGGAGCACCCTAAGGTTTTTCGTTAATTCTTGAGATATTTCTTTTTTTAACATATAAGGTATTTCTCCCGCTTTCTTAGCATGTCTTCGTGGTGTAGGGGTCAGCACATTCGGCGCGTATTCGATAAGTCGGTGGTTCGAGTCCCGGCGAGGGCATTGCTCATTTTTTCATCTCTTCTGTTTTAAAAAAATAGCTTATATCTCTACAAACAAAAGCATTGAATTAAGTGTGACTGCGGAGTGTATGACGAATTAAAGAACTAAATAGTTAAAACGAGTCGCGCGTGCGTAAATTGTAAGTAGAACTTAAAGAAATTTTGTTCTAGTCATTAGTTCCTCGCATTTACCCATAAATATGTAATTTTATATTTCGAACCATTTTCAAATCCCTTCTTATGATTACAAAATATGAAAATTGTCCCTTTTCTCTCAATTTTGAAATAAATATAAAAAAAGCGCCATTTTATTTTAGTGTATACGGAAGAAATGAGAAGCATTTAAAATTATTTATGGAATTACGATCCCTGTGGGAGGTTTATTATTGCCAAAAAAAATTTTGAAAATTAACGTAAGTTATCCATACATTAGAAAACACGAGATCCATTCGAGTGGATCATAACATGATGAAATAAAACAGCGCAAATGCTAATTACGTTGTCGGGGTTTCAGTTTTCTCCTAGCAATTCTAATGATCCCAAGTGCACATGAAGGATTCAGGACAATATTTTCAACTTACGAAGTGCTTTGATAGAAAATATAATTTTTATTATTTTCTCATAATTCTGCTTTGTTATTCCTTAAAGAAGTAATCCAACATTCGAAATTTCTCATTTTTTTACAAATGAAAGAAAATATATGAGACATATACAAATGAAAGAACTATGCACCAATGAAAGAAAATACAAGAGAAAGGACATAATAAAATTTATGATGCAGCTCATTTCTATTTTATAAACAATTTATTTAATATTTTTGTCTAACTGTGTATAACTTGGTATTTGAACCTATTTATGTTTGTTTCATAAATATCAGAACTGCATACATTTCAAGTAGACGTATTATGCCTTGAAACTATAGGGTTCCTATAGCATTTTTTTTATCTTTTAACAAATATAAGTCAACATTCTAATACTTTATGTTAAAAATATGTGAGTACACTATATCAAAACGATCGTATCAAATTTTAGATTAAAAAACTCTTGTCACGTTATCATGTCATGGCACAGTTTTTCTGTTATCAAGGGCATCACAATTCCCATGCTTTTAACTTTTTCATTCTCTTGTTTTCCTTTCATATGTGGTTTTAAAAACTCTTTTTGCAAAAAAAATAAGTGCAAATCTTCTAAGATCACTCAATACGTAGTTAGCTTCTTCCTCAATAAAATCTCTAAAATTAATACTATTATGCGCTTTCTGTATTATCAACAATTAACGAAACAAAAATTTTACGTGGACCAGTTACAGCATACGTAAAGAAGCATAAAATTATTTTTCATTCCGATTCTCTTTCTTTTTTTGTCCTGTTTATTTAATTGCTGTCTTTCGTTTTTAAATGGGAAGTAAAGTTTTTCTTTTGATAATAATTCAGTAAAACCATAAATATTTAAAAATCTTACTTCAATGAGCTTAATAACACTTGCGTTTCATACTGCAGGAACCAGACGAAAAAGTGTGCAAGAAATTGTCCAGAATTACCCACTTACTAATGCGTATTTCAACTTAATAAGATATAACTGCCTCGTGAGGATGCATTTTTCCCTAACAGAAGTCGCAGTGGAAAGAAAAAAAAATTACACAATTGAAGGGTTATCTTTTCCTTCTCTTCTTTTGTTTTTCATTTCATTCCACTTTTTTTTTCTTATATGCGAAAAAGGGAAAAAAATGGATGAATATTTTTATTTGTAGGTCAAGAATTTAAATTAGAAAGCACGCATAGGTATATGTGAGTTTTACATATTTCAACTAAACATAATTAATATAACAAATATTTTTTGATATTATTAAAATTTACACTAAAATGCATAAAGAATACATAAAAAATTAACTTCTTAACAGTTCTTCATAATGCCTATTCATTTTAACAGCGAAATTATCTTTTTTAACTCTCCTCATTCTTCCCACCATGTAGCCTATTACTTTAAAATAAGTACTTCAAGGTCGTAACGGTATCCTCATTTACGATTGTAAAGCCAAATATTATCAATATACAGCAAGAATAAGGAGATTTTTAACAAAATAAAGGATTTAACGTTTTTACGCTGCAACCATTGCCATGGTTATGACTCATGGTTTGCAGGGAAAATAGCCTTGAAGTGCCGTTTCTAAAGTTACAGACCATATGAGATCTTGCTGTGCAACAGAATTACACACATGCTAAGAAATGCTTTTTACATATTCAGCGTTAGACAAAAGCATCCTTATGTTTTTGAGATCATTTAAAAATAATAATCAGATACAAAAACATTCATATTTTTTTAAAAGTTATTACTATTTATAAAAATTTTAAAAAAATAACACTCAATTTTTAATTCATTTTTATCTTTTTCTTAAAAACGTTTTTTTATTAAAATACAAGCTACTTTGTTTTAATGAAGCTTCAAAACCATATTCGTTCTTGGAGAAAATGCCAAGACGTACAGAATTTAATTCAGCAATGGTACTAAAGGCGACTTTTATATAAGCTACGAAAATCTCAAGTTGAGATTGCAAAAGTGTTAAATGTTCACGATGTGCTGTACAATAGATTCTGGAACGTTTAAAGAATATAGGTTTACACCTGAACAGAAAAAGAACTGAGCGAAAGGAAAGTAACATAAAAACATGACGATTTTTTATTCGAAAATAAAAAAAAAAGTTCTTTGTGCTTGTTGCAGAGTTATCACAGGAAACTGGGAGCCCAGTCAGTACTCGAACTATGAGAAGGAATTGCAAAGCTAGAAAAGAGCCGTAGTCTTTAGATTAAAATGGGGCTTTATAGCATAAACCGTTTTGCAAAGGAAGAACAATAAAATATTTTCCTGCTCACGAATCAAATTTTCAGCTTTGTTTTAATTTCGTTTCACACGTAAATAATCTTCCAAACATATCCAAAATGCTGTTAGATACATTTGGTTACGATATAGCTTCCTAGAAAAGTATTATTTTCTTCTTGACTTGTAGATGTTTGGTATGCATGGTGCATTCTATGTGAGACGAAGACAAATTGGAGAATGCAACACAGAGAATGTAGTTCACACTCTAAAATATCGAGGAAGCAGTATTATTATCTGGGCACGTGTTGCAGCCAGTAATGTAAGCAAATGTACATTTTTGAAGGTCGTATGAATAGCCAAAAATACATCAGGGCTCTTGGAAATGAATCTAGAAGTATACTCTTGCAAATTATTCTGTGGTCACAAATCGGCGTCTTCAGTGTGTCAGGACTAAGTGTTCTGTGGATACTTTTGGCGAACATATTCTTGAAGTAGTTAAAGTCCTGATCTTGAACAGGGAGCTGAATGCAGCTATGTTCTGTGGTAGAATACTGTGGTTAAGTGGAAGAATAACTGCACGTAAGAAGGATTTAAAATCCTCTTTTATTAAACCACTATTATTTACAGCCACTTTCCAACTCGGGAGGGATAACAGAAAATAATGACCGCACTTGGGTCTAACTCGAACAATCAAATAATTTAAAATAAAGTTAAATAGAAATTAAGTAGTCGTTGCTCACAGAGCTATGAACGCGAGGTTGGCCTCTATGCTAAAAGATCAATGGTGCGTAGCAAGATTTAGCTAATACTAACGCACTTATATTATTTCAATAAGTAATAGCGTAACAGCGCTAAGAATTTAAATACTAGCTAGTCCGGTGTACGTCGAACAGAGCCGCAGTGATCTGAGACTAAAAGCTCTCTCGCACCGAGAAGTTCCTTGCTAACCTTTAAATACCAAAACTTGGCTCCACTTCAATAAGCATAAAGCTGAAACGCGCGCTAACGGGAAGTTGAAATAAGAACTTACAGGAAAGAAAAAATTAACATAAAACTTTGTTAGTTTAAACTAAAACCTTACAAGTGCAGTGGCTTCTTTATAGTTATATTGATGTTCTAAATTGGCTAGCATACCTTTCAGATATTAACTCATTAGAGCTTCTGTGGGGTCCTTTAAAGCAAAGGCTATACCAGTGCATAATAACCTCCGAAGTTTTCCTTCAGAATGCTTTTTATCAAGTTTGGAGTAATATAAATGTGGAAGAATGTCGTAAACTATTGGCTAATATGTGGAGTATTAAGATTTGCTGCTGGAGCAAAAGCAATGCCGAATATTAAAATTATGAATAAATATTACTTGTATTTAGTAATAAAAAGATTCGTTTATTTTTATTAAAACTATTTCAAAATAGATGCATTATTTTAGTTGTCTAATAATTACGGTGAAAGCTGTACTTATGCCTTAGTTTGTCAAGCTTCGGTTTTTCAGTGCCAATGCATTTGTGTTTTAGAATAAGAGACAATAGTGTGGAAAGTATAAATAAATGCTTAAAAGTTTGTTGGGAAGTTTCTGCTTTCTACTTTTACTAAGACAGTAAAAATAAACTACAAAATTACTAGATGGCTGACTTAACAGAGCGTATTGTATTAGCAGTTGCAGCGAAGATGTAATTTGATTCTCAATATTCTTTCATTAATATATGGGAGGCTTGCATTAAATCTCAGAAAATATTGAAATGTTTTTTTAGAAGATAAATAGAAATTCCAGTTTGGTTTTCGATTGCTTTTTTAAGCAAGCATTAAAAAAATACCTTTATCATATAGTTAACTAATGCCTTAAAAATGACTCGTGGCATTTATAAGTCAGGAATTTTAAGTTGTGCTTCTGATTTGATAGATTTGACTTAACTTCCTTTACCAGTGACTTTAAATAATTCAATATAATTTCCTTATATTTTATCTGTGGGTAATTAAGTAAAAGAATTTTGTTGTAGCTTTTGGAGTTCGTAAGTAAATGATTTGTGAAAAAAAAATGTTGCCAAAATAAACGAGTGAAATTTTCGTTACCCGTTTTTCCTACATTCAGTTACCATTAAAATTGCATTTGGAGCTAAAAATAATAGGCGAAGTGAAATTCTTTTATAAAGAGACACGCAGCGATACATCCGTATCCTTTTACAGGAAATCTGGTTAGTAACAGGGGGAAAAGGCCCGTTTTATTTGACATCCTTTCGAATGTTGATGCATGGAAAAAAAATAAATAAGTAAAATAAAGCAGGTGACAGCGACGGACACAGAATGAGCTCACGGTTGTTGAATCCTTAACAGTATCCGGAAGAGAAAAGCAAAGAAATCTGATTGTTAGTACCACGAATTGTTTTCTTACAACCAAGATCAGATCGCAGATTTTCTAGACGCATTTAATGTTATACGCAATGTTGCCAGGTTTTCAAAATTACTGACCCGACATTTTAAAGTTATGATTAGAAGAAAAAAAATACTTTTCTTTTGTTTTATTTATAGTGAGAAATAAATATTTTTTTATTATTTTATTTACTACTTATTAATGTTATTTGTTACATTGTAAGGTTTTAGTTAAACTAATCAAGTTTTATTTTAATTTAAATCTTTCTATCTCTTCTCTGTTTCAACTTCCCGTCAGAAGAAGCGCGCGTTTTCAGCTTATGCTAATTTGAAGTACAGCCAAGTACTATTTAAACCAATGGTAGAAACCTCTTAGTGTGAGAGAGCTTTTAGTCTCAGATCACGGTCAGTCGGCTCGACGTTCGCCTGACCAGCTAGCAGCTAAAATTATAAGCCATAGTGCTTACTACGTGATTGCATATTGAAATAAATTGAAGTGCGCTAGTATTAGTATTGCTTGCTACGCACCAGTTAGTTAGAGGCCAAACTCCGCGATTTGCTCTGCGAGCAAAGTTTAATTTAATTTCTATTTAGGTTTTGTTTAAAATTATTTGATTGTTAAGTTAGGCCCAAGTGTGGTCTTTTACTTTCTGTATCTCTCCCGAGTTGGGAAGTGTGTAAATAATAGTGATTTAATAAAAGAGGATTTTAAATCCCTTCAAGTGCAGTTATTCTCCAGCACAGTATCTACATCAGAACAAAGCCAACATTATTTCAGCTCCCTGTTCCAGTTCAGGACTTGAGGATAAGGACCCTAATAAAGACAGCATCATGTTCGCTAAAGCTATGCACAGAACACTCAGTCCTGACAACATTTTTATTATTATTTTTATTATATTTTCTCTTATTATTTTACTTATTTATTTATTACTGATTGAACACATTGGATTAATTAATTTAAAAATTAATAAACTGCTTTGCTTTTACTATAAAAACTTCAGCAGTAAAAAAACTATAATTATGTCAGTTAAATAAAAGGTTTACACAGCAGCAAGATGGAAGCTATGCAATTTATTCTTTCATTTCTCTAATTTATGCATTTATTATACACAGTCCACACTGTTAAAAATTTGGTTCAAAGTTTCACCAAACTATGGTGCTGAAAAAGTTGCAACCAAAAGATGGTAAAACACTGAACCATTATTTGGTGCTTTGGCTGAACCTTTATTTGGTAAAAGGTTGAACCATTATTTGGTAATAGGTTGAACCATTATTTGGTAATAGGTTGAACCATTATTTGGCAATAGGTTGAACCATTATTTGTTAATAGGTTTAACCAAGAATTGGCAGTATGTTAAAGCAAGAATGGGGAATGTTGAACCATAAATTAGAAATGCGTTAAATGGGCTATATTACAATATGGATTGAGAATACCTTAAACCCTTAATTATAATTATGTTTACCGTTAACTGTAAATTATAGGAAGTTATTTGAGAGTTCAGTCATAAAATTTTATATTATCCATTTTTCTGGTATTTTTTTATTCAATTACTGCTATGGCACCCTTCTCCTGGTACTTTAATTCATTACTGCCGTGGCTAAGATATTTATAAATTTCTTATGCAAATCAGCATATCTATAGCAATAATTATTGAAAATTTGGTTAGAACAGCAGATTTACTTGCATAAGATTGATTCAGTTTTCAGAGAATGAAAGTATAAAATATACATCATTAAAATACACATTTGCAATATATTAGCATGTATATAAAAAAATATTTTTACAAAATTAAATGCCTTACATACCAATAGGAATAAGTTAAAATGTAACTGCTCATTGCAAGAGCTGAATTTTAAAAATTCATGTTTGATATGCCTTCACTTGTAAATTAAATTGCATTAGCTTTGAGATTCAAGGTCTCTAGTATTTAAATTTACAACAGAAATTGCTTTCTCATAACAAAATTGATATTATACATTGTGTGTAATGTGTAATTAACAGCTATTCAACTAATTACTATTATACTATATAAAGAAAAATTATTCCATGCATAATTCTTATTTTCATTCACATGCCATGACACTTACCTTTAAAATTTGGAGACCAGAAGTGTTTGCTAGAATCTGTAAGGTTTCCCATGTCCCCTCCTCACACAAAAACAAGTTTTACTTTATGGTAATTTTTTATTTACAATATGTTAAAATATATTATGAAGCATGATAAATTATAATACTTATGTACCTATACAATAAAGAAAATTTTCCAAAGCTATTAATATTGTTCAATAAATTCAAAAGTAAATTCCATTTTTCTGCAGATTAAACATATCTCTTGGTAGCATGTTATATAGAAACGTAAACATTTCATGTAAAATAAGTCAGAGGAAAAACATAACTTAAGATGGCAAAGCTTTAATGAAGAACACATTTAAATCCACATAGACAAATTTTCTGCAACTGCTACGTAAGAAAAGTAATTCATTAAGAAATATTTTATGCTGAATTTTGCACAGACATACATGTAAGCATAATTTAATAAATTATATCACTTATATTCTGTTTAAGAAATTTAAAATGAAACTACTCATAAAACCTGTCGAATGATTACGTATATTTTATAAATATTTTAATCATTATTTTTCAGAATTTAATAACAAGTACTTCTGAATAATTAGCATACATTATTATGCTTATATAGAAACAGGACATACATCAATAACATTCTTCTAACTTGAAAACTTTAATTGTATGAAATAAATAAGATAAATGTACTTGTAAAGCATGCATGGGGGGATATTTACCATTACTTATAATATTGACAAAAAGCATTTTGCAGTTTCATATCCTGGAGTATTTAAACCAATAAATCTCAGAAAACACAAGTGTATGTAGTAGTCATTTTAATACATTTGTGAAAATTTCAATAGGATATTTAACAATATCATGAAACCCAAATTTAGAATTTTTTATTTAACAATTTAATGGTTGTCTCATATACTTAAACAGTTCTTGCAGTTCATAATCATTAGAAGAGAGACGCAAAGAATGCATGGTACTCAACATTAGATCAGTGATTTTTCACACTGTTGGTTGTATCGGAAATGCAACGGGTGGTAATTTGTGGGCACAGTGGTCTGACAAGCACATTATATCAAGCTCAGCGACGGTGTACCTCATAACGCACCATTTGGTGACTGCACTCTTTTGCCAGGATGAATTTCATAAGCTTGTTCTAATGTTCCAATTGAGATAAGTCACAACACATTCTGATCTTGCATGGATGTCGAGGTAGTCTTGGGGAGTACAGGGTCAGGCCTTCACAACCAGTGATTGAAAGAAGACAACATCTTTTAGATACTGTTTGTAGCTCTATTTCAACATCATTGGGAACCTAAAAAAAGAAGCGTTAATACACAGCTACATAACATCATGCATTATCTAAACTATTAATTTTATATTTATTTTTTCTTTCATAATTCTCACCCTCGTATCATGACTGATGTTACTATTAGTATTACTAGGTTATACTGACTGATGTTTCTGTGTTTTAGTATATAAGTTACAACAAATATATACTATCATTGCAATATATACTAAAAATAACATAAAGCATCCATAATATATTAAATTTAATTAATAAAAACTTAAATATTCATTTTGATTGGTTTATTTGGATGCAGCAAGCCACTCGATTGCTATCTGACTAGGGTATGTACATTGGGTTGCATTCATGTTACACATGGAGGAAGCCAAACATGCAGGCAGTGCGTTTGCATGGATTCAAACCTGGGTCGAAATGCCAGTGTTAAACAGTATCAACCATATCATTACTGGTAGTAAAATGTTAGTTTTACTTTTAGTTTCTAATAAAAAGTATAGAAGAAACAAAAACACAATAAAAAAGGAAGATGCATTAAAAACAATTTTTGTCAAATACCAGGGCTAAATATCAAATATATGGCTGGCCGAACATCAATACTTTGAGATATTGAGGATTTTATTTTTTAAAAAAGGAGGTATTAAGACTATCCCCGAACCCAGCAAAGAAGCACAAAAATGTACTGATGAGGCATTGCATCATGCCGCCAAAAAATATTTATGTTGAAATGTGTTGCTGCTGGTAGAGCATACATTCCACCGGTATTTAAAAAAATCTAATATATAATGTATATTAATATGCCTACACATCTAAAGGTATATTTAGTAAAAAATACACAATTATAAGAATTATAAAACATTAAGCATTAAAAAAATACAAAACATTAAGAAAATTAGCTGGATTACATTATTATACCAGCACCAAAGTGTTTATTTTACTATTATAAACCTACCAATATTACCCAAATATATTTATGTGGCAATTTAGTTGTGCCCATAGCAACCCCAAATGGCTTTCCAGACATTTCACCAGTACGACGGCAGATTATGATCCCTTCTATGGGAATTTCTGTGTTTCAGTATAGCGGTGAATAGCATATTGCAGTTTTCATCGGCGAAATCTCAGACTTAACTTCCTACACACATACAGTGCAATAAGACTTGTTTAAAGGCATCATGTGCCTTTTTTTTTTTTTGTGTGTCATTTTATGATTTTGATGCCATGGTTGTTCAAAATGCTAAGTTTCTGGAATTCTCTGCTGCTTCCTTCAGTGAAAGCAGATCGCTGTGTACGTGAAAAGAAGAGTGGAAAAAACCCAAAAAGACTGCATGTCTTATATGGAAAAAGAAAAGAAATTATGAAAGCAGCATTTTTGAACTAGAAATAAGGATATCCAAACAAATATCTCTCTCCAGTCAGCAATCAATTTGTGACTTTTTAATGGGGATGAATAATCAGAAAATACCAAAAGGTTTTTGAAAATTATATGTAATATATGACATTACATTTAAAAATAAGAATAATACAAGTTAGTAAAGGTAAAAATAGAGAAGCTAGATTTTGGAAAATTTTTCTTATGTAAAGCACGGGTTCTCAAGTTTTTTCTTACATAAACCCCTTTTAAAAGAACTTTAGAAAAACGTTTTCTTCATCGAACCCCTTACATTTTTCTCTGTAATGCAGCATAATCAAAATACAAATAATTGCAAATAAATAACAGCAAACTAAAATTTTGAACAAAAATTTAAAAAAAAAGGTTTATTGGATTTATTTTTTTTTAATCTTTATTTTTAATTTTACAAATATAAACAAGTTGCCAGAAACAAAATAACGGATTTTAACTGCACAAAACTTCAATTTTAATTACACAGAAGTATGAATAATTAATGTGATCTGTGCATTCATGTAATTCTTTTAGCATTTGGCATAAAATTGCTCAATTCTCAAATCACTTCCATTACAAATATTCAACCTGTTTCTTTCTTCCCATAGTAAATTGCTGACTTGACTCAAATCTACTTATACTAGGTTAGAAGAGGGAAAAGGCAATGTTGGTTTGGTAACAACTTTTATTTTGGGATATTATTCTTGTATGACATTTAAAATCTGAAATAAAGCATATACGTACCTGCACTTCTGGAATCAATAGGAATCTTGACTATGCTGATTAATTGCCACTGCAAATTCGGCTGTCAATGTCCAGATCTTCATCGACTCCCTATAAAATTTCCATGCCCACCTTGGGGCCACTTGCCCGCCTGGAGGCGATTGGGATCCCTTGATACAATGATATGATTGCAAAAAGCACTGTTAGCTAAGAAAGTGGAAATTTTCAGAAACACAACTTTTTGTAGTAATATATTTTGAAAATATAACAGCTTAAAAACTGAATATTTTGAATATTTCAGCAATTTGAAATAATTAAAAAGAAAACTGGAGCAATTACATGTACAGTTACTGATACAAATCAGAGACTTATACTCTGAGAATTTAAACTGAAAATTTACTTTACCTTTATTACTGTCATCTTGAAAGAATATTAATATTTACATCAAAATAACTATAAAATATACATTTAATTTAAATTTATCAAACGTTTTTATTGTATTCATGTATAAGCACTTAAAAGTTACCTAAAATAATTACAAAAAAGGTAAAGTACAAATAGTCCTCTGCATATTATTTGAATTAAAAAAAATGGATGTCTTCGAAACAAAATGTTATTTTGGATGACTTCACAAGTAAAATTAAGCAAAAAGTTTAAATTATTCAAATAAAAAATAAGGTTTAGATTATATAAACCAAAAATCAACTTGCAAAAATATTCAAGGAAATTCCACAGCATCAGTTTTGCACAATTATCTTCATTTATTTCCTATATAACAGGCTCTTTTCTCACATACACTAATGTAATGCTTTCTAAATGACGTTAACCGTATTTGGCAATATTTGTTACCCTTAACAATAAATTATACTGCACAGTTAAAAAAATAGTACTTAAATTAAATCTTTGTGTTATGCTCTCCAATTATAAAAGAAGTTAATGCATCTATGAATTATTGATATCAAATAAAAAATAAACAATGTCAATTACTCTAATATTCTGCCATATTTACCACTAACGAAATGACATATGAAGAAATAACACTTAGCTCATATTCTAACTGGTTAGAAATAATCAATTATATTTTTAAACAATCAAACTTCGTTTTGCAGATTTAAACACAAATAAATACAATTTCAATAGCACATCTTAACTACTTCAGAAAAAAAAAGTCTCTTATTTGCTATTATTTTAAATGCCTGATATTAATTAAATTCTTAATGCAAAGTTATTTCTTAAAATCAGAAACCATAGTCAAAATTCATTTACGTTCCACCTCAAACTACAAAACATGATTTTGCAGGATTATAAGAGGGGTTAAGAGATAATTATTTTTGTCATTTCGGCTATTAAAAATACTACCAGTTTGGCAAAATCTTTCTTGATCTTGAGAAATTCAACAAATTAACAATGTATCTGTAAAAGCACAAATTAAGATACATTTTGAATGATAAGTAAAACAGAAATTTACTCCCAGTTTGGCAGAGAAAATGTACAGAATTTCTTAAATTCCAACATTTGTGGCAGTTTGATGCTAAGCTGAATGAGTACCTAGAACAAAATCTATAAATTGTTGGCATTTTTGTAGTAGCTTGGTGAGCAATCATAACAGTATGCATAATAAACACAACTGTTCAAGTTCAATATATATTATTATATGAAATATTGAAAAACAAAATTTTTAAATACCAAGTTTGGCCAAATAAGGATGCTTTCGAACAGAATATTTAAAAACATGGCTAAATAACAATAATTCAATGCATCTTTATCAAAAAATTCTTCTCGTAAAAAGGAAAGTTTAGATAATATTTCAAAATGGTTTTAATCAAACAATAAGATTTAATAAACAAAAATTTTCACAAAGCAATAAAAAAACTTGCTACTTCAACAAAATATTCCAAATACAGTTTTATCATGTCAATCAATAACTTTCAATTTTGCTGGGATCCCTAGGGAAAGTTTTCATAATCAACATACTCTTTGAAATCATCAGCACATTTTTACAGAGATAAAAAAACTTGGATATTAAGCGTAGTTAATAACAGTAAGCTGACCATAATCTGAAATTTTTAGCACTTTCAATGATGATTGACACTGTACCAAGATTTTCATCTAGAGAAAAATTAAACCATAAATTTAGTTTTAAACAACAAGACTTAAATTTTCATGTCAAAAAAGTTTTTTTAACGTTTTAGATGAATTATGTGCTTCTTATTTCTCAAGTTCACAAACAGCGTAAGAACTATTATATTCCAATACTGATGCTGACAGAACATTCTATGTTTGTATTGTAGTATTCTATTTTCTACAGAATGACTATAACGTATTTTATAGCAATACATATTACGTAATATATGCAGAACTACACATTATGTTATAACAATGTTTTTACTAAGAATGTTCGGGAATCTCTTTTTAGACTTCTATTCAGCTACGTTCTATACAGTAGTAATAACAAATGGTGAAAGTAGGCTGCAGCATTAACGCCACTCATTCCAACAAAATCATTAAAAAGTTACTGCGAATGCATTTTAACATCATTTTGTATCTTACATTTCATTAATACATAAATCAAAAAGGAAACAAACCAAAAATATACGTACCTTGTAATTATCGAATACACAACCGACTATCCGTTAACAGATTCAAACAGCCGCCACTAAACTTTCTAAAGATGGAATCACGGGAAGACCAGGCATGCGCTGAATGCTTCTGTTTGATTGGCTGCAAAGTATTCCTTAAAAATAGTGAAACGTTTACCTAGTTGGATCGTTTCACCAAATATCAGTGAAACGTAAAATCAAGTGAACCATGTTTTGGTACTATCTTTGATTTTGAACCATTAAATGGTGTACGTTGGACTAAAATTTTTTACAGTGCAGTCACATTAATGTTACCACCACGTACTTTCCATGTCAGAGTTAAATAACCAATCACAGAAGGCAGGTGGCAGCACAGTGCAGTTGAGCGTATATAAAGGGTGTGTGAGGGCTTCGGAAAACATTTTGCATTATTTGCAATAATTCGGCTATAAAATCACTGACTGACTGACTGACTGAAAACATTTCAATCGTTGGCGTAATGCAGAAACGAAGCGATTTATCCGACTTCCAAAAGGGCATGATCATTGGCTTTCGGGCCAAGGGTGGAAGCATTTCCGAAACGGCTGAGTTTGTGAACTGTTCGCGTGCCGCCGTGGTAAAAGTGTACCGTGCATGGCAAAATGGGACTGTCCAAAATCAGCGACGTGGCAAATGTGGTGCACCACGGGCCATAGATGACAGAGGCGAACGACGGTTGCGGAGATGCGTTCGGGCAGATAGACGGGCTACCGTTGAGCAACTGACCACCAAAATGAACCAAGGGGCTACCAAAAGTGTCTCCCAAAGTACTATTCAGCGAACATTGCTGCGTCTGGGCCTCCGAAGCAGACGCCTGGTTCGTGCACCTATGCTGACTGCTGTTCATCGACGGCGAAGGCTAGAATTTGCACGCCAGTACAGCAGCTGGACGTCCACTGAGTGGCGACAGGTTGCGTTTTCGGATGAATCGCGTTTTATGCTCCATCGGACAGATGGACGTTGGCGTATAAGGCGTGAAACCTCTGAAAGGAACCACCCTGCAACCATTGCCGGAACGGTCCAAGCTGGAGGCGGGAGCATTATGGTCTGGGGAATGTTTTCCTGGCATTCTCTAGGTTCACTGATCATTGTGGAAGGCACAATGGATCAATACAAGTACGCATCTGTCCTTGCGGACCATGTTCACCCCTACATGCGCATTGTTTTTCCTCAGGATGATGGCATCTTCCAGCAGGACAATGCGAGGTGCCATACAGCTGCCAGTGTACGTGCGTGGTTCGAAGAGCACCAGGATGAGTTTACCGTCCTCCCCTGGCCAGCAAACTCACCTGACTTAAACCCAATCGAGCATCTGTGGGACCATCTCGATCGAGTTGTTCGCGCCATGGATCCTCAACCGCATAATCTAGCGCAGCTGGCCACGGCATTAGAGTCGGCATGGCTCAACATCCCAGAGAACACCTTCAGGGACCTATGTGACTCTCTTCCTGCACGTCTCGCAGCAGTCCGCTCTGCGAAAGGTGGTTATTCTGGCTTTTGACAGATGGTCACATTAATGTGACTGGACTGTGTATATAATGTAATATATACGTACACATATTTAGAACATGTTTACTTACCGTGCATAATTAAAATAGAAATTAAAAACTTTTAAACTGAAGCAGTCCTATTTCCTTTACAATATTTGCAGGCTAGAAATTCAAAATTACATTTTCTGTCACTTCTGGACTTGGGATACGTTTGGGTGGTGAGCTGAAGTTATATTCATTATCCTTTAAATAAAATACTCACAAAATTGTTGAAAATTCACTTTATTTCATTATAATTTCACGATTTTTACGAAAACCTTGAATTTTTATGAAAATTAACCCGGAGCATAAATCTAAAAATCAGCTTATCCGGTGAACACCGATCTAGCATCAACAATGGTTATACCATTTGATTGATTAGAATAAGTTTAAATTAGTTGCCATTTATAGAAAAATATGCATCCAATAATCGTTATGTTTGCTGTTGTTTAGTTGCTGCATCTAGCTGTTTAAAATCTCGACTCTTAATAATACACTTATTTTCATTTATTAAACGTTTTATATTTTTCGTTTGCACAAATTTTAATCTTCAGTATGATGGAACGAACAAAGATATTTCACGCAATACTTCTTTTAACATTTTAAAGAAACATAATATCACTGGAGGTTTCATTTTGCACTAAGGTGAAACAATCAAAGGCCTTGTAGAGTCTTTACTTATTTATTTTTTTTTACACCAGGAGACGTGAAAAATATGCAATGACCTCGCCGGAACTCGAACCCGGACCTCTCGAATACGCGTCGAGTGTGCTATCGTTATACACGAAGGAATGCTGGAAGGAGGGGAAAATACTTTACATACTCTCCCTTTTAAAGGATGACTGGGGATTAAGTGTGACCAAATACTGGACCTCTTGAGTACGCGCCAAGTGCGCTAATTGTACACTCCAAAGGCATGTTGGAAGAAGGGAGAAAATACCTTGTAGCTAATTTATTTTCCTACCGTTTAAGAACATATTATGAAGCAGAGTTTGAGAGAAGTCAGTTCTTCGACACTTTATTTTTTTCGGCTGTCTAAAGATTCTAATATATGTAGATAAAGATCCACAAGAAGATCCTCATTTAAGATTAAAATATTAAAAAGGTAATCTTTGATGATGTGATCTTTTTTATTTATATCTTTCTGAGAAAGCCTTACTTGCTCCAATCGGGTACAAGTGAAATGGGAATGGGAATTTCTTGAATGACAAATAATGTATTACTTTGAATTAACGAAACTGGTACTAATATGTACTTAACTGCGTGTGATCAGCTAACGTGAAGCCTTATCCATTCACGAATAATAACCTGTTAGGCACATGAAGCTACTGTAAAGTCTTCAGAAACATTCTTTTGGGAAAATGGAAAATTCTTGTAAGGAGGGAAACAGGACGAAACCAGAAACAATCTGTCATCAATATGAAGAAAGACGAGAAAAACATCTCAGAGCTGCTTATGTTAAATCTTGTAAGTCATTAAAAATGTCAGTAAATCTAGCAATTATTTACATTGATTGCTTTGTCACAAAACTTTGTATTATAATCTAATAGAAATTGATCTTTAGAAGAATTTGATACGGAAATCTTTATGCAAATGCTTGTTCCTAATATATTAAGGCATATTTGTGATTAATGTCTTTGGTATAATTTATTTCTTTTCATATCACTTGAACTGTTCCAGTTCTACAATATGTAAACATTAATTATATCAGTCTGCATTTGTGGCTGAGGTCGAAAGTTCAGAATTTTTCTCATAACCATTTAACATGATTAATAATGACATTTAGAGATAACATATTTGATGTGACTACTACAAGCGGAGCACATTTTAGGATAAAATTTCCAATTAAATCAGCTGTTAACTACCAATATTTTCTTGACAAAAATGCGTATAACTGTTATTGGTTATTTCTTTCTTGTAGCTCTATGCTATGAATCACTTCATTCTATGAATAATTTGGTTCACTAAAGGGGTTTTATTGCAGCTTTTTTTTTTGTTTCGCTTTATCAAGTAAACAAACCAAACCGCTTTTCCATCACGTAAACTAGAAAAGAGTACCTAAAACGTTTCTATGCCTATGTTCCTGCGTGAGTTTTATACTATTTTAATAGGAAATTATTTCGCAATTTAATTTGCTGAAAATGATAGTGTTATTTGATGAGATGTCTCAGCTTTCAGCTTTTCCCTATTCATTATATTTTCATGCAGATATTATAAGTGAAACAATACCGCTATTACTGCATAAATAGTTTTTAGCTTTTCTTCCCTATATTAATAATGTTATAATTAATATTTACATATTGTAGAACTGGAATACGACCGGTGAAAGTAATATTAAAAGAAATAGGTTATACCAAACAACGTTAATAACAAATATGCCTTATTATATTAGGAACAAGAATTTGCATAAAGATTTTCACTAAATTTAAGCATTAAACAGTTTCAAACATACAAGTGGTTATTAGTCGCTTTGTGGAGTCATTAGGTTATTTTGATATTGGAGAAGTAGGAGATGGGAAAAATGAGCAACGCCCTCTGGCAGGGACTCGAACATCGGACATTTCGAACACGCGGAGAGTCTGTTGGCCATTACACCACGAAAGCATGCTAAGAAGGCGGAAGAAATACCTTAAAACTTCTCTGCGGTTTGACTTTATAAAGTTTGACTTATTTTAGAAGTATAATGTAGTTCCAAACTCTTAGCAGATTCACAGCAAATTATCTCTGTGTCTGAAGTAACTACAGAGACTTGAAAAAGTTTAAACAAACCTATTTATTAAAACAGACCTTTGCCCATAAATTCACTTCTCCTGCTATTAAAAATTTCCACTACTTGTGGCGATGCAACTAAAATAGCAGAACAAGACACTAATAAGCATACGGGACATAAGGACGTTACCATCAGGTGCTGATGCAGGTACTTGTCCCGTGATTATGCAGGTACTGTCACGTGATGCTACTGGTCCAGTGAAGTATCCTACAGAAGCTCCGAGCAAACTTTCCTGGACAATTTCAAACAGTTATTACACTCATGTTCATAAATTAAGGATAATGCAAAATCAGGCAAAGGAAGAGTTAGAAGCAAAACAAATTTGACTTATTTGTAAAGCTTATTTATTAAACAAAAGGTAAAGAGCAAAAAACGATGCTATATGTTTGATATTATTAAAAAAATTAGCGTTTTTTTCTCCCTGGAGCAAATTACAAGAAACACCTATTTGCAAAAAACCAATATTGCATGGTTGGCATGATTGTTAACACGTTGTATGTCTCCCAGACAATGCGATACAGTCCGTACAACGCCTAGACATGCTGAGTATCAAATTATCGATCTGATCTTGGGGGATATTACACCACTCAAAAAGCAATGCTCTCCGAAGTTCCGGTAGACATGTAGGGGGAGGTTGAAGGGCTGCAACTCGTTGGCCAAGCATGTCCCACACGTGCTCTACTGGATTCAAGTCCGGTGAGAATGCTGGCCGATCCATACGGCTGATATCCTCCGATTGAAGGCATTCGCTTACGATGTTTGCACGGTGAGGACGGGAGTTGTCATCCATAAAAACAAATTGTGCGCCCATGGTGCCCCGAAACAAACGTACATGTTGTTCCAGAATGACGTCCCGATAGATTTGGCTTGTCATGGTTCCAATTTGAACATGCAGGTCAGTTCTGGAATCCAGAATAATTATACCCCAAACGAGCACTCCTGCACCACCGTAACGGTGTCGTTCAATGATGTTTTCTTGGTGGTAACGGGTATCTGGAGCTCTCCATATGAAAGTCCGGCGAGAATCAGACTGCAAGTTAAACCTGGACTCGTCGGAAAACATCACACAAGCACACTGTTGCGGTGTCCACAACGCATGCTCTCTACTCCAGGCTAGGCTAACCGCAGGACCCAGTGAGTTGCAGTAAGTGGAACGCATCTGACAGGTCTACGAGTATATAGACCAATCTGCCCTAAGCCTCTGTACACGGTCTGCCTTGAAATTGTCGTACCAGTGGCTGATGAGAGCTGACGAGACAGGTCTGAGGCTGTGACGAGACAGGTCTGTGGCAGTAACTGCCAAATACCGGTCCTCATTCGGCGTTGTAACTCTGGGGTGACCTGTGCTCTAACATCTACTCACATTATCATCATCTTGGAATTGTTGCCAAAGCCTGGAGATGACACTCTGGTCAATTCCAAGTTTGTCTGATACTTCCAGTTGGGTACGCCCACATTCCAGACGGCCGAAAATTCTACCACGTAAAAAGTCATCCAAACGCGTCCTTTGTATCATAACTATTCGGTTATTGTACTGAAAAGCTTATAAAGCGCCTGCGAACAATTTTACTTCTTTGCCTGTATTCCTTATATATCACTCTCTTACACTCTCGTCATTGTGACGTATCATCGGTGTCATCTGGTTACTTCCTGAAATTTGCATATGATTCTTGAAGATGTGTGTAGTGATTTTACAGGTGATATATTTATTTTAGAGTTCGATTACCGCGTGACTCCGAATTATCCTTAATTTATGGACATTAGTGTATTTAGAACAATTTGGAAACTAATTATAAAGATGTTTTCGTAACAGTTATTGCTCACAAATATCTTGCCATTGTTCCGATAGGTATTATGCAATATTGTCGATTTGTCAGAAAATTTTGGATTAGTTATGACATAGCTTCGAAACTTGAGTTCGTTTGTAATTGGTCTAACATTGTGATTTACTTGTGTTAATGGGCATGAGAAGAGGTAATATTCTGGAGAAAAAATCGAATTAAAAATCTAAAACGTAGGCTAGTAGTAACAGACTACACATTTAAATTTAAATCTAAGTTGGTTCAAAACTCTAACTGGCATAAAAATTCACAAGTCGGCAGCAATAACGCAAAGTCGAATAATTACAAACTCCTCAAAGCTGGCAAGAACCATGTAACATGGCTTCGAGGGGCAGAAACACGCTCTTTCTTACATTCCAAAAATCTCAGCTTGATTCACATTCCGGTGACGAAAGGTAAAGGAGAAATTATAGTAAATGCTGAAATTATAAATAACTGATTAGTTTCAAATAATAATCTTATAACTTTAGAAGCATTTTGATTTTTTTTACATTCATTTTTATATAGTCCTTTTAATATAGTTTTCTCTTTCAGTATTTCTTTTAAGTAACTATTGCGATTTATATTCTTAAAAACTATTTTTTTCACTTAATTCTACCCGATCTGTCATTTCATTTTACCATCTTTAAGATAGAAAAGCATTAAAGAGCGAAAGTCTTTGAAACATAAGAACTTCAGAAAAGAAAACACAAGTTTAAAACTCCGAATAAATTACAAGGTGAAAAACATTTTCTTTCTTTCTGTTTTCTAGTTAACCTTAGAATTGAAAATTTCTCACCATCTCTCTAAAAATATCACATTGGCAAAAAGTCATAAAAATTTTCGAGATACAAAACATCACATGTGATATTGTTGTAAACCTTTTAGAGGGTTTGAAAGATATTTTCAATTTAAAGAGAGTATCATTTTAGTTTGGGTGCTGAATGCTCCCTTCCCCCCCCTTAGTATATCATTATTGCAATCAAATACATTTTTTGAAACGTAGCCTGAAAAATAACTCTACACTAAATTCACATATTTTTAATTCTGTATCAATAGGGTTCTAAATAAAAATCCATGTTTTAAGAATTTTACATATTACGCTACATGATGAAAAAAACTGATTTTAAGTATATTTTTAGTACTTACACCGAATATTTTTGCAAATAGCGTCAGAAAAGTGGCACAGCAAGAGCTGTAACCATGCTCATTTTATGCTATTTTCATGTCACGACGCACGGAAAAAAAAAAAAAAAACTAATTTTAAGTGCAATTTTAGTACTTAACCGAATATTTATGCAAATAGTCTCGCTAGATTGGTACAGCAAGAGCATGCGCTGTGAGTAGCTTAGACTTTAAAAATGATTCATGATTCTTGTACCTGCTGTTATTTCACAGACGAAGAATAATGCGGTTTGTGACTGTTTACATTTGTATTCCCCCGAGATATATATACTGGCCTAGTGTTTATTATATATACTCTGATAGTCACGCCTATGGGCACATGAAATACATGAGCCCGGTTCCTACTATCCAAATGGGCAGCCTGTGCTATCCTGGAGAGTAGTAGCTTCAGCTCTCTTAGTGGGGGTGCAACATTCCATCCCTCATTGGCTGATGCATTGAGCTCTGTGAACCCACTTACTCCTGCCCGAAATAAAATAAATTTGTAGCGTCATTAGGATTTTTGTTTTGAAGCAGGGGACATGAAGAAATATGCATTGCCTTCGCCGGGACTCGAACCTCGGACCTCTCCAATACGCGTCGAGTGTGCTGACCATTACACCCCGAAGACGGGAGAAATACCTTATATACTCCTCTTTTAAAGGGCGACTGGGGAGTAGGGAACCCAGTCGCCAAATCCTGGTGGTCAAGAATCATCAACTACCCTTTTTTTTTTTAGTTTCGGCGCTACTGTAGAGACATAAGCTATTTGAAGCAGGAGACATGAAAAATGAGCAATGCCCTCGTCTGGAATATCGTTAGACGTAGGGAATACGCGTTTAGTGTGCTACCGTTATACTACGAAGGCATGCTGAAAGGAGGGAGAAAATACTTTATATACTCCCCCTTTTAAAGGGCGACTGGCGATTAGGCGTGACCAAATCCTGGACCTCTCGAATACGCGCCGAGAGTGCTAATTTTACCCTACGAAGGCATGCTGGAAGAAGAGAGAAAATACCTAGCAGCTAATTTATTTTCCTTCACTTAAAGAACATATTTTGAAGCAGAGTTTGAGAGAAGTCAGTTCTCGGACACTTATTTTTTTTTTGGCTGCCTGAAGATTCTAATATATGTAGATAAAGATTCTTAAGAAGATCGCCGAGTGTGCTGACCATTACACCACGAAGGCATGCTGAGAAGTTGGAAAAAATACCTTGTAAATTCAGCGAGTGAACCGTGTAGGGCGGTCTTTAGACGACATGTGGAATAGGTATACATTTATTATTGTAACATTTGTAGTAACCAATATCGCCAAGTATGTGATATCGCTGTACAGAAGGAAGCTATTCATTTTTAGTTTTACATGATTATGGCAAGCATGCTAAGGCAATCGGCCTAAGGGTTGCGATGCCTTCGTGGAGGTCTTTCAAAAGCAAATTGGTTCGTCTCCACGTTACACGCCCATCATCGTGTTTAAGAATCGTGATTAGAAAAAAGGTATTAGATTTGGAATAAATATATGATAAATCGGAAGTGGTTCTTTACTTAGAACTCTTAACAGAGTTTTGTGAAAAAATATAAAATCACTATAATAAGAGTTTAATGTAAATTAATTCATCATATTTTAAGGCTATTTATATTATATCTAGACATGATATTTGTTTATAACAAACCGTAGGAGAGAAATGATTTTTATGACAGCGTTTCATTAACACAACTTCAAATCTCTTATAATGCAAGCATATGACCAAAAGTGCACTTGTTATTCTTTTGTGCTGTTGATGATGACGAAGTACAAGAGTAAATAACAAATTCGAAAACATCAGTTGTTTTAGTTCTTACTGATTCCGGAACGCACTGTTGATCTGCAAGCCCCAAAACTGAAGAGCATTATTTACTGATACCAGAATATCGCGGAGATATACAAGCAGATCAAAATGAATTTATATTTATTGATACTATAGAAATAACAGAGAAGGAAGTTAAATTATAATACCCGTTTTTGAAGTATATATGTTAAATATATTATAAAACTTAATTTTCATTAATTAGAAACAAATTAAATTATATGTTATTCAGTTGTCAAATAGAATACAATTTTTAGTGAAAAGAAATAAAAGGGTAAATATTTGATTATTTTCATATAAATTCAGAAAAACAAGTTTTTACACATGGTCAATTATACCTAATAAAATTAAACCTAATAAAATATCGTCTTATAGACGTTTCCATGTAGTGGGAACAGCAAACTACATTTTGTTTATGAACGATTTAATCGAAAGTGATTCTTTACTTAAAGCTCTTTGTTATTTTAAAAAAGGAATTAGCGGGAGGTAATGCGCTGGCTGCATTAGATATTTTATATATATATATATATGATTAAAATTTCATTGTTGCCAATTTATGAAAGTATTTACTAATTGGAAACATTATGAAAATACTTGCTAATATGAAACTCTTAGAAAACACTTGCATTTCGAATTAATAAATGTTTGTTTAAAATGTGGCATTTTTGCTTGGTTAACAATATAAAACAACAAATGTTTCTATGGTAATTAAATAATGCGTCATCGCCGCTTCTCCTTAAAAGGATTCATCACTTTTAAATTTTCTTTCACTTCGAAAACTTGCCTGAATACTAAGTATTATTTTAAAACATTACTGCTTTATCTAATCGATATGAAGATTATAAATGCTCCATATTGAGACGCCTACCATGATTCAACCCACAAAAAAGTTTCGAATAACATTTTCCCCTTAACCTGAATTCAGTTTCCTTGCTGGTTGAGAGAGGTAAATTTGAGGAGTAATAGCCCGGAAGAGGTTTCTTGAATAGTCCTTTTAAGTAAGTAAACGAAGGTGAAATAAAAAGAATGAAGAAAATGTGCGTATGTTTCGTGACAATTTGAAATTTGTTTCGACACAAGACAAATTCTTTTAAAGAAATATTCTACAGTTTTCGTCCGAAACGATATCAATTTCAAAATTTGATATACAAAAATGAAAGCCTAGTCTATGAAATATATTTCAAGGTAAAATACAAAGAAAAATAAGAATGCAAAAAAGGCAAAGTCATTTTCAAATTTTTTGCGTTGCATTGAGATTTGTGTGTATTATAAAGTACGGTGTACTGATGATTCAATTTATCTGACTCCAATAAACACACCTCAATAAAGCGAAGAATTTTTTCATTTTTACTACTGAGTATCTTTCTATGCCCACTAATGGCCGAGCGGTAAAATCGCCGAACACTCGTATGTAAACTTGAACGCTTAATTCGTATATTCATCGTACATGCATACATGAGCTTAAATACCAAATTTTAGAAGTTTTAGATTACGCCATAAAGTATTTTTTTCGCGAAAATCTCTTTAGAAATTTAAGCAATGCATTATTTACGGTTTATTAGTTTTAGCCAAACTATAATAATATAATATAATATATAAACTAAACTCATTGATATAAAAGTCTTAAATATTAAAAGTGGAAAGTTGTGTATTATATTTTACTATAGTTTTTTATTAAAGTAAAATACCACTTCCGGTTGCCCATTAAAAATGGAATGGGTTTAAAGTACCACTTTCGGTTGTCCAGTTTTATCCAAAATATGGTCAACTCTATATGAATGAAGAAAGCTTAAGTATGAAAAAGAGAATTTTTTGAAAGTTTGAAATAAGAGTTATCGTGGGCGAAAACATAGTCATGCACATACACAGGCAGACATAATTGTAAAAATAGTAAGAACGGGTTGTGGAGACCATAATATGTGCTTATTCACTGAAAACTTACTATCGAACTTTTGCACCCAAAGCATTACCTCCCTTATCTACATATACAGGTTAAGGCAGAAGGTAAAATGATGAAATATAATATCAACCCTTAAAGCAAAAGCATATCTACTCTTATTGTTTTTTCTAGCTAGGACTTATTGATTGGAACAATTTAAAGAATGATGTGCTTTCAGTGCTATTTTATTTATTAAACACGACATTCGATCGCTTCAAAATGAGAGTCACCTTAAGTTTAAACCTGTTAGTGAGTTAGAGATAATTTGTGGAAATTGAATGGAACGGGAAGTCTTATTTAAACTTAATAAAATTATATAAATTAAATAAATTTAAATAAAAAATTGTGCTTTTAAGTACAGAAGAAAAAAAATCTGAAACTTTAAAAAAAAAAAAAAAAAAAAAACTTTCTTTTATGTTATCACAGCAGAAGTAACTAGAGCTAAAAATGTGTAAATGTTATTTTAAGGAGCATATAGCCGACATATATAAGAAAATAAGCTCATGTAAAAGGAAATATTCAGCAAGAATCTTCATGTGAATTTATTTTTATATGAGCATTGCTTATAGCTTTGATATAAATTTTAAAACATTTCTTCAGGCTAGAGCTGTGTATCTTCTTCCCAGATTTTAACTTTCTAGTTTAACTAGCGTAATATTTTAGACCAAAGTTGTTTGAGAGGAATTATGTTTACCGCTTATGCATAAACGAAATACTTGTCACTTGCCATACAGTATATCAATCTATGTTTATATTCTTCGGAGAAAAAAGAACAATGTTTCGATTTTAATTTAGAAAATTTAAGCATGATGCTTTCTTTTAATTTAAAAAAAATTATCGGATTAAAATTAATTAAATTTCACATAGAAAATACCGGCACATTTAAAATTAAAAAACAAACTGACGCAAAAAACCCATCCACGTATTAATACTGATATATTTGCTAAGGTGTTTATGAGAAATTCGAATACCTTGAATGTAAATACAGTGATACATGTCGAATAAAGCCGCGGTTAAAATAAAGAGACTGTTTGGACCCAGGATCGCCGATGTAATAGCAACGGTGTTTTAAAATTAACAAGACGATTTTATCCAGTATATTTGCCATGTCTTTCTGGCAGTTTTCGAAGCGATGATGGCAGGATCAACTGTTAATTCTGATGTCCTTGAAGACTGAATCTGTTATGTTATTCAAAAGAACTTTGCTTGAAAGATTGCATTTCCCTAGTTTCTCTTTTTTATTTTGCTAGTTGGCAGATTCATTGCTTTCAGTATGAGTCCAAGATTACACACAAAGAGTGTAGTTGTAAATAATATACAGGGTAGTCATAAAAAACGTCCTCGATATATAAACTGCTAGCGACCTATCCATACAATCAATCAAAATGAAATTTATGATATTGTTATTGAGGGTATGCTCTCGAGATTGTAATGATTTTAAACAAAATAGCTCTCACGGTTACAATGAAAAAATTTCGAATTTTGAATGACAATACTCACTTTTTTCTCTGCGCAAACTGATCAGCATATTGAAAAACTATAAATAGTGGTAGACTGATACACATATAACGAAAATTTCCGTCGTAAAGCATTTGCAAATAATGCATTCCTTCTCATTCCTCATCAGATATAATGAAGATAGCAGAATAGCAGAAGACCATTCTGGATACTATGGATGGATGGGGCGCATTTCTCCATAACTGGGAATGTAAATTCCAAGAAATGCGTTCATTGGGCTGACGCAAATCCTCACGATGTGGCAACAGCGTCTTTAAGTTAAACTAACTGTGTGGTGCGGCATCGCAAGCACTTTCTTTCTCAATCCGTATTTCCTCGAACAGGTTTCTTCCACAGGTATGGAAACGTGCTCCATCACAAGCGCTCGGTATACAACAATGTTGCAGAACTACGTAATTCCAGAACTGCAACAGCGAAATAGCGTTAATGCAATTGTATGGATGCAAGATGGTTCTTTTCCACACATGCTCTGTCCGGAAAGTGCTGCAATAGCATTTTGGAGACAGAATCATCTCCCGTAGGCCACCGCGATCCCCTGACCTCACTCTGATGTATTTCTGGTTCTGGGGTTACTTGAAATGTAAGAGCGTACATGTTAAATCCACGAGATTTGTGAGAATTGAAAGATGTCATACAACGCCAAGTTATACAGATTCCTTCTACGATGTTGCATTCGTCATTAATGTCAACAATTTCCTCATACAATGCATTATCATCTGCTCACATGGGCACATTGAAAATCTGGAATCTCAATAAAAGTTCTTTTCCCACTCAACTCTTGTGTTTTACCAAATGTGGTCCTTTATAATGCCTTTCTTTGCAAATATTTATGCTAGCAGGTTTCGTCACAGGTGTATCCTTCCAACGCTGCTTATGTTTTTTGAATGTGCTGATCAATTTGCGAGGGAAATAGCGGGTGTTAATTATTTATTTTATATCTTTAATATAGGCCTGAAGTTACAACTATTTATGTTCTAAAGCGTGCAATGCAGCCGATATCTTTTGCCCCAGTTTCTTCATAGTTAATTTAAATATTATAAAAATAAGTGCAAATATTGAGATAGTTTATCTTTGCATATCCTCTGGTTGCATAAAGATACATTTCTCATCACTGTATGTCCTTTCAGTGTTTGTTTATGTGATCGTTGGAAAATAACATGAGTCGAATTAAAAAAACTGTCTCCAAAGACAGATCTTAATATCGAATGATTATATAAAAGCGATTTTTATGTACTTTTTACATATAATCTGAAATCTGATTGTGTAATCACCGACATGAACCTTTTGACACTGCTATATGGTAGAAATTCCAAAATGCCAGAAATTCACTAAAATTTAACTTGAAAACCAGAAATTTATTAAAATTTAACTTGAAAATTATACACTGAAAGAAGAAAAGGGGTCATCGCTTCTGCAAGATACCTCTTTTTATATAACTCATATAACTCGGTATAAATTAATTCAATAAATTTTGCGCATTTTATGAAATAAACTGTTACGTGAAGACAGAACTCGTTAACTTTCTTTTATCAACAAAGAAATAATTCAAATTCTTGATATTATGAGATATATATACAATGACTAAAAAGTTTGCGATATGATACTTAGCTAAAGCAAGGATTCTTTATTACAGAGAAAAAGTGAGATTACTTAATGTGTTACACACATCCTTTTACGAAAGAATTTATAAAAAGTACAAAAAGTTTGTAAAAGTTAAATTCTTTTCTTTACGTTCAGCCACCCATTTTTTCAAATGTATATTCTAAATTTACATGCTGTTTCTCATAAAGTAAGCTACTTTATTTATTGAATTTTATATTTAGAGGCAATTTTATCTTTAATTGTATGTAATATGTAATAGTGAAATTAAGTAAAGATTTTAAACCTCATAGATTTTTTAAATATATCATTCAGAAACAAATGAAGTATTTTTAAAAGAAGGTGATATAAAAATAATAGCTGTTTCTTTTAACTTATAGTAGCTGCAACCTGATTTGCAGAATGAATCGTGAAGTTTCCTCTTTTATAGATGGACCTTAAGCATAAATACCCGACAAATCTGAGAAGTGCTTATCCTGCTCAAATCCAAAATCAAGACAGAAGTTTTCCTGAATTCTAATTTCTAGCAAGAATTATTAGCAATTAGCTACCACATTAGGAGTTCTTTGCTCCGATGCCTAGTAAAAGTTTACGGGTTTGCTAGTAATTATTTATGCATCATTTACGAACTGAAACGAATCCTAATTTAAAATGTTCTTTACTGTTTTCTTATCAACAAAGCCTGCCCAGATTTGAAATTACTTATTTTTAAATTATAACATAAAATGAATAAAATTAAATAATTACACATAAAGAAAAATAGTGCGATTAAATTGAGAATATTAAATGCAAATAATTTTTGCAGTATTAAAAAGTGAATAGATAAAAAATTTTTTAAAAAATAAGCTTTTATTTAAAACTAATAAAATAATTAATGAATTAAAAGGAGAAAAATAATGTATCACATAAATTAATGGGAAGAAGAAATCAAATAATTCTCTTTACAAAATTCATATACAATTTTATATCATGAATAATAGAAGCATGGAAGGCCTTTGATAAATCAAAAAAGAAAATGGCTTATATTTCTGCCAACGCAATTCAATTACTTGATTTCGCTATTTAGACGCCCAAGCTTTTACTATTTGTGATATAAAATTAGAGGCAAATTTTGTCAACTCTGAAAATTAAATACAGAAGAAGGTCGATAAAAGTAGGAAATGAAAAAAAAATTAAAAAAGCTTTAGATTAAATTGCAAGTAATTTTAAACGTTAATCAGCGCTGTTGGTTTTGAGATTAAAAAAATGAAATGAATTGGAAACTCAAAATTCATCTATTAAAAAAGATTATTGCATTTCCAAAATAGCGGAAGACTTCTATGGTGAGATTAATTTCTTGCAGCAAGGCGAGTGAGACTAATAAAAAAAATCTAATTTAAAACAAATCCATACAGAAGCAAGAAAAATAGTGCGGTGTAATGACATTATAACCTAGAAACTGAAGAACCGATACTTCTCCACTCTGTTTCATACTGTAGCATATTTTTTAAAAAAATGTAAAAAATTGCAAAATCAATAATACTTTATCATTCTTGTTTTCAAAGAGAGAGAAAAGTTTGTTTCATGATTTCCGATAATTGCAAAACTTTGCAACTAACGTATTTCTAGCTGTTAAAACTTTAAAATTATAAACATCAAATAGTCAAAAAATCGAACAATTCCAGCAAACATTTATAAAAAAAAATCAGAAATTATGTTTTAAATGTCACATAAATTTCATTTCAAAGATTCATTTCCACTCTAGCCCATGGTGACATGACTTACTATTCTATCGGATGGATGGTTTCCGATATCAACAGCAAATTTCAGAGACATTAAATTTGTTCTTTAAGCGAAGATATGTGCGAAAAAAACAGCTTTAACATTAAGTTAAAAAAAATTCTAAATCGGATTTTGAAAAATCGTTTCACCACACTGTATTTTCATCTACAGTGTGTATACAAAATTAGAATTTGATAGCTTATTAGGAACCTGTCTAAAATCCTGTTACTATTGAGATAAATACCAAGAGTGAGTTAAATAAAACCTTATAATAATAAAGATTAATAATAAAGATAATAATAAAGATTTGCGACTTAACGAATGCATGAAAAAGAATTGTCTCTATCGGAAAACACATTTCAGCACGGAATGAGAATAGAGGAAGAATAACTAACTTAACGATTGGAAATTTTTAAAGCATTTTTTTTTTAAAACCAAAATATAATTTGTATTTCTAAAAAAAACGCCGAGGAAGTATATGACTTGCAAATTTAAATTTGGGTTTGCTAAATCTTGTCAGTTAAAAAGAATAAAAAGAAAGCGAAAAAGAATCTTTTCTGTTACGTAATTAAAAATCATCTAATTAAAGAAGAAAATGTTTGCAATACTTTGATTTAAAGATCATCTCTTTTCCGCATGCAGTGTCATTGTGTGTGATTATCGCCTGTACAGTACAGCATCACAGAAATAAACATGATTTTATAATTTATGAGGTTAACATATCCTGATTTCTTTTCTTGAAGGAGAACTGAACAGGTATTCAACAAAAAGATTCGCTGATAGAAAGGCACTGGATACAGAATAATAATGAGCCCGCTGTTACAAAGACTTTCTGTCCTACAATTAATTATACAGCTCCTATTTCGAACAGTTACAAGCTAAAGATAAAGATCTGAGGTTAAGTGAATTATCTTACGATTTCCAAAGATGTTAGCTATATATAAAACTACAAAGCAATACTCTTTTGTTTGTGGTAATTGATTCAATTTTATGGACAATTCACTCACTTTTTTTAAAAAAAAAAAAACCAGAAAAGCATACTGTACATTACTAACACACAATCTTGAGTATTGTTCTTTAAAAAAAAATGCTGAAACTGAAATGTTTTGCCAGTGGTGCGACGACCGCTTCCTCTGTCTTTCCCGATTGGAGAAGGAAGTGATTTATCTTTGCATATGTAATAGACTTCCCTTGTAATGAAAAATATTGTTTCCGTAATTAGTTTGTTTCACGTTTCTACTTTTAAGTTTGTCAGTACTTATCGCGTAAAATATGAAACAGTAGCAGAAACTTGGAAAAGAATAAAGTTTTGAAAAAGGTGATTTAGATTTGTTTGGAAGTTTGGAAGCTTGATATGGCTTAAAACGTACTCTAAATAGCATAAGAGAGAGTTAAGAACATCTGAAAAACAAATTTCTTCATTTAGTTTCATAAATTATTTTTGTTTCTTAAGAACTCATTAAACAGTGTCCTTAAGAAACAGTCAGGGAGTAGAGATAGAAAGTGCAAATTTATTTTGATGCACTAAATTCAAAAGGAAAGTTATAACAGATTTTATAACTATAAAATACTATTTACATAATCGACAACAGAAGTATTTTTGCGCAAAAATAAAAATAATGTGTTGTTTTACACCAAAATTAGATAGCTAGATAAATATACAGCATAAAAATATATTTCAATCGATCACATATCAAGTTCTGTATATAGTACATTGTTCACATTTAACACATCGTCTAGACCATGCAAAACCCAAATCTAAACTCAAAGTTTCTAATAAATGAGTTTAAAGGGGAAATTATAAAAAAAAAAGTTCTTATTTTTATATGCATTTCTGATCTAGAACGCAGTGCGAACATTGAAGAAGAATGGAGAAAACATATTAAATGAAATCAAAGGGGAGAAATGCATAGTCAGGGTTTTAGCCTAGTTTGATATTGTACGAGTTATTATACATTTTTTGCATCTTTACACTTTTTTTAAATATCACTATCAGAATTAGAACTTGAATAAAATTATAAGAAAGGAATACTAAATACAGATGGAGTCTGAAATACGCATAATTACTCATTTGGTGGCATCGTGTAATGACAGTGTTACATTTAAAGACTCGACATCGTGTACACACATTTAAAGGCTCGACTTTCTGACAAAGTTATGGCAACAAAAAGTGAAGGCAATTTTATGGCTATACAGTTTGGAGACTTGCTTTTTTAATGGTACTACACAATTTAAAGGCTTGACTTTATAAATGGTACTACCTCAATTCCAGTGAAGTAGAACCAATGAAATCTTATGCCTTCATATTGTAAAACAATAAACATCAATACCAACCAAGTTTACATTGTTGTCTCAAATTACTCGTTGTTTCGAATGCTTCTACAATCTTTTGCTGTATCAATGTTTCTTATAGCGCTTTCAGGAGGTTTTTCCTTTTTAGATGCTTCCAATTATATGACACCATTTTCTCCATTTTTCCGCAATCGATAACAACAATGTTGCATTAAATTAACATTTCTCTAGCCTCATCGCTTCACAGTCCTTTTGGTATGGAACCGCTCACCCTAAAGCTGTAATTTGCAGCTGCATATTCAACGCCATTATCTTATTTAAAGCTTTTTTTATAACTGGGAGTATATGGCTAACGGAGTACGATTGCGAAAATAAAGATCGCATAAGAACTTACACGGTGTATGAATACATAAAAGTCAAATTTATAGAAAGACTTCTCAATTTTTTTTTCAGTCATGAGTTAGTGTATAATTCAGATTAAAGAGGACAAGGATCTTTATTTTTATATTACATTTATAACGAACGCATGACAGAAAATTAAGTTAGTAGTCTTGAAAACTTATTTTAAAAAAATCCTGTTTCTCTCCCCCCCAGTGAAGAAGAATGTAAAACACAAATAATGTTTACTTTAGAAAGAAAAATTTGGTGCTATGACAACTAAAAGAAGAAATCAAGCGTGGGAAAATTGCAGTTAAAGCGAACAAAATTAAAAGCGTTTCCTTAATCCATTAAAATTCCCTAACGCTCATTTCTAACTCCAAACGTTTGCTTCTCTCCACGATCAAAAATAGAAAAGAAGGAAGAGACGTTATAAGCAAAGACAAAAGTTTTTCCGTCGAATTAATGGAATTCACGTATCATCTGCCCGGTGGCGACTGCTTGTTAAGCGACTGGCGAAATTGAAAACAAGTAGCGATCCGTCGCCAACGTTGGCGAATTTTTAGAAAGCAATAAATGGGTCTGATTTTGAAGTAATGGCCCCAATTGGTTCATTGGTCGCGAAGGGATTATGGCATTCAAGGAGAAAATCACGATAAAAGTAAGAAAATTTTCTACCTTATAAATTTACCTGATCTAAACCGCTTTCTCTTATACCTAAGAAAATATTATTTAACATAACAATGCAAGTACTTATTAGTACATAAAAACGTAATAATATAAATAGTATTTTATTAATGTTTTTTTATTATGTCTTCTATTAATACTTTTTAAATGTTATGTTGAAAAATGTGGCTATGTTTAGCGATAAAAGTTATGTTACACTGGAAGGTTTAAAAAATGAATTTTGAAACTTCTAAACTTAAGTTCTTAAGTAATTTTTTTTAAATTTGGAAGAAAGGAGGAATATTTACTGAACATAGCTTTTAGAAATTAAGAGCTGAGAGATAAAATGCAGATTTAAGGGCTAGAAAAAAGTTACCTTTTTCAAACCCTTTTCTGGTTTTTGACTATTGTATAGTTTCTCGAAATAAGTTTCATACATAAATCCATGGAAACTGATGTATTTAGATGATTATGCAAAAATATTTACATTCGTTTTGAGGAAAAGAACCTTTATGAAAATATTTGTAATTAAAAAAATTCAGAATAAAAAAAAAACTGAAAAATAGAATGTTTAAAAAAATGTCTTAATGAAATTATTTAAATGCATTTTAAAAAGAATATTTGAATTACTTGATGATTATGTAACTAACATATTTTGAAGACAAGTTCTGTGATTGTGCAATATCATACCTTTGATATTGCTTGCAAAGTTATTTAATCTCTTATTTATAAAGACAAAGCCCGCCCAGACGGCATGGCGGTTAGGGGAGCCTGACTGCAATACCGAAGGGCCTGGGTTCGAATCCCCGAGAAGGCATGGCTGTAAAATTGTCTGTCCCTTCATAGGAGGCAGCGATGGCCGCCTATGGCCACCACTTCTGGCCTTAGTAGTGGCCTATGCCGTTATAGGCAAGTGCCCGCCATTGGTTGGTGGGCAGATGAATTACGACCTTTCAGGACAATAAATTGAAAAACAGGGATTTAATGCTTATCTTATTTATGAAATCTGAAATCTAAAACTCTGAATTAATTATTATTTCTAAAACTAAGGGAAAGTAATATTTCAAACCAAAAACAATTTGGTTGAAACATCAGATTGCACTTTCATCGAATGAAAAAATTTAGTAATTTTCAGGAATAAAAATTTTACTTCCTTTCTTGTAAAAAATGGCTAAAATTTCAAATTTACCTAAAACTTTATTGAAAAAATTATATCTAAACTTCTGTTTTGAAACGAAGATTCTAAAATATCTGTATGAGTTTTACCTAGGATAAATGGTAATACAAAATTGCATAAGAATGGAGCTTAATATTATCAAAGATAAAAATTAGAGTAGTACTTCAAAAGTTGATTGTTTTGTAAATATTTCTGAGCATAGTTTTCATCGCAACTATATTGATGGTTTAATTGTATTCTTTTGTTGTTAATATGGAGTGACATAAGAAACACAGCCTTATTATTACTTTTAATTTCCTAACTATAATACAAATAATATTTTTTGAATTTTAAATACATATGTATACATATACAGAGAGAGATTATAAACTGCATAAAAATTAATTAATTAAAATACTAAAACAGGTTTCCGCAAATGGGTCCGCACAGAACTTTAAGGATGCTAAAATTTAATTTTCCAAATTCCATAGATAAACCTGTTTTCGTATATGCTATGACAATAATCGAGTTATTTATTATCTGAGGTTTACTGGAACACCCAAAAATTTAAATACTGAAGAAAAAAAATGTCTGTAAACTTCAAAGAAGGGGGAATGGTGTTATTAGAATGAAATACGGCAGCCCAGGCACTCCACTCAGTACTGTTTTTTTCAACGACAATTCGAACTGTAATTACAATTAATAATGATAATTCCAACCATTATTACAATTACACATGACAATTCAACCTATATTGTCTATACAGGAAATAAAAAACAAGAAATTTAGCAGGTTTCTCACTTCTTGAAGCTGTACTTGAAATCTACACAGTATGTTTTCATTATTATATGCATTCTTTTGTAGTGTACACTAAATTTCCCTTTATTTTTATAAGCTGTAGACTTAAATGATATATTGTACACGAATATGGATGTTATTATTATTTAGCTTAACGTTAATGAGGGTCGGGTATTACCGATTTTAATTTATGATATTTTGCAATGGCATTTCATTTCTTTATATTGTCTCTTCAGCATTAAGCTAACACGGTAGCATTTTTCAAACTCATACACGCAAGAGAGAATAATATATAACTTGCTTTATTTATAAATGAGTAACACAGCTTGTAGTTCGCTTTATTTAACACTGGTAACGTTTTGCGTGTTTGATTTAATAATTAAATGATGCTGTATTTATGGGTATATTGTATAAATATCATGTGATATATAGTATTCATGTAAACTCGGTAGATGCGGGAGGTATTGCTCTCAGATACAGAAACATTACTGTACTAGGAAATAGGGATATGCATATTTCTCATTAGCCTGTATGGTAGGCATATATGATGCGCTTTTTAGGCATACTTACAAGGAATAAAATAAGTCAGATATAAAATTTAAAAAATTGAAATTTAGAGACAGTGCTGCCTAACGTCTCAAAAAGAGAGTATACTATCAAAAATTTAAAAAAAAATTAAAAAACTGAAACGGAAAAATTAAATAACAAATAATTGTGCAACGTGTTACGTACATATGGAGTTATAAACATCTTCTATTAATTACTATAAAGTTTCCAGTATTTATAAAAATTATCGATTGGTTATATGATAAACTAAGTGCATTTTAATTCATATCTATTATCACATTTACTCGGATATAAGAATCTTCTTTATATTTTAGGATAAGATTTAAAAAACAAAAATATAAGTGAATATTAATAACAGCATGCTTCTAATTAGAATGAAAAAGTGCTGTAGCTACTTAATTGAATAAAATTAGTTAGTGATACCAAATAATATGAATACAATAAGTTAGCAATACGAAACAATATAAAACTACTTGTTTTCAGGCATATTAATGCCTAGTATAGTGTATGAACGCCTAAACCGAAATCTCTCAGCTACATATAGCTGTTATGGAGAGCTGTTTGTAGCTGCTCTGTAATTAACAGTAACAGCAATTGCTTGTGTGATTTATTTAGCATTTAAACAGTGTAATTATGCTATATGGTATAACCATTAAACTCTTACCTCTCATTCTGAAACTTCAGTTTTTAAAATATCTTTTTACAAAAGTCTACAAAATTACAGAATAAAAATTTAAGGAAGGTTTATTTTTGAGTAAATGAGAGAATAATATTATTAAAAATAAATAACAACTTGATTTATTATGAACTGTGTTTATTGTTTTGAATCATTTAGTTTATTAATCGATAACTGATTAAATGTGATATGTAAATTCAAGATGTTACGCTTTGTTGAATAGCAACACAAGTAGGCGTTCTACGCACAAGAGTGCAAGGAACATAAATTTAAAATCTTTTGTTTCTTGCAATGGTAACATATTGTTTTTAAATCGCTAAAATGTTTTATGCGATGTTATGCGGCAACATTTTGAGAATCGACTATGCGCGAGGGCATGTGGAAGATAAAAGTCTCACATTTCGGGGAAACGTGCCGAAGGCTGCTTCTAGATTCTCTTTGTTCTTCTCATCCGTCAGTTTTGCGAGGACAGGATTTTATACGCTAAGTGGAAACATTACACCTTCTTTGAAGGAGCAGATAAATAAATTTAATTTTCTGGAAAAATTAAAAGGGTTAAAATAATTAAGAAATTGGCTAAAATATATAAAGTTGTGAAAATAAATATCGCACTGATACAGCAGTATTTTGCCGATTGTTTTCATTTACGGTACTCTTTTGATTGGAAATTCAAGAAACTGAATTACCATTTC
Organism: Stegodyphus mimosarum; assembly: GCA_000611955.2. Taxonomy (NCBI): domain Eukaryota; kingdom Metazoa; phylum Arthropoda; class Arachnida; order Araneae; family Eresidae; genus Stegodyphus; species Stegodyphus mimosarum. Next base: position 1,137,400 of record KK114638.1, read on the forward strand.
TACGTTCAGCATATAATCATGTGACTGGTGCATTATATCTACAATATGTGCAAATACACATATTATTTATCTTTTTATAATACAACAGCTTGTTTAATCTAACTGATCATGGAAAGCTATTTAGTGCTAAAAAATATCATTATTATTTCTGCACTGCACATTGCGTTCTATATACATTGCCCGTACTGTTTCAAAGTAAATCACCGTTCTGAAGACAGGAGTCCCACCTTGACGATTATTGTGAGCATGATACTAACTGGCAGAAAGAAGAATAAAATTGGAGTTTAAAAATTCTAAAAAAGAACTGCGAAGAACAGAGGATACATGATGCATAGCTTTGAAATTAAATGAAATTCATATTTATTCATCATATTAAAATTCTTCAAAGGACTTAAACGAATGAATAAATTGAACAGCCAAAATTTAGGCAAGTTTTTAAACCCAGAAGGGCTATTAATTTCGTTTTGGTATTTTGCGTCGGTTCGCTATAAATGTCGGTTCACTTTTCAAATTGTTGCCACCAAATATTAGAGCCCTGCATTATATTTGAAAAAATAAAATAATGAAGAATCTGCATGAATATACCTATGTTTCTTAACAAAATAACGGTACCTAGAGCTATCAAATTTTAAATAACATAGTCCTCCATCCGAATATGGGCACCTGGAAGCCCAAATTTGGAATACATTTTATTGTTTATTTCATATTTTGTAAATCTTTAACGAATTTTTGATCAATAAATTCAACGATTTCAAAGCAAGCAGTGGCAACACTGTACAAAAAAAAATTATCTCTAGCGTGAGAGACTGTGTATCGGAAATTCTAAAGATATACTCTTTTTAAATTATTTTGTGATATTGCTGTTGAAAAAATCTGATATTATCTGATATATTACTTTTTCAAAAGAATATTTTAGTATTCATTCAGATAGTATGATTAATGTACTTCTTAATGATTTCCCCATGTCAAATCTAAATATGACGTTTGTTTTTACTATCAGCCATCCGTTTTAAGAAAACCGAGGAACTAAATTCAGTTGCACGAAGAAATTTCTCTTAGAAGCTATGTCTTTTCCGTACATAGCTTTAACAAAAATTTTCATAAGACACAATTTAATTTCAGCTGAGGTATACGAATCTTTTCTTGGTCTACCAAGATTTCATGTGTTGAAATTTTCTCCCATAAAACAATATTTTCATTTTGAGGCAATTTGTTCTGCAATGAAGCTATCTTGCTTAACTGCTCTATTTGCAATACCGCACGTGCGCAAACAATAAAACTATATTTGGTAAAATCTACCTTGCAATATTTATCACTCACCTTTAAATCAGTAAAAATATTCCATTGCAGTGCACATTTTAAAGCAAAACTTTAATTTGTCATTCTTTTCTGTTTCATATTTCCGCATAAACTATAAGAATAAAAGTAAATTCATTCATATAAGAAAACAAAACTGCTTTTGAACTTATTTAGAATGGGTCTATGAAGTCCCAAGATTTCCGAATGATATAGCAGTTTAAGTTAAATCTTCTCTCTTGATCATTACAACAGTATTATTTTCGCTCACAGTTATTAAAACTTTCTTCTTTACTTACTATCTGTTCACGCAGCCAGCCTTCGAAGTGGCATGCATTTGTAAAATAAAATAAAAAAAAAAATAACAATAATAAATAAATTAAACAACAAAAAAAAAATCTGAAAGATTTCAGATTTTAAATTACGTCCAAAGGCGCGTTTTTTTAACGCTTCGTGTGCTACCTTTTTTTATTAAATATCATGTACTACGTACTCAAACCATAAAATTCAGTTCAAAATCAATATCGCAAAATCATTTTAAAATGAACATATCTTTAGAATTTCCGTAAGTCTCGTGCGCTGGAGATAAAAATGTTTTTTTTTTTCCGTACAGTGTTGCCATTGCTCGCTTTGAAATCATTTAGTTTGTTAATCAGAAATTCGTTGAAATGTTACAAAACATAAAATCGATAATAAAGCAAATTTCAAATTCAAAATTAGGGCTTCCAGATGCCCATATTCGCAGTAGGATTACGTCATTCAAAATTCGATGGCTCTAGGTTTTATCACAATGCGAGAAACATGCATACATTTATGCAGATTTTTCATTTTTTAAAATTTAATGCAGAGCGATAACATTTAGTGGCAACAATTTGAAAAGTGAAACGGGCATTCAGAGTGAATCGACGCAAAATCGCAAAACGAAAGTAATAGTCCTTCGGGACTAAATCCCTTTGGACTAAAAAGGTAAGAATACAAGTATAGATAGAAGCTAGGCCAGCTCCTTTGTAATACGGCAGTGACTGAGGTATTGCTGTACCAAGCTATAATTCTCAAGCTCCTCATTAAGTACTGAGTCTCATTAAGTATTACTCATTAACTACTGTCCTATGTGAGAACGAGAATATCGGATTTGATTGAAAAAAGCCTGAAAATCGCATGTAAACAGAAAAGTTTACAATCGCATTGACCTTGAACGAAAAAAGCTCATAATCGCTGCGAATTTTTCAATTATTTTAATTTTTCTAGTTCGAATGACGTCACAACAAATGTTCCTCCCAGCAGCGAAGCAAGCATGATTGACATTTAGCTAAAGTGAAGAATTATTGAAAGAAATATCCAATGATTTTTATGATTGATTGAAAAAATCAATCGTAAAAATTTAAGTTTTAAAGATGTAGAGGTGGAACACACTTCATTTGAATAAATTTGCAATGATTCAAAATTTGAACCTGAGCGATGAAAAAATATCGTCTCTGAGCGTGGAAAAATGTAAAAATTTCTTTAAGTTCGCTCAGGAAAAAAGAAAAAGAACTCATTTAAAAATCGAACTTTTATCTTTGAGACGCAAATCTTCGGGTGCACAATTATGTGTGTTTAAAATCTGTTGGCTTCAGAAGCCACTATTTTTTCTTACCGGGGAACCAGCTCATATATCGAATGATTGATTCTTCATTTTAATAATACAGATATGATCGTACATTTTTGGGTACATTTATAACTAATTACAATAATATGTTTCCAAACCGCCTGCGATAAAAGTTTATATTCCGATAACAACTCTTTTTCTAGTTAAAAATGTCACTTTTATATAAATACAACTTATGTGTCCAAAATTAGGCTATTCAGCACATTTAAGAATAATTTAGGAGCATATGAAACCTGAACTGTATACAGTACATATCAGTTTCATGAGGCGAATGATGGTTTAGAACAATGTATACGGTTCCTCAGCATTTTTAATATTAACTCCTGGAACCGCAACAAGATTCAGACGACGTAACCTCCCGTATTACGTCTAAGCAGAATAACACAAACTGAGAAATAAGGTATAAACTAAGGCATTAAGTACGCTTAAGTCTGATTGTTGCACGACTTGAGCAATAACAGAAATCAAATCACGGCAGCTTGCAAAAAAATCGGAACATGTATTCAAGTGAAATTAAAATATTAAATCTAAAGAAAAGCGCTCCTACAAGGTTGATTCCGACCTCGGTTCTGTTACGAAGCAATTACGGTTAGCAAAGCTAAAGCCGATCCAAATAATTCGGCAGTTTGGAGAAGTAACAATGACTGCCAGTCTCTCAAGAAGTCTGTGCTTAAATTACATTAACTAATTTTAATGTAGAGAGATAAGGTTGTTGTTGTCTTGTCCTTGGAAGAGTGATTACCAGAGCCCCAAGGAAGTTGGACTTCAACATCCACCCCAATTTTGAGGTATACCCCGGGGGTTGGTCAGAGGGTCTCTTACTCCTCTCCCCTAGCAGCAAATCACACGAGAAGACTTTCGACTCGCCGTATATTTAGAGTGCCCTCATGCCGCAAAGACACTATGCATTTACAAACATTCATGGCTTCTCCGGGATTCCAATCCGGGCTCTTCGGTACCACAGTAGACTCCCCTAGCTACTATATCGTTTGGGGAGTGAGAAGTGAGCTATTTATCGGAATAGGAAACGGGAAAAATCAGCGATGCCTTCACTGGTATTCGAACTTTGAACTTTCAGCTTGTTAACCAGACATGCATCCGATTACAGTACTAAGAACGTTGGTGAAGAAGAAGAAAATTCCTTACAAAAGTACAGACAAAATAATGATATAGCTAATTAACTAACATAAAACCCCACAAGTGTAATATGGATTAGCTGTACACATTTCAATCGTTTTAATACTAATTTTTATATATTTTTGATGAGAAATTTATGAATTTTTATTTGAAGTTTAGAGGTGAAACTCTCTTTAGATTTTCTGTAAGGAAGTCAAGTGACCTATTAATATCACAAGTAAACTAAGCGTTTTAATTAATGATCCTTAACTGACAAAAACTCATAGAATTTTACATAGAAACGCACATAACAAGAAGTATTTTGTCTTTTTAAATATCTGTGGGTTATATATACTAGAAAATTTTGAAGCTAAGAAATCAAAATTATTTTAGCTTAACAATGCGAAGTTAATAGATAAAATAATAATTTTTTATCGTTATATAAATTACGCTTCCTCATAAAAGTAATCAATTAAAGTGATGTTTTCTTGAGTAGATTTAATAAAAATTGACTACACTTTTTTTATTACGTGAAGAAGTGAGGATTAAATAATTCAAAGAATTATTATATCTAAGAAATGAAAGAAAATGTTTTCTTATTTCTGTGATTTATTAAGAGGTGCTTTCTTACTTCTTATTTAAGGATGCACTGTTGAAAACTTAATTTTAAGAAAATTCTTTTACTGTATCTTCCCCTCCTTTTTTAAACTAGTTTTATCGTTCGAAAATTGAGATAGGAAATTATGCGAGTAATTTAATTCCCGAAGAACGCGGTTTCAGTAAGAATGAAATGAATGAAAAGTAGTCATGCATAAAACTGCTTATAACTGTTACAATATTTTTTCTTTAAAAGAAATAGATATTTCAGTAAGAACGCATAGTAATATTAACATTACACGGACATTGACGGATATTGAGCCGATATCCGACGATAACTCAACCAAGACCGACGTGTCTTGCTCAATTATCTTGCAAAGCTCCAGAGCACCTCACACGAATAAGTCTTGACCGCAGTTCCCAAGAGGGACGTCGGAGAAAGGAAGGAGAAGGGGAAGAACAACAGACCCGCATTTCAAAAGATCAAATTCATCACTAGCAAGCTATAATGAGCTGGAACGTAAATAAGAGTTAAGATGAAATCATATTTGGAAAGTTTCTTAAGCGTGAGAATACCTACCACGTCCAAGTAGCTTAAGGAAAAATCTTCACGAAATACATTTCAAATAACAAATGTAAAGGAAAATAAAACGGATGAAACGCTAACACAGAAATGTAAATAGAAATTGAATACCCTGAATGTTGTTGTTGTTTATGCTCACTTGTCTGACAGTAACATCAGCCCAAGCCCACGAAATTCCTCGTAACAAGGAGCGCAAAATACGCGTTTCGTTGGCAACATCCTTACCACCTTACAGGTGACAGTGCGATTTTGCTCAGTTCCGCCCCAAATTTTGATGGAGAGCACCCCGGGGGGGGGCAGGACGGGTCCTAGGGTCTCCCACCTCTCTTCCCTTTCACCAAATCACACGAAAGGACTTTCGGCTCCCCGCATATTTGGACTGCCTTCATGTCGAGCCGACACTGTACATTTACAAGCATGCATGCTCTCTCCGAGATTCGAACCCGGACCCATCGGCACGGCAGTCAACGAAGCTAACCACCATACCGTTTGGGCGGCATACACTGGATAAAAATGAATACAATCAAGGAAATAAAATTTACCAATAAACTAGCCTTCAGAGGGAAAACTTGTGTTTAGAAGATGAAGGGGAAAATATGAGAATATTTTAAAAATTTTCAGAACCTGGTGCTAAAGAGCTAGGAGAGAAGATATGCAATGAAATGCGGTATATAGCATTCTATTCTGATGCATCGTTAAAGAAATTTCTCAGATGCGTCATTAGCAGTGAAAAGTTACATTATTAGATTAATTTACGAAATAGTTATTACTCCCAATGTAATATGTTGTTGGGGGTTGGAGTTTCAGGGCCGCGGACCTGCAGCGAATCAGAAATAAATTAGATGAAATGCAACGATCCTGGCTGCTGCTTCTGACTAGATGCTTTAAAACATTCTCGACGAAAGTCACTAGCATATTGCCCGGTATGCCGCCCCTATCGATATTTTATTCTTTCTATTATGATAAACTTAAATTGCATTGACAAAATGTGAAATTTTATTATTTACGGAGGTTTTACTGCATATTATAAACTATTTCGTCATTTATTCTATCTGTATATATGCGTTCTTTCTTCATTTATTATATTTGTAAATGTGCGTTTTTTCGTCATTTGTCGTATCTGTATATCTGGGTTAGTATCTGCATACCTGCGTAATGCCTTGCATTAGTAATCAGAATCTGAGTTTGCATTAATCAGAATCTAAGTCTGTCTTTAATATCTATGAAGCAAGTAGCAGTGTATATAGTAGCTGTTTATCAGTATAATATAGTATCTGTGTATCTGTTTCAATATTTAGTACCAATGTAGTATGGAGTTGCGTAGTTAGTATTTGTGTATTTGTGCAAAGGTTTGCATTAGTGTATTCGTATTTAATATATGTGAATAATGTATTTAGTATCTGTATATCTGCGTAATATCTGTGTAGTATGTAACAGAGTATTTAGCATCTATGTATTTGTATAATATCTGCATTAGTATTTAATATCTGTTTCAGCATTCATAATTATCTGTGAAATTTAATGTAATTAGTATCTATATTTTAGTTATTATCTGTATAGCAATATGTAAATTTTTTAGTTTAAAGTCTCCTTCAGCATATGTAACATCGTAATAAACTCCCCATGCATTCCTTGCGGTCCGAGGGTGTCGTACTAAACAGTTGCGGGATCCGGACAATACCCGATTAGTCTATGTAAGCCGCCCGGATGTCCGGATCCGCTTTCACCTGTCACCTGCATATTATAAACGTTTTCCTGTCCTTACTATTAACCGTATACATCCTGCATTAAGAAAAGCAATGGAATGTCAGAGATAAAATGTTTGCTAAGGAGAACTGGATATATTTACTGACGATTTCTGTTATGGCAATGGAATTGGTGCAACATATATGGTTTATTTGTTTGCTGCAGAAGTAGATGATGGCAAAATTAGACTTGAACCTTACATTTCGGTTTATCAAGGCAAATCGGCTGCTATCATATTTGTGGTTAAATAGATTGATGGAAACCTGCCCATTAAAAACTTATATTAATATATACACAGATTCACTAACTGGTTTGGAAACACTAGTAGATGCTGATAATACTAATATTTTGGTCTCATATGTACAAGATCTCCCTGTAAAAGTTGAGAAAATACTTGAAGTGAAAATGAACTGGATGAAAGCCGGCATTAGTGTTATAGGCAAAGAGAGAGCCGACATGCTGGCCAAAGAAGCTGTTATGTGTATTGCCGCAGACATGTTCGATTGTCAGGTATCGAAAAGAACTGTTATTGGTAAAATCAAGGATTTCTATTATGATTGTTGGAAAGAGAAATGGAACATTTCGGAGAAAAAGGAACTTTTTTTTTGTTAAACTTTGAAGCACAGGGTGGTCATAAAGGAACTTTGCCAGCATCTGCACTTCTAGCGTCCGTTCCGGTTAACCGATCGAGATGAGCTTGCAAATATAGTTATTCGGAGGTATGCGCTCGACATTCTGTGAATGGCAACACAGGGGACCTCACTGTTACAGTTATAGTTACAGAAACTGGAAAATGTATGGCAACGCCAACTTTTTCCGGTCGTGGAATTTCAGTGCATGGGAAAACCATAAATAGCGTTGGAGAGGTATCGATATGTCTAAAAACGGACGTATTATGTATATCCAAAAAAGAGTTCTGAAAACCAGGCAACGAAATACGATCTGGGCGCATGTAGGAAATTTGCATATGACACCGATCACTAATGACAACACATATCAGACAAAAGAATACCTTTATTTAGATCAAACATTTTTCACATGGGTGCCATCACAGGCAAGTATGCATTGCATAGGGAGACTGTGGACAATACGGCTGAACGCAACATGGTATGACAGATGTTTGCAATCTCACGCCGTATAGAATCCTTTAAATCCGACAAATTTTGCGGACTGCACAGGTAAACTCTGGATTTGAGAACCCCAAAACGAGAAATCCATAGGCGTCAGATTGGGGTATCGCGGAGGCCACGGAAAAGGATAATGGCGTAAGATGATGCGATCACCAAAATGCTGTTCCAGGACCATTTAACAAACCTCGCTATATGTGGAGGTGCACCATCTTGCATCCAAATCAATGTCATTGAGTGCATTCCGCCTACGCTATTCCGGTAGTAGTGTTCATCCCATTTTGATAATACAGTTTTATCAATTCATCACGAACCTTTCCAGGAAGAGTAATTTCGTCGCCTTGTGCGAGTTCCCCAACGACGACTCCGCGTAACCGCCTGGTATTTTATCGGTTTCTTACACTGAATATCTGGCGATCGGCGTTCTGTGATTGGTATCTTGCCTCTGTTATATGCAAATTTTCAGCGTGCTCCCAGATCGTGTTTCGTTGGCCGGTTTTCAGAACTCTTTTTTGTGTATGCATAACACATCCGTTTTTGGACATATCGGTACCGCTCCCACGCCATTTAGGGTTTTCGCATGCGCTGAATGTTTCGCGACCGGAAAAAGTTGGCATTGCCATCCGACATTTTTGAGTTTCTGTAACTATAACCGTAACCATGAGCGCCCCTGTGGTGCATACACAGAATCTCGAGCGCATTCCTTCGAATAACTATATTCGTAATCTCATCTCGATCGGTTAACTGGAACAGACGTTAGAAGTGCAGGTGTTGGCAAAGTTTCTTTATGGCCAGACTGTATCTAAAAATATGATAATGATATGCAATTTTGATTACAATGAAATAGTTACTGGTCACGGGCGCTTCTCGGCGTACCTGAAAAGATTTAATTTACAAAATAATAGTCTTTCTAATTTTTGTAGTACTGAAGGCATTGCACGACATTTCGTCGAATATTACTTATTATTGCGGCATATTCAGGAAAAATATGGCAATATGGATTTGCAAAGGATTTGATGAACTTTATGAATGGCAATAGAACAATATTTTTGTTTGATGTTTTTAACGGTATTTTTGTTTTAATCTGTTGTTGGGTGTGCTGCGCTAACCATGAGGCCGATAATAATCGGCCAGGAGGGTTGCAGCATGCACATATATTGCATTACATTACGGTATATAGCAGAATTTTAAATATTTTTAATTTTTCAAAGTTAAATTTTTATTTCTAAACTTAAAAAACAATATTAAAATTACTCATAATTTTATAGTTTTAAACAGTACTCTATTTTAAGATTAAATAACTTCTTATAAACTTTTATTTGAGTTTAATTATTAATTTGTTGCGGGTTTTTTATTTAATTCATAGCATAATTTTATATGTTTTGTAGTACTTCAATATTCTATTAAAATTTTTAACAATTTAATAATTAAATCTAACAGAACCTTTCTATACATACATAAACTCTTACCAGCAAAAGAAATGATAACGAAACACGTCGTCATCGTAATCTTTTCATGCAAACAAACCATGTATGCAAGTAACCATGAATTAATATCCCATTGCCTCTCAATATATGGAAATAGAAAATCTAGATCTATTATAATTACAATACTAAAACAGCGTGATTAAAACTGATATAAAAATAACTCTGTGGTTCTAAATGTGAATAATACGTTATATGCGTTCATAAACTCTAGAAAAACTGCTTTGCTAAAACCTCCTTTTCAGAAAATAAATAATTAAGAATATTATTGGATTAACTATCTTTTGCCCAAGCAGCTAGTGTTACGTTTTGAGTTATCAGAATTTGAGCAACTTAAAGCACGAAAGAAAAGAAGAAAAATAATAATAATGAAAAAAAGATATTAAATTTTCAATTTAATAGTCCTTCATCATTTTTAATATGTTTCTAATTATGACATTAATATAAAATTTAAAGACAGTTTCATTAATAAATGAGAAATATTTCGATCGGATATTTGAGAAATCAGTTAAAGCAATATATCAAAATTTCTGTATCATCAAGAACTCAATATCTTTCCTTTAAACAACAAATTCGTATTTTTTATTAAGTCATACAAAATCTAAATTGAATTTTTTCACGTATTTCTTAGACTTCGATATTTTATATTTATTTCTCTTTCCTTTATCCTTCTGCTATGTTACCTCAGCTTCCTTCCTCTTTTTACCCAACTCGAGGAAAGCAAAAATATGACTTGATTTATGAGGTGTTACTAAATTCTTATACTACTACTTCCGTTGGAGCTAAAAATTTATATTTTTATGTTTCTTATCCCAAACTGCTTCCATGTTCTTCTGTTACAGCAAGAGGAAGTACTATAAAACCGTAAAAATAAACTTGCCGATTTTGATTCATTATACAACCGTGTCTACAAAAGTCCTTATCCGAACTTTATTTCCGCAACTGTTCGTCGTAGACATATACTTCCGATTATAAAAATGTTTTAAATGACACGGGTATTTTTGTTTTGGCATTTTTAACGTAATGTATTTTGTAATAAAAATTACGAAATCTCACATTTCGTACGTTCCCCGGTTTCGATACTTACATACAGGAAATTTTACACTCACTATAAAAAGTAAATAAAAAATGTTTAGCTCTCGAAGGACAAAAATTGACCGAAGAATTTCAGTACATTGTTGGAAGCCATATCCAAGAGCTGTACTCAAACTGAAGAGTGATTGCCCCCATTTGTACTCAACTATAAACAAAGTATCAGCTTAATTAGAAAAACGTTTCCATTAATAGATTATTATTAGATGAGCATTTCTAAGTAGACTGCCCTGAAAAGTAATGATCAATATAGTTTTTTTCCCCTCAAAAAAGAAGGCTATATTCAGAGAACCGTATGGAATTAATGTTCTAAAAACACTGACAGGATTTAGTATTGACATAGAAACAGCTCGTAACATTATTTTCAGAAATTAAAAATTAAAATTATTGTAATTTAATGATTTCTTTGTATTATCATTAGTGTTCAGTAACCCTAGATTATTTATTCATATGAACCGATCCCTCAAGGAAAATTAAAAATGCCAAATATCCTGAATTTGAAATTATATATCTCGGTCGATGTTCCTTTTAGAGCAAGCAAATTTTTTTTTCATAATGAGCAGAAAATTTTCTTAAATATATGTATAAGGGCAGTGTAAATGTTTAAAAATTTAGATTATATACAGGATAAGAAATATTTAGGAATAAATGCATCTTGTGTATAATTTATGACGGAAAATAATATAAATAAAAATCGCTACTTATTTTACTAACGTGACAGCCATAAAACCTATTTGGAACATTTAATACAAAAATTAAACACTTTGATATTAGAAAAAATTCATAAGATTTTTTTTGATTTTATTAAACTTGATTATGTTTATAGTAATACGAACCTTTCTGAAGAAGTTATTATGACCATGATGTCCTATCCTGTTTAAGATTAGAGATCCGCCCTCTAAAGCGCATTCTTAAGACGACACGAATTTTTTTAGATAATTTTTCTAGTTCACATAATTATTTACGTAAATTCAAATTAGTGTTATGCATAGTAATCGTTTTCTTACATAAAAAAAAAAGTTTGCGTTTATCTAGATTCTTATATTTCTTGAATAAAACGCCTGTTTTAATATATATATTTATATATAATTACAGAAAGTAAAAAAAAAAAACTTCTTAAAATTGGTAATATTAGAGCAACAAAAATTTATCATTCGAAAATTAAGAGAGGAAAATTACGCAAATCGAATAATTTTCGAAGAACGAGGTTGCAGTAAGAAGGCAACAAATGAAAAGTATTCATGGATAAACTGCAGATAAATATCGCAATATTATTTCTTTAAAAGGAACCTACATTCCAGTAAGAATATAAAGTAATATGAACATTAAAATACCAAATAAGATATCTTCATTTTTACTTCCTTGTGACTCAAATCTCGCCCATTCTTACTTTAGTCTCTGCTACTCCTTCGGCTTTCATAAATAATTACAGAAGATGATTGTGCACCTCACTTGGTGAAATCATAGACTGAATATCTGTTCGTGTTTGCTTCACTACAAATGGGTCGGGTTTTGTATTAGGCTGGCAGAAAGTTCGACAGTTAGAACTAAAAGGTTCGAAGTAACCTTCGCAGGTAGTTTGCGAGGGTTTGTCTTTCTTAGTAAAGCGTAAACAATACCTAAGTTTACGAATCTGTTTTAAAATTTGGGGGACCTTTACTCTGAAATCACTGAAGAAAGGGAAAATCGAGGTATTATTTTTAAAATGCTCAGAACCTGGGTTCTGAAAATTTAGGAAAAGGAATTTTAGAAGGGAGAAGAAATACGCGGTTTATAATTTGCACTCCTTGTAACTTTTGTAGCAATCGGTTGGAAAAACTGTGGCCCAAAGAGTATGAAGAAAAGAACATTTTTTTCTTCATACTCTTTGGAAGATGTCATTTAAAAAAGATATTAAAATGAATTAACATATTAATAAAAGCTTCTTGGAAAATGCTCTGTTTTATTGCAGATCTTTGATAGTAAGGTAGTAATAATTGTGTCGTAAAAGCTAAGTAAAAGAGTGAAGGAAATGCATGTAAAACAATGTTAATCAGAATAATTAAAAAAAAAATGAGCTTAAAACAAAATATCATGTTTAATTGTTTCAAATTTATTTACTTCTCTATGTGAAAATATTTCAATTAAAATTGCTATTTGTTACAGGAAAAAAAAAGAAATAAAAAGAGAAAGAGAGAGGGTAACGAACGCACTACGAATTCTGCCCATCCTAAGCGTATCTTCCAAATTGAAGTTAACATTTTTTTTTAAACAACGAAACAAAATAAACGAGCGTGGTTTTGATATCATTCTAATCACGAAGAATATTTTGTGTCATGGCATGGAAAAAAAAATATGTTGGTGAAAGTCATTAAAAATGCCTCTTAAAATTTTTGTTTTTACCTTTAAATGGTATCATAAAGGAACCAGAAGATTAAGAATTTTGAAAAAATTAGCACAGCCATCTTCCTGCATTGTTTGGAGATAGAAAAGAAGAATAAATGAGCAACAGTATTGATTGTTTTGCTAGACGATTAAACGTAGAATATTTGACAGTATTATTTTCAAAAAACTAACTAACTAAATTGATTCTATATAAGTTCTCTCTCTTAACTTTAAAGAAATAACATCACGAATTGATTAATTTTGCTCAGTTTTTACTTCCTTGTACGAAGTAAAGGAAATATTGTAATCGCGAACAAGTTCGAGTATCATAGTTCAATGAAAATATCCATTTTGACTGCTCTCAAATCAATTTAAACGATGTTTTCGCGCGACTTCTATTAGCTAGGACAGAATAAAGGATTCTGTATATACACTGCTCGACATTGAGAATGCAACACCAAGAAGGAGTGGTCAGAAATTTATGCAAATTTTAAAGTAGACGCACGTCACTCAGTTATGCGAATGATGTAAAATGCGCAGCTCTCCGACGCACGTGAAGTAAGATATAAGGGAAGGAACGTGCAGAATGAACAATATTCGTGTCGTTATTTCTGCCAGACGAATTATCGAAGAAAGTTACAGGAAGATGGTTTTTGTCCCGGAGGATACGTGTAATGCGAGAGAATGCCAGGCCGCCGTTAACGAAGGCACTTTCAGCAGATACACGATTTTACGAGGGGCATGGTGATCGGACTGAGAAGGGAGGGTTGGTCCTTACGTCAAGTCGCAGCTGATATATCCACATGGACACGAGCACGGCGCATCGGCTATGGCGAAAATGGTTGGAACAACGGAATGTGGGAAGAAGGAGGGGTGCAGGTGCAGCCAGAGTGACGTCAGCACGCGTGGATCGACGCATCCGCCGACAAGCTGTAGCGGTTATGCAAGTCGCTTGTAACGCGATTCTGCAGCATGTGCAAGATACCCTAGTTGTTCCTGTGTCCAACAGAACCATTTCCCGTCGATTGGTTGAAAGTGGCCTGCACTTACGGCGTCCGTTAAGAAGACTGCTATTGATCCCACAGCATAGACGCCAACGTTTAGAATGGTGCCATACTGGAGCGATGTGGATGACAGAATGGCGAAACGCCGTGTTTTCAGATGAGTCACGGTTCTGTTTATCCAGTGACAGTCGCCGCATACGTGTGTAGCGTCGACGTGGAGACAGATCTAATCCGGCAGTAACTGCGGAAGACCCCACCGCGCGACAAAGTGGCATTATGGTTTGGGGCGCTATTGCCTACGATTCCAGGTCACCTCTAGTTCGTATTCAAGGCACTATGACGGCCTAACGATACTTGGATAATGTACTGCGGCCCGTGGCAATCCCCTGCCTTCATGGGCTGCCTAATGCAATTTTTCAGTAGGATAACGCCCGACCACACAGTGCTCGCATCTGCTATGCTCTGCAAGGTATACAGATGCATCCCTGGCCACCATACTCTCCTGACCTGTCATGAATCGAACATGTGTGAAATGCGATTGGACGCCGTTTGTAGACTCTACCCCTGCCTCGTTCAGAAGACGAATTGTGGCAAATGGTTGAAAGTGAATGGAGAGCCATTCTTCAGGACACTATCCACACTCTTATCGACTTTATGCCTGCACGTGTTTCTTCGTGCATCGCTGTCCGCGGTGGTCCTACGTCCTACTGAGCCGACGCCGTCCTCGCTCTATATTCTGACTATGATTTTGAAATAAAGATCACTTATTGCTGCTTGCTGTCTCTGTCTTTTTCCCAGATTTCATCGCTTTCTGACCACTCCTTCTTGGTGCTGCATTTTCAGTGTCGAGTACTATATATATATATTACTCCTCTGTTACCCGGCTCGATGAGCTCAGTTTTTTTATTCTAATATGTTGGTAAATTGTGCATTTTTTGCTTTAAAAGGATTGAATTATGTTGTTCTTATGTTCCGGTTTAGGTTTTTATTCCTTTAGTTAATCTGCATGCAATAGTTGTAGAATTATGAACAGTTCAAAACCTTAATTGCGATAAGCCTAACGAGGCTGCCACCTGCTTACATTTGAAATTCTTACTAGAACAGTGAATTAAGTCAGTTCGTGCACCAGCTTCAGTCTTTTTGCCCAATGTGATCAAAACTTATCTTTCAATATCGGCCCGCAAAAATTTAGTCTTCATGCTCGCTGGCCGAATTGCTTGTTTTGGAGTAGAAAATATAATTTTAATTGTAAAATTTTTTTTTACCAGTTTTTTAACTGTATTTGTTTTTTGTATTTCACAATTTTGAATGGAGATTAAGTTTTTATGTATTTTTGCCTCGCCGCGAAGTGTGAACTTTATTGATGAATTAGAACTATGTCTCTTAACGATATTTGAGGAAATAAGTTTAAATGAAGAATATTAAAAGCACATAATCAACTATCTGCAAATAATTTGAATAATAATAAATAAATTAATAATTCATTTTAATTGTAATAATTTCATTGCATTCAATAAAATATTGTTTTATAATTAAAAATGAATTTTAAAACGTTTATGTGATCCGCTAATTTTTTCATAATATTTATTTCTTTGCTTTATACCCGTCTAAAAATTACAAAAATTTACAACTAATGAATATCAGATTATTAAATTAAAATTTTTCAAACATAAATAAATTTATTTACAATGTAGCCTTTAAATGCTTCAGTTACAGATTGAATCTGACTTTGAAATTTTTGGCACGTTAAATAAAAATTTAACTTAAAAAAATGTTTAAAAAAATTATATAACGATAAAAGGGAAAATAATGTGAAAGAGGCACATCTCTTCTTAAATAAGCACAACTACTGAAACCAATTTATGAAATTAAATATTTACTGTTGAGCAAAATTAAATTAATTAGAAATGAATTGAAAAAAATATATGAAAATTTTCAATGATAAGAGAAATAAAGTTTGTTTATTCATTATTACTAGTTTTTTAGATATTCTGTTTAAGAAAAGGGGGGGGGAGGAAGAAACTTTCGGAAGCATGACAGAATCAAAAACGTAAATATGGCCCGTGGGGGGATCGAACCCACGACCTTCGCGTTATTAGCACGACACTCTAACCAACTGAGCTAACGGGCCTCGAATGTGTCTTGCTTATCTACCGAATAAACCAAAGGTGGAAAGCTGTGAAGTAATAATAGTTGCTGATACCGGTTAATCGGAATGTTTTGGCTTCTCCAAGGTCAACTAATCTGAATGCTTTTAAGATTTCAGTCGAAAAGATAAAGGTAGTTTGCAGAGATAAATTTGAGTTAACATTTTTTTTTTTTTTTTAAATCGATAAAGGTTTACATGTTTTTCTTGTGCATCTATCTTATCTTGTGCATCTTCTTGTTGCAATCTATACGTGATAATTATACTGATGTCTATAGGGCTCCCTTAACATAAACATGAGTTAATTATTCAAATGCCTAAACATTAAATAATATTAAGATATGACTATAATGTTTTCAACAGTCTGTTACATGTAATGCCATGCTTTATTCTTACAGCAGTCATATTTTTTTGAAGCAATGTAGGACAAGAAAATTTTATTGACTAGCATGAGAGGAAATTTGTTTGATTCTTTAAAGCAGGGGCTGTCAAGAGGGTCGGTATTAACCCCGAAATGAAGTGAAGTGAAATCAATGAAATTTTAAAGGGAGTCGGTGATAATCAAGAAGTCAACTGGAAGTTGATAACTGAATATGTACCGGCAATGATCAGCATAATCATGATCGTACTGATTAAAAAACATATTATTCGTATGTAATTGATAATTAATTGTTTATTGATATAAAGCTGTATTATACAATAAGGAAGAAATCATATTAAATAAATATAACAGAAAGATACAGGAAAATTATTTAATACATTAAAAATGCCAATAACACTTTCATAAATTTTTTTTTCTTTCCAATAAGCGCAGCATAAAAAGTGAAACGCAAGAAAATAATAAAACACAATCCAAAAAATACCAAGAACGTAGAACTAGAATGATAAACAAGAAACAAGCTGAATATTTTTGAACGAGGTGATCTAAAATTGCCTCAGTACCTCAAGCGCAGCCATCCCATTCATTAAAATTGAACTTTTGTGCAATTAGAATGTATGACTTTGTTCTGATAACCTGAAAACTTGTTTATATTTGTAAAATTATACATCATGATAATACAAAAATATCAAAACATAAACCTAATAAACTATTTAAAAAAATGTTCATATTCTTAATCTAAGTGTATTATTTAACTTATTTACTTGCAATTATTTGTATTACGATTATATTGCATACTGTATATTACAGGGAAAATTGTAAAGCGGTCGATGAGGAAAATCATTCTTTTAAAATACAAGAAACTATTTGGGTATGTGCAAGAGAAAGGTTAGGAATCCCTATTCTATTGTAGAATCATTAATAGTATGAAGATGTAAATATAATACTTTAAATATTTGTTACATACAGCCTCATTCTATAATTTTAAGGCAACCAGATTTTTTTCGAGTTCAGTTTAGGACACGACAAATTTATTGATGAGAATTGAAGGGATCTTGTTTAATACTTTAAAGGATTAATAAATATATTTTGATGGGATTTATTATATATAAACCGCTAACCCAAATGATTTTTTCTTCTTTGTAAGTGGTCGTCTTAGAAAGTATAGCACTATTAAAAGTCGTTGTTTATTCGGTTCTTTTAGAGCTGGTCGTCTACGAGAGGGATAGCTACAAGAGGTTTCGTTGTATTTATTATCAAAATATAAGTTGCCAGTTACTTTTATTCCCCCCAGTAAGCAGATAAGAAACTATAAATGGCAAATATTTTGGTCCCCTTAGCTCAATTTCATTTTTATATTCATAGGATCGTTTAATTACTTCGTTCGTGCAATTGTTTCACTAATTTTTCAGCTCTATACATCTCTTTAAATGCAATATTTTATTCAATGTTTTGATATGAAATAACTTTCCTTTTTCTCAAATATATTCTCACTAAACATGAACTTACCTGCAAGTTTTCTTCTTTTAAATATTATTGTAAAATATTTTACATTTGAAACTCTGTAGATAAAATAATTTCTGCGTCCATTTGCCCAACTACGGAAACCTCCTGCAGCAGCAATAAAGACATTCATATACGATTTATTACGGCTTATTTATATACGATTTATATACGACAATATTTATCAGGGAATGGACATTTTCCGGAATATTTCCTGAACAGGAATACTTCAGTAAAATTTGAGGCTAACTCTCAACAATCCTTCATACTTAGTCACTTTACGTGAAAGATAAACTATAAGCCACATGAAACGGAAGAGCTTGAAAATTAACAGTGCCAAATCAAGTATTTGATGAACGTTTAAAATGACGACCAGAGAGTACAGCATAACGTAAGGTAACAAGAAATGCTGAAACACAAGGTGATTCTAATATTTAAAAAGGAAATCAGTTTTCATCTTAACAGTACACAAATACAAATACCATATTTCCTCGCTTATTGCTCCTTTTTTTTTTTGCTAACTTTATCGTTCGTAAATCGAGGGGGTATATAGGCAAAAAATTAAATTTCTGGAGGACGTGATTACAGTAAGCCAAATGGACCTCAACAGATTATGTGAAAAAAGACTTGTAAATGTCATGGTCGAGATAAGAAATAGTATTGAATAAAGTAAGGGTAACTATCGCAAAATTGCATTCTAACAGAAATTTACATTCCAACAATAATGGATAGTAATATTGATATCACAATACATAAAACCTTAAGGAGATAAACATTAATTTAAGGAGATACATAAACGTTAAGGAAATACCTTAATTTCTACTTTTCCGTAACTTGAATCTTAACTTAATGTTGTCTGTGCTACTCCTTAGACCTCAAATTATCCATAATTATTTAGAGATGGTGAAATGTGTAGTTAACACAGCCTGAATGTCAGTTCGTATTTTTTTCACTTTGGTAGATCGATTCTTGTATTAGGCTGGCATAAAGTTCAACAATTAGATGGAAAAGGTTCGATGTGACTTTTGCATGTAACTTGTGAGAGTTACTAAGCTGAAAATAACCACTACGGGGAAGAATCTATTTTAAAATTTAGGAGGTCGTTCTCTGAATTCATTAAGGAAAGGGAAATTCAAGTGAATATTTAAAAAATTTTTGGAACCTCATGGTAAAAGGTTAGGTCAAATAATCAAAATATATTTAAATCTTATTTTCTTCTGCCATGTAATTCTTAGGTCTTTTTGTTACTTACAAACTTATATATTTACTTTTTGGTATACGTTATTATTAAGCAAATAAGTAATAACTATTTCTTAACAATTACCAAAATAAGGAGAAGAAAAAAAAATATTTATAAGGTCGTAAGATGGTATTTGAGACAAAATATTCTTCTCGTTATAACTTGCTAAAATTACTTTAACCTTGTATTAAGTTTTAACCTGTCCCATTTTAAAAGAGAGCGGGGAGGTTTTCGATGAATACTTGGTTTTCTTGTAAATATTGGATTTGCACACGATATTGAAAATAATGTACATAATGCAAATTTGCAATAAACCTATCAGCTTTATGGCAACAGTCAAGGGTTATCATTTCACCGTCCACTAGATCCTATCTCAGGCTTATTTTTTTGTTCAGTATCATACATGCATTTACATTTACCGCCATGTAATACCTAAAAGAACATTCTTTTCATGAATTGTAGCTAACAAAAGAAAAAAGAAGTATCCCAAATGCACATATTCCTAACATTCTGTGTTGTGGTTTCACCATCCAGCTTGAACTTTCTTTGTGAGGTCGTCACATAATAGAGCGCAACAGACCATGTAAAAAAAGACTCGTAAATGTCATGGATGATTGAAAATTAATGTTTCGCTTTGTTTCCAGATAACATCTTCAGTTTCTCGACATAAGCCTTATAAACAACGTTTATAGTGAGACGTTTAAAGGCCAAAGGAAGTGAAGTAAAGTCAGGCCAATTTTAGTTTAAAGCAATGACCAATCCCTCTAAAATTTAGATTAATTAATTTTTTTTTATAAATGGAAATATTGCAGTTAAACGTTGTATTATTCAAATGTCGATTTTTGTTCCTTGATCATAGTTGCACTTGTGATAATTCAAAAACCCTTAGTAGATTTTAGAATGATGAAGGGCATAAAATTCATCTAATTAGTTACTAAACATAATTATGTAAGAATAATAATTTTTTTAATAGTATGCGGTAGAACTTCTTTAAAAGAATTCTGGCGTAAATTACACTATCCTCAAATTTAACATATGCAACAGGGCTGCGAAAAGATGGCTTATAGACTTTACCTCCAACACATATACTTTTCGTTGAAAAGTTTCTTGAAATTAGATGCAGAATTTTATGACAACAGCCTTCATTTTGAGAGGGTCAGTAGTCTATAAGAAAAAGTCCAAATTCTTGTGTAAAAGAAGAAAAAAAAAAGTCAAAAGTACGAAGATTTTTTTTATCTGCCGTAATTAGTTTCCAATTAGACGGTAAATTAAACTTGAAATTGATTAATCCTCAACCATTTGGTTGGCCTGTTTATAAAACGTTAAAAAAATTCCAAGCCTCAGATTATTCCATGAATTAAGAAGGAAGGTCTGCCAACCTTCAGTTTCAAATTGGTGTATAAAAAATGTAGTTGGTTCTTTACATTAAAAGATAACGATATTAGTAAAAATTAGCTCTTAAACACTAATAAAGAAAATTATTAAATATGAAGTTTTAAGTTATTAAAATACGAATGAAGTCTCACATCATTAAATATGAAATTTCATGATTGCCAAGGTCTATTGTTCACTTATTGATCTAATTTATAATAATTTTATAGTACCAAATAATTTTAATGTTTTAATACAATCGTTTCCCAATATTTAACATTTTTTTCAATCTACATTTTGAAATGAAATCATCAAATTTTGACGATTGACTTAGCATTTCTTATAAGTTTCTTAGCTTTGTTTATGTTTATTAATTACGATGTTTACGTAAAAGCAACCTGTTTCTGAAATTGAATTTATTTGGTACTCAAACTGCAGCATACAAAGCTTACATTAGTATGAAGCTTTATCTTGTGAAAAAAGATGGTATTCAGAATTTCGCTGAATTCTGGCCGTAGTTTTTAAATTTCTAATTTATTTTTTACTTCTTTTAGTTATTAGTAACTCCATAACGACAAAAAAAGTTGTTTCTCATAACCAGATAAGTTTTTAAAAAAAAAAACTTAAATCTTCTTGTATGAACTTTAGGGAGAGCGTGAGCAAATATTTATTGAAAGAAAATATCTTACTAACCATGACTAATAAACAAAAAGCAAACGAATGGAACTACACCACAAACAAATGCCTAAAAACCATGTTCTGCACACATTTAGTCTTTTATTATTTTATAGTCTGAAATTCTGAAAAATCGAAAACTACGAAGCAATTTCAAATAGCTGCCAAAAATCTTTATAATTTACGTACTTTTATTTGCCTGTCAACTTTATTCTAGCAGCTAAATGTTTTATCAGTGCATCTTTTTAGGTGAGAAAATTCATACATACCGTATTTACTTGAGTATTTTCCTTTCTTTTTTACTAGTTTTAGCGTGCGAAAATCAAAAAGAAAAAATTATGCGAATAATTTAATTTCCAAAGCAAATGAACAAATGAAAACTATTCAAAGGCAGACCACCGGCAACTATCATAATATTATCTATTTAAGAGAAATCTGCATTACAATAAGAATACGTTATAATATTAACATTGCAGTATCTAATACGATATCTTCATTTCTACATCCTTGAATTTTGGATCACGCACGTTTTTATTGCTGTTCATTGCTACACCCCAGCCTTCAAATTATTTGACGCTGTTGGAATCGTTGCTATCTGTATCGTCTGCTACAGCCTGCATGGTCACTTTTCAGTCTGCCTTTTAACGTGCAATGATCTTCAGAATCATCAAAAGCACTAGATATCTCAGTTTTCTTGCAGATCGTCACTTGTATTGCTTCATCATTCCGAGCCCATGCATCCAAAATCCAAATCAATAAGACGAAACCGACGATGAACATATCAATAAGACGAAAACGACTATTGGGTCGACGAATCCATTTTAAAATTGAAAGGAACTCGCTTGATGGACACCTTGAAAAAACGGGAAAATGGATGAAATACATAAAAAAATTCCGAACCTTGTATTAGTTAAAGGGGAAAATACGCGACTAAGTATGGTATATATTTTAAAACTACTGAAAATTCAAAGTTGGCAGGACTTCCTTATAAGAGATATCTACAATTTTTGAATATTTCTCTTGTTCGTACAGATAATTTTAAAACTGCATTTGCCCCCCAACCGGCATAGTGATTAGCGATGCTGACTTCGTACCGAAAGGCCTGGGTTGGAATCCTTAAGAAGGCATGGATGTTTATTAATGTACTATGTCTGTGATACATAGGGCCACTCTAAGTATGCGAAGAGTCGAAAGTCCTCTGGAGAGGTTAGTGGTAGGGGAAAGGGGGTGGCAGATCCTCGGACCCGCCCCCAGGGTGCTCTCCATCAAAATTGGGGGCGGAAGTGAACAAAGTCGTACTGTCACCTGTATAGTACTCAAGATTCTTGCCAACGACAAACGGAATCTTGCATACCTTGCTACAATGAATTCCGTACGCTTGCTCTGATGTTACTGTCAGACAAGTGAGATCAGTCACATAAAACTGCATTTTAAAGTAATAGCATTATTAATTATAAGCTATTACTTACATTCAGAATTTCTAAATTCGGCTAAAATGATATAAAATTCCTTTAAGGCTTATCATTATTTTCTGCCCTTATAATTAGGATACTTTACTATTTATTAAATAGAAAATGTTTTTTTCTTTTCACAGGTCTTTATATTATGTACAGTAATTTCAATTACTCTGGCTGCCGAGAAAACTGCGACGGAAAATGTAACCGTTTCTACATCAGCTTTAGTGTCCGATTTGTCCAAAGAAGAAACAGGACAAGTGTCTTCCTTCCAATTAGAACATGGTGAAAGTCGATCTAGATCTAAATCTCATTCGTATTCGAAAGATGGTCGTGGTTATGGAAATCAGAATCCCATTTACGAGAAAAGTGAATACGAAGGTATGCATATATGTATTCGTACTTTGAGAGGAACAGTGAAGTCATTGTAAAAGCAAAATGTGACATATTTGATAAAATATTCAGGTTTATAGCTAAATTTTTAATGGTAGACTAAAAATTAGAGTTAATATGATAAGTCATGAGAATAAAATTAGTCGAATAGAAATACAGAATTACGCATTTAAAATTTCAGCTTGGATTTTGGTAAGAAAAAGTGCATACTGAGCGCAGATGATATCCGGGTCCGCCGAAAATCGGGGCAAATACATTGCAAAGAAAACAACGAAAAGTGATAACATCATGGTACAAAAGACCGTGAGAAAAAGAAAGGAAGGGAAAACATCGCATTTCCTAAAAACATCGCGATACAAAATGAAGCTGTTTAAAAACATCGCAGTTTTAAAACATTTTAGCAGAAGATATTTATGGTAAGAAGTAAAGCGTCTACAAATCATCGCATGATAATAACAACATAGACATATATTTTCAGGCTTAGAAGTTTAAATACATGTTCGCATCATGAATCCAATTTTATAAAAAAATATTACTAATAATCCAATTTTATAAAAGATATTAATTAAATAATGACCGTTAACAGTTAAGTGCATAAGTTCATTAATTTCTACTCATTTTCAGTTCTTGAGTACTTAAATTACCTACTTGCTTTTCCAGTAACAATGTATCAGTTAATTAAAAAATGTCCAAGTATAGAAATAACAATATCCCCTATTCTTTCTTGTGATCACAAATTTTTACTCGAACGTCCATTTAGAATTTTTAAAGTCTGAAAAAAATATATCGTCATGCGATGATTGGTAGGTGTTTTATTTTTACCACGATATTTTTTACAATGATGTTTTACAACTATTATGTTTTTGAACCATTTTATCCTATACGATGATTTTTATATGACCTTCAGAACTGCTTTGTTTTCTCCTTTCTTTCATTTCTCCCATGATGTTTTCTTCTTGATTGTTTTCACAGCGACATTTTCGTCAGCAATGTTTTCATCTGCAACCCTATCTAACGCACTCAGAAGTCATTTATGGTACAATTTGTCAAATGTATAAAGGTGAAAGCTTTTTAAGAACATGCAAGATTGCTAAGCATGTAATATCGCTTCTGAAGAATATGCAATATTGAGTCCATAAGAAAGAAATAGTATATTAGGAAGCGATACAAACATATTTTATCTTGCTATACAATTATTTTTCCGTCAGGTCTTAGCAAAAGCATCTCAAAAACATATAATTTCAGTGTTTTTTGTTTGTTTTTATTATATACTGCAAAAGATATGCATTTTTTATTTTGAATTATGTTGTAAATTAAAGTACTGCCAACTCTGTTTACTTGACGCCGTTTTTTTATTAATACGGTCTTTGTGGTGTGTCTGCCATCAAGATCTCATAACTGAATTTTGTGTTAATAAAAAATAATCTTATATCGTTAAAAACGTGGAAGCCAGTAATTAAAAACCACGCTTTTGCTTCAAGGATTGTTTTGACAAAATAATAAATCAAATCTAAAAAATATCCCACTCCCCTTTCTTCCACCCTTTTCGTTTAATTTCTTGAAGGTAGCTCGTATTATAAAAGGATTACAATTGCGTATATGCGTTATAGGTTGCGTTACTAACAGGGTATGAATTCAGTCAAAGCCTACCATAGCTAGTATATGGTATTTTTCAGTTTTTGAATGAACTCGCAATTCCAATTCGAGCTCCAAAAAGATAAGATTTATTACACTGGGAAACAACGTGTAATACAATTTTTGTTGAATTCGATTTTTGAGCTGTTTTGAAGTTAAATATGCATGCGGATTTCAAAACTGTAGTTAGTGTAATTCACGTTACTGGCGGCGGCGGAATGAAGCTGTAGGAGACCAGCGACAGGTGCATTCTTGTCTAGACTAGTTCAATTACGTCTAGAATACTGTAATGAAACGTCGCTTGTCACTCCGATATAATAAAGCGCATTCTGCAGTGGAGTCCAAGTACCTGTTGTATATAAGGTTAGCAACGTTGAGTTTATATAAGAACTGAAACCTTTCGTCATGTCTGCCTCAGCTAGTTCGCTTCGTAAGTGCTTAAACAACCCCGATTCGTTTTATTATATATGTGCCAGTTTCATTAATCCCAGTCAAAGGACAACTAAAGTATATTTGTCAGGCAAGTCTATTTTGCCTATTTTAAAGTGAAAATTGGTAATCAAAATAAATAATGGGCCCCTCCTAATGCGTGCAAGTAGTGTGTCGAGGGTTTACGGATGTGGATGAAGAGAACACGTTATAAATTTCCATCTGATATACCTATGATTTGGCGAGAGCTCAAAGACCACGCAAGTGATTAAGAGAAATCTATAAGGCTATAACAAGAAAACCAAATGTAGATTATTTCAGTTTATCATCAGCTAGATACCCAATGCCTTACTAAGCTGAGCTCAAAGTGCCAGTTCCTCTTTGGAAATAGAGGAATACGATTTTTACGAATATCGAATTGATCTTAACAACGAAGATTTTGAAATTGAAGATGATTTCGTTCGTAAGGGATTTGATCAGCATAAGTTGAATGATTTGGCACGAGATTTGGGACTATTCAAAGAAGCTTCAGAGCTGTTAGTATCAGGACTACACAAGAAAAACTTGCTTGAAAAAGGAGCTAAAGTATCTTTCTTTCGACCAAGAGAAAGTGCGTTACTGCAATACTTTCGAAATGATGATGACTTTGTGCGTTATCTTAACGTACATTGTTTAATGAAAGAGTTAGAAATTTACTCAACTCAATAATATAAACTCTCTGTAACGCAACTCAATGGCCATTGTTCATCGATACCTCAAAGCTCAACTTGAAGTCTATCCTTCTCTAAAATGGAAATGTATTTGGTGCAGCTCCAATAGGCCATTCAGTTTGTGTGAAGAATATGAAGTTGTAAAGATAATCATTGATTAATTGCAATATCACATGCACGAATGAATCATCTGTGTTAAACTTAAAATGGTATACTTTCTCTTTAGCCAGCAACTCGGATGTAGCAAGTATCTCTGCTTTTTTGCGGATGTGGGACAGCAAAGCTCGTGAGAAGCACTGGGTGCAGTCAAATTGGCCGCCAAGATCTGACCTGAAACTTATTAATTTTTACTTTCTACATCAATCATTTGCCGACAGAAAGAAAATTCATTTCCAGATCTGAATATAAAACCGGGTCTCATGAAGCAATTTGTTAAAGCTTTGTCAATTGAAGGAGACTGTTTCAAGTATCTCATTTCTTAGCCTATCATTTGAATAGATAATGGTTGTGTTTGATCGTCTGCAGATTCGGCAGCTCGTTAAAGAAGAACATTTCATCCGAATAATGACAAAACTTCTAAAGAATGCTTGGTTGGCATTCAAAAGCATTGTCAAAGACTTTCTTATAAACACACGGGCAAAACATTACAGCGAAATTGTCCAACAACGTTTTGAGGGCTTCAAAATGCTTGTTTGCAACATAAGAATTAAACTGCACTTCTTATATCTTGATAACTTCCCGAAAATTCTTGGTGCACTCCCACTCAATGATGAGCAGGGTGAGCGATTCTAGGAAGAACTGAAGAACATGGAAGCTCAATACCGAGGTAGACTGGAATATACATATGATGGCTGACTATTGTTGGAACACCAAGCGAGAACTTCCGCAGATTGAACACTCCAGAAAAAGCCATAAGCGAAAATTTTTACCTTGATATTTATGTTTGCTGTTTGGTGAAAACGTGTAACTATTTAAAGAACAAAATTTAACTTGCAGTAACTATATATAACCTTTGCGTGAATAAAACTACTCTTTTGTACAGTATATTTGAGCTTTCCATTTATTTTTTTCTTTTTATGTATTTAAATACATAATTTGTAGGACTTTTGAGACAGAGGGTATCTTGTAGCTGAAAACGTGGATGCGATAGATATAAACAGAGGTTATTTTTGGATTCAGAGGTCAAAAGTTAGTCAAAAACAAGTCAGAGATCTAAGCCAACAAAATTGCTGCTCACCTGTGCTATTTAACCATATTTTACTAATTTATTTTATTAAATTTTTATTTATCTCTTTATATGTAACTCAGTTTGTAGAGACATTAGGTATTTTGAAGTTGGAAACGTGAAAAATGAGCAGTGCCCTCGCCGGGATTTCAAACACGGACCTTTCGATTACGAGCCGAGTGTGCTAACACCACGAAGGCACACTAAGAAAGGCATGCTAACACCACGAAGGCATGCTAAGAAAGCGGGAGACATACCTTATAAGTTATTATAATTAATTATGTGTTATATACTTATGTATTATCCCATTGACCATGAAAGTTGGCTAAAATCGAATGATGAATGGGATGCCCTATTTAGAATGCTATGAATACAAGCTTTCCGCTGCTAATTGCTCCTATTTATCATTATTTTGTTGGCCATATTCTGCAACATACCGCGCCGCGAGAACTTTCGAGGCCGCAGGAAAAAGTCACAGTTTAAGTGTTCCCCAACTTCAGAAAGATGGTCCACCGGCGGCTGTGCCGTAAAAGCCGCTGAACACTGGTAATTCAGTCAGGAGTTCGAGTCTCGGTGATCGGGCTGGCTGAATGGGCTTTTTCGTGGTTTTTCTCATGTGTAACGTGGATACGAGGCAGTTCCCCTTAATAAGACCTCTCCGGCCTTCTTTTCAGCATAATGCCTAAGGACGGAGCACGTAATAAGTAAAAACACTGCAAAAAGATTAAGAACCAAGATCTGACGCCAATCAGTTTTGGTCATATATATTATAATTCTGTATTCTAGAAAAGGAAAATGAAACCAAAAGGTGAATAGTAATCCATTGATAAAAATGCAATATTGAAGTATATCAGCTAATTTGAATACGATATAAGAAGAGTTCTTTGGTTATCCACCTATCTTTACATCTGGGGCTTGGGAGTGTATCGTATTCCCCAAATGACACAATTTGGAGATTTTGCAGAGTACCTAAAATTTTATTTACGAATAGTAAATCTAATGGAACGAATAAATTCAGATGTCTAAAACACTATGACGTATCTTTTTAAGACCAAATTTGCATGGCTCAAACTTTGACATAATGCTTTAGACACTTTAATTAGCTTCATGACATAGTGCTTTAGATACTTAAATTATATCCTGATATATTAAAGAAATGAATGGAGCATGAATAAGTGCGCCAAATTAGAATATATTTCATTAATATGCACAAAATTATACTGTTTTCGAAAATATATTTAATTATGTCTCTTTCAGTAATGATGTAATATGCGCTATAAGAGAGTAATTTATTTATGCTATGGCAATATACTGTTATTTTACATCGTGTAATAGTGTTAAGTATCCCTTAATGATGATTTGTGTGATAACTTCCTAAATTAAATCACTAATAAATTAATTTAGTTAATTAAGCAAAAGTCTGTATGTGATCATTTGTATTTCTTAACAAATAGAGGTACTTACGTATTATTCCGTCGACTAAGAAATTTGGCTACCATCGATGCTTGAAAGTTGGCGGAGATCCTACCAAAATTGTGCCAATCATTCCTTCGGAATTCTGATGGAACGGACACCTCTTCCTTTAATTAGCAATCAGAATTCGGCCTGCTTCGTGAAAAAAAGCTTTCACCGGTTTCTACAACTTTGTTAGGCCCTGTGATTTTATATGCATTGTTTAGAATGCTATGAGTACAAACTACCCGCGGGTAATCGTACCAGTCTATTACTGTTTTGTCGGCCATATTCAGCTTATCATATTATGTCCTTTAATACACGCCTTTTTTGATAGTAAGATTCCATAAGTTTGGAATTAATCCACTGCTTCTTGTTCTGTAGAAGACAGATCCTAAATTTAATATTTTTTTTAATATAGAAGAAAAAATACAGCAAAAGCAATTAATTTATATCCTTGTTTATAAAAACAAAACCTGGCTTTTCGAGAATCAAGTAGGGTTACATCAAACGGAAGCGCAGATGTTTTGAGTGTGTTGTTAAGTCATGCTTATCTATAACTGGCGATAAATCGAACTGCTTCGCGACAGCTTCATAGTCAACGGGATAACACGTAAGTGCCCAAATAAATTTCCACGTAATGTGGAATGGTTCAAAGTAGTAAATTATTACGACGCATTAATTTGAGATCACTTTATAAAATTCACGCAGTCAGAATATTTGCCTACATTTTACAAATCATAATTTTGAAAGGAGGATATCAGTAGTAAAAATAAGATAAATTTGTTTTCATTTTTATTAGATGATGATACATTATATAGAAATTTTAATGAACATTGTGAAGCTTCTTGATCTTTAGCTATCCATCTTATTATCATTTATTAACACTTTAAACATGGACATGTCAGTTAGCTCTCTAAACAAAACTTGCATCATCTATAGAAAACATCAGTAGATTATTTTTGTTTTTAATTATTGCAGTTTATAAATTATGTGAGATACTCATTAAAACTCATTAACTTAAACTGATTAAAATTTTGTGACAGCAAAACAATTTTAATATTATATATCGCAATACCTTTGCTTCACATAAGACGTCAACTGGTGTTGTGCGTAGATAAATTTTATTTAGGACGCAAGTTGGCGTTCCCGTCGTTAAAGAGTTAAATAATGATTTTACTAAAACTTTTTTCTTTTATTCAGACCGTGCAATCGAATACGACAAAGAAGCACAGAGAGGTGATGATTATTACAAAACAAGTGCCGAAGACCCTTTTCGGCATTCTCAATTGTCACGCCCTCAGGAAGACGATTACGATGAGTCTTTTGAGAATCCCTATGGACGTGGTAATCCCTTTGACCAGCGTAATCCCTTTGGACAACGTGATAGGGACCATTCATATGAAGAAGTAGAGAATGGGAAAGGTTCATCTTTTCCCTACGGAGACAAAAATGACAACAGATATAGACATGAGGATTACAGCAAAGAAGAATCCTATGAGTCAAAAGAGGATGGTGGATATGGAGGTAAACCGCCTTATCTTCAGCAGGGTTTTGAGCCATCGAGGAAGCAACAGCAGCCAGCA
Source organism: Stegodyphus mimosarum (assembly GCA_000611955.2). Classification (NCBI taxonomy): domain Eukaryota; kingdom Metazoa; phylum Arthropoda; class Arachnida; order Araneae; family Eresidae; genus Stegodyphus; species Stegodyphus mimosarum. Next base: position 1,167,655 of record KK114638.1, read on the forward strand.
TATGACCCCTTGGATGTACCGGATACCGATGGGAAGTCTGGATATGGAGTTCAAGGAACTAAAATTTATCCACCTAAGCCACAAGAAGAAAGATCATTCTATCCACGAACTCCAGCAGCTCACAGGTAATTTTGTTTGCTATGGCAGACTTTTTTGCAATGCTTTTATACTTCGATTGTAAAAGATAATTTACGCAGCATACATTACCAGTGCAGAGAGAATGATTTATTAACTACTGTATTTTCTCGATTATCCCCCCCAGTTTTTTAGCTCTATGTTTTGAAAATTTTAAATATAATCGCATAATTTTCCTCTTCCTCCTACAGTTTTTCTCTCTGAGGCCTAATTTATTAGTAAAGTATATTCTCTTGATTAATTTTATTTTTATTCAAGGCATACAATTCGTATTTTGCCTTTTTGTACTATCAGTATTCCGTGCATTTTATTTTTACTTGCATTTGTTATTTGAAACATATTTTGTGAAGATGCTTCATTAAGCGACACGGACGTGGCAGGCACAGTTAAAGAACTCCCCAACCACATGATTTCAATTAATTTCTATTATTTACGTTATAGCTTATGTTGCCATATCCGCTGCTGATTATTTGGCTATGTTAGGTATAGCACCTCCAAAAACTCCTACTTGTTATGATACTGGCTCTACTGGTTTTATAGACCTCTTCCTGCTCAGAAATACCTGTTATCTATTGCAAATTTCTGTGAAAGGATGAACTCTTTGATCGCGACCCGATTAGAATTACGTGGATATCAGACATCATATCACGTCAAGTAAAAGGGCCGTCATTACTGACTGCATGAAATAAGCCAATGCTCTAAACGGTATTTACTGCGTTTTGAAAACATTTCCTTTGGGGAATGGCATTGACAGTTTGATTAAGCAAAGAATTACAAAAACTGGTTAAAGAAACAAAATGCGACTAGGCGACTATTTCAAAAAATCAGGCCTCTGTCGGATAAACGAAGGTTAAACCGCCTCAGTGATCTCTTACCATAGCTAAGGACGACGCAACTGGACTAACTACCTAAATTCACTCTCTGGAAACGATAACTCTGTAGAGTCATTAGGCTTTTTTGAAGAAGATGTGCAATGCCCTCCCCGGGACTCGAACTCTGGACTTCTTGAATATGCGTTGAGTATGCTTCCAATTACACCACGAAGGCATATGGAAAGAAGGAAGTAAATACCTTAATTATTCCCATTTTTAAAGGGCGACTGGGGATTAGGTGACTCAGTCGCCAAATCCTGGTGGTGACGAATTAACGTCCACCATCTTTAAGTTCGGGCGTCATTTGCAGAGTCTTTAGGATTTTTTGAAGCAGGAGAGGTGAAAAATGTGCAATGCATTCGCCGAGACTCGAATCCTGGATCTCTCAAATACGTACCGAGGGGTCTACCGTTGCACCACGAAGGCATGGAAGGAGTGAGAAAGTACATTATAACTCCATATGCAGAATTATTTCTTGGTACAAGAAATGCTGTAATAAAATTCCTCCCCATAAATGCTCGAATAGGATCTACTTCACCGAAACTGATAAAAGCAGAATTTTTGGCCCAGGATCGGGAATCTCAGTTTTGCATAAAATCATATATGACACAACATAATATTTAGTCTCTGATTATATACTCTCTGATTCCAATTACATACAAACAACATTGTTTCAGTTCGTCCATCGGAAGTCTTTTGGTTATATTCAGAAATTCGAGATCCAGAAGAACACAGGATTGAATCAAATTAACCAGTAAAATGTTTAAAGTGTTCCCTCTGAAGATTATATTCAAACTCAATAATTTCTTCTGCTCTTTAAGATGGCTGTTCGACATCAGTTCAGATTTCGGGAGAATCTGGGCACTTCAAATCAGTTAAATAGAGTTGTTGAAATAATGTTTGAAGAAGTTAACTTTAAGATCACTGGAGGACTCTTCATTGTCAATGTTCTTGGTGGTTTCTGGCTGGGCCTACTGATCCATAAAACATACAGTCTGAGCTTACCAGATTACCTCACACACATAATTAAATCCTACCTAACAGATAAATACTTTCTTGTTCACATCTCAGGCACACATTCATCCTGTCGAGCTACCTTAGCCGGTATCCCACAAGGGTCACTTTTGGGGCCTATCTTTTCAACATTTATGCAAACGACATTGCACGTACATCTAACACTACGTTAGCAATGTATGCTGATGTCACAGCGATGTTTGCTAAAAGCGCATTCATCAGTCCAGTCATCTAAGATTTACAAAATCACATAAGGATATGGAGACTTAACTTCTTAAAAATGGCAAATTCTTGTGAATGTTAACAAAACAGTCACAGTCCTATTCACCAAGGAGAAGAAGATCAATACAAATCCTTTACGAAGCTACTCTGCTCTTGCCTAAGCAAGCCCCTTATCTTGAAGTATTTCTCACTTATTCTATCACATGGGCCCCACGCATTAAGTTTGAGCGCGCTCTATCCTTTAATTGTTCGAAATAGCGTTTTATCTGTTGATAATAAGCTACTTATTTATAAATCCATTCTGCGTACTATGCTCTCTTATGCTTATTCAGTTTGGACTAATTCCTGTAAAACACAAAGAAAGCGTTTGCAAATCGCCCAAAACTGTATACTGCCGCAAACAACCAACACACCGTGGCACATTAGAAATAATGTCATTCACGAAGAGCTTAAAATTGTTCAGTTAAGTATATACTATTATCATTTGATCAAAAGCTTTTCCAACAGCCAGAAGCTAATTAGTAATCATGTGATAAAAATTTGGAATTATACTCTTTACTGATACTAATAATATGAAAAGGTCAATGGCCATCTTTAACCCTCACTTAATTATTTAATATTTTGAAATTACGCATGAACTTGGTAATTGTTAGTATGTAAATTTTGTTCTGTATGCTTATTTACTGCTTTTTTGTGGCACTATGATTCTGCACTTTCACCAGCTCAACAGCTCCAGCACTTTCACCAGCTCAACAGCTCCAGCACTTTCACCAGCTCAACAGGACAATTCACCAGCTCTCTTCCCTAAATTTTTAACAGATATGATGGTACTTTGTTTTTAATCTCTGCATCACTTACATTTTCGATTACGTTATTTTTGGCAATGATTTCGAAATTTTTAACTTTATTCGATTTAGGATACATTTGTTCACCTCCTTTACCTTTGTTCCTTCGATGTTCCTCTTGGGTACTGCTGACAAAATTGCAAACTGCGGTTATGTGAGGTGACCAGAGACTTTACAGGGTACACGTCCCGCTGTGGGCAACGTGTTTGGCTTAATTACCTTCAAATATTGGCTCAATACTGTCAAATATTATAATTTTAATATAATATTTTCTCTCTTATTGGAATGTAGGATTCTCTTAAAGAAGTAATTTTGTGGTAACCAATAGTTTATCCATGACTACTTTTCATTTGTTATAGATTTACTGTCACCACGTTCTTCGGAAATTAAATTGCTTGTATAATATTAATCTCTCCACTTTCGGACGATAAAATTAGATAATAAATGGAGAAAATGCTGTAGGAAATATGGCATCTAATTTAATAACAAGCTACTGACTAGCAATAAAATTTATTTTTATGTAATATGAAAAAGAAAACTTATTGCCAAACTTAATAAGATTCTTGATATTTAAATACTATCGCAACTACCTTAATAGGAATCGCCAAAGTTATAAAATTCGCCAAACTCTAGCAATCACATGCACGACAATTCTTTAGGCAACCATACGCCTCATGGTTTTTAAGTTTTAACAACCGTCATCGCCATTTTCCGGAATAAATGCCGTTGTAGGACCTTTCTGTGGGGCGATGAGTATGGTCGATAGCCGGTTCACAATGCCGAGGTTGTGCGTAGTGCTAAGTTTGAAAAATCTCTGACATTTTTAGAGGAAACAGATTGCCGTGTACATGGGGAGAAAAACGAAAAGAATGACAGAGGATGCTGTGAAAATTTTTGCTCTTTAAATGTATCATATATTCTTTATTTAATGATTAAAATTTACATTTTAAATTGTTAAGGTGTGTTTTCTTTCGACATGTTAATAGCGTTTGCCTATTTTATGTCAAATATCGATAATTTGGTAATCTTTTAACAAAACTCATCAAACTGCCCTTTTCCCCCATAAACGTCTTTAATCGATTCGTCAAACTGCGCCAAGATGGTTGCGTTAAGGTGTAAGCACAAATTTATCCGGAGTTATGTAAATTTCCTATTCAATATTTTGTTATAATTTAAAAACGTAATGTAAATCGTAATTAAATACACTGCTGGTCATTAAAATTGCAACATAAGGAGGGAATAATCTGACGAACATCAAAATCACATGAAAGGAAGAAGTTGGGATATGCAAATGATTAGTATTTCAGCGCATTTAGACGACGCAGGAGGGAGAAACGACATCTAAAGCACTGCATAAAAGGAAAGTTGTGTAGTGGATTTCTTATTCGGAAAGTGCTTTGTAAGGTTGGAGTTTGCTCAGAATATCGTATCGAATACTCGAATAAGAAGAGGAAATGCTTACCAGCAAGTTTCGGGATTCGATAGAAGCAGGATCGTTGCCTATCGAGAGTGTAGATTATCGTTCCGTGATATCGCCCATCGCACTGGTCGATATCCAGCCACTGTCATGCGAATATGGAATCAATGGATTGCTGAGGGTCATTCTAAACGGCATCCAGGATCTCAACGCTCTCCCATGACTAACGTCTGAGAGGACAGACATATTGTGAGGCTAGCCCTGCCAAACAGTACGACCACATCACGGACCATTAGTCAGGAAATGGACATGTGTGCAGCACGCCCAGTATCAGCTCGTAAGGTGCGTCGACGTTTGCAGCAGCGTGGACTATCAGCACGGTGACCATTACTTCGGCTTTCCTTGACAATGCAGTATAGAGAGAAATGGCGACTATGGTGCGCCAAACGATAAAGCGGGATACAAGAGTGGCACAATGTAACCTTTTCAGACGAGTCCCGGTTCTACGTGCAGTATTCCGATGGCTCTATACGTGTCTGGAGTGTCCGAGGAGACCGCATGTCGCCTGCTTGCATTCGATATCAGCGTGGGGGCCCTGTACCTAGTGTGATGGTTTGAGCAGCCATTGGATACACGACACACATATTTACTTCGGATCGAAGGTAATTTGAACACAGATAGGTAAATTTAGGACATCTTACGTCCAGTGGTTGCGCCGTATCTTTAAGGCTTCCAAACGCCGTGTTCCAACAAGACAATACAAGACCACATGTTGCACGTCGTTTTCTGATCTTCCCCGATACACAAGGTATTCGATTGCTGCTCTGGCCTGCACAGTCTCCAGATTTCTCACTTATTGAAAACATCTGGTCACGGGTTGCTAAGAGACTGGCCCGCCATCCCTCGCCAGCTAACACGGTTAATAAAGTGAGGCATAGACTTGAGGCAGCATGGAATGAGGTGCCCATTTCTGTCATCCAAGCCTAGTTTAACTCTATGCCTAATGCGGTAAGAGCAGTTTCAGCTGCCAGGGGTGGCAGCTGTTTCTACTAATTTCGCACCATTGTAAACATCCAAAATGCTTACAAATTTAATCATTTTGTTTCCATACCATACTGTGTAAGTGCAATAAATATCTTTTTTATATTTGCTTTCCTTCATGGTGTTTCGACTTCAACGGCCAGCAGTATATTTTCACCTTTTCCACTGTTGAGTGACAGCTGTTTGGTGATATCTTGAGATTATGAGAAAAACAACTTTTTAAAATGAAGTCCTTAGTAAAAAAGCTAAGATTTGCTTATTCCCACCGATATGTCACTCCTAAACATGAACATTTGAAAAACTGTTTGTAACAAAAATGCTAGAAATTACTTATTAGACTTTTTTGTGTTTAAATATACATAAAATTAATCCTTGAACAGTAGTTTATTTACAATTCCACATTTATTTGGAAGGCCAGAAACAATCCACATAATCGACAAATACTACAATTTATGTAATGGGTACCCAATACAGCTAATTTTACTTATGTCAAGCAGGTCAGAAACTTGCATCTAGGGAGACTTGACTTTCTGATGATCACAAGTTTCCATTAACGGATGTCTGCAATTTTTTGACAGAAGACAGGTAGAGGAAAATAAGGGCGGAAAACCAGAATTTCGCCATTAAAGTCGCAACATACATTCAAAGCAGTTGTGAACAACAACTGTTTAGTACAATTTTTTCTCTTTTTCACATGATATAAAACAGCCAGTCACCATGCACCACTTTGGGGTTACTGTGCTTAGTTCTCCGTTATGAATGATAGTTGATGACGGAGAATTTGATACTGATTAGCTGACTGCTTGCTGAAAATGAACAACTTACAATTCCTTCCTTTTTGCGAGAGGAAAGAAAAAAAGCGTCTCTTTCTTTCAGTGCTCAAGCAGATAGAAAAATTGTTTGAAACAGTTGTTCGTCCGAAACAAATGGATATGTGATAGCAGCTTTAGTCGGGCAGGTATAGTCCCTTCGCACTAACCGAAGTCACTAGATAGACAAGGTTATGTTCTTTCAAAGTCAAACGTCGGTCAAAATTTCTGACTCTTGAGGCGATGACTCCATCACATCGTAGATGTCAATCAAAGTCAGTTCATTTGCTGACTGGACGCGACACATTCGTACCGTAGGTTTCGTCTAGCCACTATTTTAAGTGCCACAATAGGCGCACAGACATTGCATACAAAACTTCATGTATTCTCCGGGGTTCGAACCCGGACTTTTCAGCAGAGCAACCAGCGTCGTTAACCATTATAACCAATTAAGGCGGCTTTTGATGTAAGCAAAATGATTGAACATTATTTCCTGAATTTATCTACAATTATCTAGTTTCTGCATAATTTCCTTGTCAGTTTAAACATTTATAGAAACGAACAATGAGTTCTCGGATACCATCCTCATACAACTCTGTCGCCTGTGATGATTCACTGTCATTTCCACTTCTCCATTAGCGGCCTAACCTTCTTATTGCAGTATCACACATTTTAACACATTACCATTCATCGCATTGTCTATCTGGTAATGAATAACTGCAAGCTTTCATGTTTCTTGTTGTTAAGAACCGAATAACTGACCGTATTTCATAGTTGATGGGGTACTCGATTTCCTTAAACATTTTAATCTCACACTACGAAACCTACAGATTCAAGCTGTACCTGTAAGTGGCATTGAATTCTGCGCAAATATACCAGAAGCTTAGGAACTCACTCATTCTAATGCACGCTTAAAATTTTAAACGATATTCACAAACGGACCTTATGTAAACTATAACTTACATATTTCTTTTTTAGATATTCACGAACACAGAAGCCGAAAGAGAATGAATATCAGTCTGAAGAAAAAGACGAAAGTTACTACTCTGGCATTCCAAAAGAAGCCGGTTACATTCCAAATGGCCATAAAGAACCAGCATATCTTCAAGGTCACACAAAAGGATCTGGTCCGAAAGTGGCTGGATATTTGCCGAGAACACCTACGAATTCCGGGTTCACCCCCGTGTTGCCAAAAGAACAAGCATCTATTTTTCCAGGTAATGGAAACGTGGCCATTTATATCAAACAACTTGGACATTCCAAAGCCGAGGGTCTTTCTGGAAGTAAAGGCAAAGAACGTCATGGCTATCTACTCCTACCAATTGCCCCTGAGAAAATTGGAAAAGACTTTCAACTAGCTAAAGTGGGAGTTTATGGAAGCAGTGAGGAAAAAGATGCACTCCATGAAGGCAAGATCCCGATTTATGGTGGGCGAAGGTAAGGAAAATAAATATATCATGTTACAGAAAAAGATAAAATAAGTTTCGCGGAAGAAATAATTTAAAAATTAATGAATTTGTCTTCAATATTATACACGACTTCTGTTTAAAACTAAATCAGCTTTAGAACACACTTGATGCTTAAGAAAACATAACGCATAGTTTTTTATGTTAATTATAATTTTTATTTTGTGTGTCACGATATTAAATGCCATAGTTTTAAAAAATGGAAAACCCTTTCATAATGTAATGCTGCAATTTATAGAAAGAAAAGCGTTGCACTTAAATGATAGAAAAACACCTCTAGCAGCTAAAATAATGAGCGCAATGCTCAAACAGCTTAACAGAATATTAATTTCCAATTTTAAATGTCTATCAATTAAATGTGAAACGATATATAATATAGATATATAGATAGATAGTTATGTTTTTTGTTAAAAGAAAATTAAGCAGCATCGGGCATGATCAGGATCGGGAGAATGACCACTTGTAAACACTTCATGCCGTTAAAAATTTTCTTTTTCTTCTTGTAAGTTTATTTTTATAAGCATTGTTTTAAAATATTCCATTTTGCCTAAGGTTACTTACAATAAAAAAATAAGTTTTCCCTCCTTAAATAGGAATATGCAGAGAAAAAATCGAAGTGTAATAGAATTATTTGAGCATATTAATTTCAAATACGGCAGTATTAATTATTAATTTAATTAAAATGCACTAAAAATTATAAAAGTGTTTTGAGCTGTTCATTTGTTGTTGTTGTTTTATCAGAAATAGTTTTAGTAAGGCAAAGCATTCTGCATAAAATATTTCTCTAGGAAAAGTTATTTTATGAAAGTTAAATTTTGTAGATATATAAGAAATGAACATAAAATGCCTTTTTGTCAAATGTATATAATAATAATATAATAATATTTTAAAAACAACCAACAGAAACCAAATAATTGTCAGGGAAAAGTATCATTGGAAGATTACCAATAATAATAAAATAAACTTTAACGAAACGTTTTTAGATCTGCAAATCAGAGTAGTTTAAGATATAGGTGTGTCGCCTGCATTTTGTGCTGTGTTATTTCGTAAATTTTGAAATTTCTGGCATCGATTCCTCTGTAAATCGACTAAAATCGCTTTTAGAAGTCCTAGGTAGCATTTGAAAAGATATCTTCGGTGAAAAGCTATGAGCAGGTTAGAGGCAAGTCATTTAAAAATTGAGGTTCCCAAATGTCTGAATGTCCCTGAAAAACATCTTTGGAAACATTTTAAGATATTTCCAGAGACCTAGGCAATTACTATACTGCCAGTTAATTATGCTTAGACCCAGCAGCTGCTATCACAACCTATGTATGAAGGCAAACTTGACAAACGACTTTAGTCTTTAAACAAAGAAACTTACAGCTTGTGTCAGTTGTCAGAAAGTTATTTTTCGCAAAAATATGATGTTCACTTTTCATCAAATAAGGATGAAAGGTAGACGGAAAAGACTATTTCGATTTCGCTTTCCTATATAAGGTATGGCAACCATGAATTAAGCTTAGGAAGTTAATATACCGGCATGTATTAATTTGCAGCAGGACATCCATGACATTTAATACTTAAAAGTTCAGTATTTAAATGCTTAAACAAGTGACAGTAATTGGAGTGATTTGTCTTGAGGAGTGAGGAACTCAGGCATGTTTTTTAAGATACTGCAGAAGTGTGATTGAATATTGTATTGAACTTGAGAAACGTGGTGCGGAAATACTTATAATATTTCGGCATGCTATGATGGGTAAACATTTAGCAGTACTTTAGTATTTCACTGGTGCAGGTACTTCAAAATAGAGACATGGGAGCAATTGAAAAAGCATGTTCTAGTAGGTCATTCATTGTAATTACGGATGTCAACATTACCAACCTATGGACAGACAATGTAGCCATTATGCAAACAAGAGACAGGTAACGGAAGACGGAAACATCAGCACTTTGCTGTCATCTTTGATGGTTTGACAGGTGTAGTCTCACGCTTCGTGCCGTATTAGAATCCATAGTCTGGCCAACTTCAATGCAAAGTATAAATGTAAAGCATCTTTTAAGCTTCCAAAAGACAGTTTACCATCAATATTACACTGGCTTACCGTACAACGTCTGTAGCTGCACAAAGTATTCTAACAAAACTAACGCCGCTGCACAAACAGACAAGAATTAACAGCTTCAGAATAAACTATTCTCCAGTTGTGGAAACAAATGCAATTCCTCAGTACATGGTCCCACCCACATGCGTAGGAAGCATCGAGCAACAAGCTGCATATTCACCCAGATGTCAGAAGAGTCTACAACAGAAATATAAATCTACAGCAACAGCCCACCACATCCAAAACGAAGTTTAAGTACTACTCAAATAGATCAGCCCAAAACTGGATCCGCTTTTATTCAGCACACCGATGAATAAGAATTTCTCGGATATAAAGCACAACTTTCATCCAACACTATTAAGCAAACATTCTAAAAATTCAAAAATCCTAAAACTTCTCTACGCGAAGCCATGAGGAAAAAAGAATGGATTTTTTTCAAGAATAGTGCCTTTCGGTACAGAGCAATGCCCAGTTACATACTGTTACGCAGTACTGTCTAAAATCTACAGGACAGCATAAAAATACCCTTCACATAACCCAGATGCTGGTTACTAAGATGAAAACTTCTCAGAAAGACGTTCTCCTCGGGTAACGAAAGGGAAATGTCGCGGACGCTGCCTTAAAAGGAAGCTGTCGCAGAACTGCCTATTTAATATTTTTGAATCTTTCGTAAGTATGCCTCAGTGTGAAAGACTATACTAGGATAAAAATATAGAACCCATAGAGTGATAGAAATCTGAATAAAAAAATCGTTCTAAAAACTTTTCAATCAGTTTATATATTTTAAGTGGGCTTACGCACTGGAGTTTCTCAGCTCATCTTTATAAAAAAATCTGATGCGGTCACAACATGACCTCCTTGCATAGCTTATTAAATTATACACATTTTTGCTGCACTTCATTTAAACTTATTTCGTCGAATTTCAGTAGAGATATATTTCGCATTCAATTAATTCATTTCTCACTTCGCGGCAAAGTAAAAATACATAAAACTCAAAACATCTTCATTAAAAATTTTAAAATACAGAAAAACATAAAACACAAAATACAGTTAAAACAGTTAAAAATTTTTTTTACAGTTAAAATTAGAGTTTCTACACAAAAAACAGGCAATTGGGACAGCGAGCAAGATGGCAGACTTTTTGGTGCACAAACTGAAAGCTTACTTTTGGCCCCACTCGGCAAAAAGATATTGAAGGTGCAGAGACTGACTTAATTCCCTATTCTACTGAGTTTCAATGTAAACAAACGGCTGTTCGTTAGGCTTAACTCGCCACTTAAAGTTTTAAATTGATAATTCTATAACAATTGCATGCAGATTAACTAAAGGCATAAAAACCTTAACCAGAAGATAAAAACTACAAAATTCAATTACTTTTAAAGCAAAAAAAAAGCACAATTAATCAACATGCAAGACTAAAAAAGTAAGCTTATCGAGCCAGGTAACAGAGTGGAAATATATAGGTATTTATTTATTTATTTATATATGACTGGTGCAGCTGATACATGTTAAAAAGCTACATTTATAGCAGTCACATGTGCAAAATTTCAACCTTCAACGGCTACTCGTTCTTGAGTTATGTTAGATACCTACATACGTACAGTAGTCAAGGAAAAAAAATTGTTCTGAACCCATTTTAAATCCATTTTACAATCCTTTTTGGCAAAAACAGTTCTTTATTCTGTCCCTACGCACAGATGTCACGCAAAAACATCGTTCAAATGGTTTCGAGAGCGGTTGAAATGGATATTTTCGTTGAAATATGATACTCGAAATGTTTTCGATTACAGTACTTTCTTTACTTAGCATAAGGAAGTAAAAATTGCAAGTTACATTGGTATAAACGCTGAAGCGAACACTTCTAAATCAATTTCTAAGCTAAGGAATGCTGAAAAATGCTTTCATTTCTATGTATACTGTAGGTAGTAATGTTTTTAATGCTTTACGTTTTCATCTTCCTTAATTTCTTTGAAAGCTTAAATACTCACTTTCAAGTATGATGCAAAGTAACGACATTTCCATATAAATTTTGCAGACATAAAATAATTTTTTTAACGTTTGCTTGAGTTAGAACATCTGGAAATGAGTGTCAACGGCCATACCACACAATGCTTCATAATTTCAGATTATGTCTAGAACACACATGGAGATTAAAAAAATTAAATAAAAGTCATATGCTCTATTTTGGCGTTTTAAGGCGGAAACAAAAATATCTATCTATCTTCTAAGACTTTTAAGTTGGAAACAAAGAGTATCTATGTTATATTTGATATAAGTGCGTTGCAATGGCTTTTAGAACGGTCTATTATTCTTTTTAATATTCTAAACCAAACTTGTCATCTAAAAACGTCAGAGTGCTGCGTTTTTTTTTCTTTTTTTTATTGTGATTATGACAATCTTGATACTACCTGAGAAAGAAAAGTTATTTTTTTTTCAAACATATAATCACTGAAGCAATATCTTTCACAAACCAGTTTTCTGAAACTCTTTTAACGTTTAACATTCAGTTTCTCTTATACATCTTATCTGTTGGAAATAAATTCAAGACTCATACGAAACTTTGTACTTCAAAACCAACATCTGGACCAGTATAGGGTTCTTAATCAGGAGGAAACGTATCCCTGCAAAAATTTCATAGTGGAATGCGTCAGCCTTTTATTTATCTGCCAAGTTATAGAGTCATTAGGTGTTTTTGAAGCAGGAATATTGAAAAATTAGCAACGCCTTCGCCGGGAATGGAACCACGGACCTCTCGGTTACGCGTCGAAGGTGCTGACCACTACACCACGAAGGCATGCGAAGAAGGCGAGAGAAAGCCTTATAAAGTATTTAATTTTAGTTTATGAATAAAAAATCTATTTTCATTCAAATTTTGCTATGCATCAGTATTTTCTATATTTTTTCTCGTTTAATTTATAAAACACATTAAAATGATCAGTTTAAATAAATGTACACGTATTTTTAGAGTTTTGGAAAGAAAGGGGAAGGAATGAACATTTAGAAATGATGAAAGGGCCGCATAGAGCAAAGAAGTTTGAGAACCACTGGTATAAGCGATCATGCGACTTATTTCTCCGAATAAATAACTTCAAACTTAGCAGAAAGTTTAAAATAAACCTTTTATTAGAACTTCAGCTTAACAGAATACACAACTCGTAGTACAAAATACGCCACTGTTTCTTTCGGGATTTAACAGTAGAAGAGTCGAAGTAAATCTTAAGCTATTCAAGTATGCAATTCACACGGAAAAGTTCTACTGTAAGCTTTGCCTCAGACTTTCTAATTACACGAGGCAACACGGCTAACAAAAGCCTAAAGCCGCTTCAGGTAAATCTATTAGCGGGGCATAAAGAGTACACAGGAGGTCAGGGCTCGCTACCAGAAACTCTCTCTGAACTTCAAGAACTGTGTGATATATATTTAACTAATTTGCATCTTGGTGAGAGTCGTCGAAAGTAGAAGTGTCTGAAAAGAAAAAAAAAATAATAAGATAATGGATTAATAAACATAAACTCTTACAGGCTTTCCGATGTTTTACGTACTGCTTTACATCTCTTGAGAATTGTTTTCAAGAAACGGTCAAAAACTATTTTAGTTTTACCTGGCCTTTTAGATTGGCTCTTAATCTAAGATGAGCACCTATAATGAGGGTGTCAAAGTGAGTCGGTATTGCATCCCATAGAACCGATAAAACTATCAAGGAGTTCAATGATTATCAATGGGTCTATTAAAGTTTGACTGCAGAACATGCACGAGAAATTGATTAGTAAAATCAAAATTCCATTGACTATAAAAAATTATTTATAAAAATGATTGAAAGCTATACCATATAGTTAGGAAGAAATTATGTAGTACGGAGAAAACCGTATAAAATAAATGTAAAGGAAACATATATTAAAATTATGTATATATTTTAAAATTCAATATTTTTTTTCCAAAAATATATAAATTTTTTATGGATCGTTGAATTGCAATATATCTGATCTTGATATTATGATGTAAGAAACGTTGATCGCGTTGAAGGAGGATGTTCAGTCGCAAATCTTATTCAAATCACAGTCGTGCACTAGGTTTTGGAATTTAAAAGTGATCGGAGAGAAGCATTTGAAAATAAAAGTTGTACTCTTCTTACTTAATGGAGGCAATCTTTAATCAAAATTAATAATTTACTGTGGAAAACAACAAACAGGTTGAATATTTTTGCATGAGGTGATTTAAGAATTAAGCCAAGCAATTTTATACCAAATATATATTAAAACTGGATCAATACATCAAGCGCCGCTATCACATTCATTCAAAGGAAAATTTCGTCTATTTAGAATCTGTGATTGTGTGTCTGAAAACTTTCTTATATTTGTAAAATTAGTAATATAATAATTATAATAATGAAACATAAGTCTAAGAAACCATTTTTTCAAATTTTGTTCATATTCTTAATCTAACTCTTATTTTTGAGTTATTTAGGCACCAATTACATGTATTATGATGCTACTATAGAGGTCAATGTAAGAGGTTCGATGAAGAAAGCCATTCTTTTAAAGGGAGTCAATTAAGAAAAATGTTAGGTTAGGTATAACTGCAGAGGCCATGTATTATTTACCCTGAGTAAGTGGGCAAAGTCTTTACACTATCTATTCTGATTAACAACGCCTTCCTGGGCTCACGGTTCCATTTTGGTGCCAAAGCGCAACAGTTATCTGGTATAACCGACATTGCAAGCTCTGCCACCGCTGGCAATGTCGCTGGTTGTCCCAGCTTATGTCGGGACATAAGGTAGTATTATTGAAACATTTATGCTACAGCATTTACACTCAGTGGTTAGTTAGCTGTTACATGGCTCAGTCTACGTCTTCGCAAACTTGATCAAATTGAATATTTGTTGTCTAGACTTGCTGCATTTATGTATTAATTCAATGTTCGTTTAAGCAATATGAAGTGAGCACTTTCTGGCAGTGAGATGGAAACTGGGCAATTGAAGACGGTAAATTCAGATTAAAAATCAAAAAGCAGAATAATTAATCGGCATGAGATGAAAATTATATGCTTGTAATGTGCATGAAATCCAAATAATTAATTATTATAATTTTGTGCTAATTAGTTGATGAGAAGAGCTTTTCTGATTTATGCATTAGTCTCTTTTCTTATTTTTTACTTTTATTTATTTATTTTTATTTAAAGAAAGAGAAATCCTCGTGCACCACAAAGTATCACACGAGTCTTATAAATCGTAAGTAAAAAAAAAATCCAGCGTAATAACATCAACTTTTAATAATACAATGAAATAAAACACACACACACACACAAAAAAAAACCCACAAACAAAAAAAATATAAAAATATAAAGAAATCATTTGCAGTGTTTAAAATACAAAAAGTCAACCAAGTCATCAAAAGCTCGGTAAAGTCAACAAAGTCATCAAAAGTTCGGTAGGCCGAAGGTGAAGGTACAAAATCATAACATTTCGGCGGCCAATGAATTCCTAATAATTTTAATCTGTTTTTCAATAGATTTCTTGCATTATCAAGCAATGGACAAACAAAAAGTAGGTGGAAAACACTTTGCTGAAAGCCAAGATTGCAATTACACAAATTGGAACATGCCATCTTAAACTGTTGGGGATAAACGCTAAACTTACCATGTCCGGACAAAAATTGCGTAACGTTAAAATTGAACAATAAGTTCTTACTTTTCAGTCTTTCAAAAATAGTTGGGAATTTTGTGACATCTCCCTTATCAGAAGATATATAATCACAATTCCATTGTTCAATATTTTAGCTCTGAATGTCTTTTTAAAGGATGATTTTGGAATATTTACATCAACCTTAATATCATTTTTAGTTGCATTCTTAGCACAGCTCTCTGGCACTCGAGGGAACAGAGTGAATCCGTGCAGTTTAAGTAGCTGTCCATCCTGGCTAAGTATCCACTTAGTTGCAAAATTAATGCAGAGAAGCTTAGAATAAAAAACAGTATATTTATTTCTAATACGAAATTGGTGGTACTAAATTTCAACACCATCCTTAAAAATAACATAAGCAAAACCAACTTTATTATCAATCTTCCTACCATCCGTGTAGCACACATTTGAGAATGAATTTTCATCAATGTCCATACTATCTAGAATCTGTACTGGTTGTCTTACAGAAGGATGAGACAGAACAGATAAGGGCAATAAACGATCAAAATGAAAACTGAAGAAATTTGTAAGACTATTCTTGTAATCTATACAGATCAGAATAAACAAATCCAACGGTGGAAATCCGGCAAGAGAGAAAATAGCATTGTAACTAATAATTCGGTAACCCCTTACAACTCGCAGTAAAATACGTCTTTGAATTCGAAGCAGACGATTAGAGTTAATTTTCTTTTTTAGAGACAATCCCTAAGTTCTAAATCCATATAAAATAAAGCGCACAATACCTTGTTTATAAATAACTGCATTAACATTCGATTTAACTCCAAAACTATTACATGCAATTCGATTCAGCCCACGTTGAAGTCTCTCACATTTATTAGAGATGTCGGAAATATGCTTTTTCCAGTTTAATTTGCTGTTCAACAAAACACCTACATATTTCATTTCATTCACCCTCTCAAGGCAATTATCATTTAAAAGCAATTGATATCCTTCATACGTAGTAGTTTTCTATCAATAAACATAGTCTTGGATTTTGCATGGTTAAAGTTTAGCTTAAAATTTACTGACCACTCATGAATGAAATCTAAAACATCTTGGGCTAGATGAAAAGCTTTATGTATTTCCTTTCCTTGAACACAAATCAACAAATCATGTGCAAAGGCAATAACTTCACAACTGAAGAGATCAGCAAGTTTCTGTAAAAGATCATTCATAATAATAATCCAAAGTTTGGGACCGGAAGCAGAGCCTTGTGGACATCCTCTCTGAGGTCGACGAACTCTTGAGTTTCCACCCAGAAAAAGCTTGACCGCCCTGTCTTTCAGAAAATCAGAAACGACATTAAAGACATTATAAGTATTTTAATTTTTTTTAGTAAATTAAGAATAGAAGACCACCATGCATTATGGAAAGCTCCTTCAATATCAAGAAAAATTAAAATAGTATTCAAACCTCTCGTCTTGACCCTCTGTACAATGTTGCTAAGACGCAAAAGTGCATCCTCAGTACACGTTTGAGCAGTGAAACCATATTGGTCGTCACTAAGAACATTTACTCTACGTAAATGCCAAGTAATTCTGTTAGTAATTCGGTTTTCAAAACATTTATCTAAAGAAGAAAGAAGGCAGATACTCTTAAGATTATTCACATGTGGAATACTGAAAGTTTCGTTTTTGGGTATCACAATAACAAGAGCATTCTTCCAAGTTCGCGAAAAAGCACCAAGACTCAAACATATATTAAATAATGTAACGAAAAACTGCGAAAAAAAGACGTGAAAGTATCTTGTAGTTTCATTGGGAGTAGAAACCGGACCAGGAGCTTTGCCAAGTTTTGAATTACAAATTACATCATCAACCTCGGCCTGAGGAAAAGAAGGATCAATCTAACACATATATTCACTGCGAGGAAATGAGCGCCGTTGAGTATGAAAGTCATTATCAAACCTCAAACAACCAGGAGGAAATGCTTTATCAAGAATAGCGTCGATAGTTTCCTCTAAGGAAGACGTAAAGTTACCGACTGAAAGAAGTCCCGAGATCTCAATCTTCTTCATAAAAGTTTCTTTAATACTGTAAGTATAAATTTTTTTCCACATATTTTCGTTATTGAAAACTTCTTCCAAGAATCTAATTTGACCTCAAGAAGTATTTTATTGTGTTTTTTCCTTAAATCAAGATATTTCCGCTTATACAAGTCCCGTATATCATTGCTAGAAGTTCTCTGGAACCTCCGTCTAGCAGCGTTAACTCGCTTTCTCATAATGGAAATCTCCAATGACCACCAAGGTACTTTTCGCATACCAGTTCTTCTAATAGGAATAGATTTAATACATACTCGAAAAATAACAGAAGTTATTAAATAAACAATCCCATCAAGCGAGTCAGTACTTGAGCAAGAATCCAAACTATGTATGATCAAAGAAATATACTGTGAACAACGTTTTTCAAAATATCTCCAGTTTGCTTTTTTTATATTAAACAAAATTCTACTAACAGCAACAAAAGAAGCAAGAGAAACAGACAAGTAGAATTCAATCATTGCATGATCTGACAATGATTCACAGTTCGACAGACACCAGCAGGTAACATTCGCCAGCAAATCAGGTCCCATAATTGTGACGTCTACATAGCTTGATCCCATACCCGAACAAAAGGTAGGACCGCAGTCCTCATTGATCACACATATGTTATAGGAGCTGATAAAATTTCCAAGTTTGTTTTCTCGAGCTTCACTGTAAGGACTAAACCACAGTTCAGACTTTCATTTACTATCGGAATCCATACCTCAAATAAGCTTTGTGATCCTTAGCTTGAAAGACCCAACATATCGGGAAGGCTCAAAGTAATATGAAAATAAAAAAATATATTTTGTGTCTGTAAAAATAATGTCAAGAGTCACCCTATTATAATCCAAGAATCGCAAATGCAAAAACGTAGGCAAAAATCCGGCTCGAACAACAATAGCAGTCTTTATGGCCTCTGAATTAAAATCATAATATAACCTAAAGGAACTCGGAAAGTCAGGCACAAGACCATGATAAGAGTGAGGGTCTTGAATAAAAGCAACAGGAACATTATTTAACTCCATATTCAAAACAAGTTGCTGAGTTGCTGCCTTACATCTATGTAAATTAATTTAAACAAATTTTAAAATAGAATTATGACTATTATCATTAATTTGTTCTTGATATATTTTGACTTTTTAGAAATTCATGGCAAGAGCACCTTTCAGAAAAGGGCAAATGGCTGACATTTAATTTTTTTCCTCGTCTTTTATTTTTTAATTACGTCTGATGCAATTAATACAAACTTTCAAATTCTTATGTGGGCACATTTTACTTTCATGTTCACGTGCACAGAAATAACAAGCCCGAAGATTTTTACAATGTTCAACACGATGATTATATCTAGACAGTTAAAACACCGAATATCACGATAAAATCATCTACAGCACACATACTCCAAGAAATTTTCAATCTACTTTCCTGTAAAATACTTCTATGCATGTCTGGATGCACTTCAAAAACTAAGTGTCTCGTATTTTGAAATTTTCTTAATGTAAATCGAATTCGAGATTCATTCCATCTATTTTCAGAAGCAATAACATCTGGATTTCGATTTTTTAAAATCATCGAGAACATTCTCATCCTTTATCTCACTAGACACATTTTTTATTATAATCGTGGGATTCTTCCGTCTGGAAGGAAAGGCAGTTAATTCCGGTAATTTTACTTGAATTACAGATTGTAACCTTTTAAATCATTTTCAAAGAGACATTCTATCAATACCTTGCCATTTCCAATGGTTTTTAGATTGAGAACACCCACTTTTTTCTCTACAGGATTAATTTGTAGTTTAAGAATCTTTTGCTGTTTTGAATGAGCCTTTTGCTCTGATAAGAAATGAAAACAGAACCACTGAAGTTTCTACGCGACGTATAAGTGAGGTGTTTATGCGTAGAAGCACTTATTGTTGAGAATTTCGGTGAAAGTTTAAGCAAATAAATTTTAAGATAAACGCTATTAATTTATAGTCCTGAAATCTATTTCTTGAGCTCATTATAGCGATGGTTGAATTTTTGCAATTCGCTAATTGGTTGTGTATATATATCCTTGATCAAACAGATTGTCCTGGATCCATCACCTGCGAATCATCGCTTTTCCGCTTAGTCAAACCTAGACATTTTTCCATTTTGGAAAATCTGGGTTTGTTTTATTTGTTACTAATATTTAAATGCACAACAATACATTACAAGTTCTTCAAAAAAAAAAAAAAAAGAAAAATTATAAAAAAAAAAAAAAAAAAGATTCTCAAATTGCGTAGAAAATAAGGAATACAAAGCAACAAGAAGACAAAATACCTGCTGTTAGAGACAGCAAATCGATGTAAATAATGATTTAGCTGAAAATAGAGCAATATCGGTCCGGAAATGGTGGAGACATAAAATGTAGACGCGCCAATAAATCGATCAACTCCTAAAAGAATTAATGAGATACTGTTATCTTTTTATAGGAACGTATTTTTATTCCTAATAAATGCAACACCCATTTCTATTACTCCTTTGAAAAACAGTCATTTATGACAGATTTTGTTGTCTATGACTATATTTGTGAAAATAAAAACGCATTACTTAGCTAAAATTTTGAGAGGTTATTGACCTTGAACAAAGCTCAGATCGCATATTTACGAGTGTCAGAGAAAAAACTTGAACAGGATGTTGTGGTATTTAATTTTTGAATTTAATAGTTAAAAAATGCTTATGTCTTTGCGTACCACCTGTTTTTCTCTTGAGTACCATTAGTGGTACATATACCACCAGTTGAGAATCACTGGTCTAAATCGTTATGAGCTAACGGATTCGATAATATCAAAAATGAGTCACTTAGTCTTGAATTTTTCATTTTTCTATGGACAATAAAACATTTTCACTTCCTATTGTTCAGTAGAGATTTTTTCACTTGCCGAATTCTTTCCTTTGGACTAGCGAGCAATTTAACACTCGACTAATCACGCAACGGGGAATAAACACTAATTTATTAATTACTTGAGTGCCTTTGGTTGGATATCGATGAAATTGCCTTCATATTAATCCTGAGGTAATTCTGGAACTGGTGATACTACTTTTGAAGTTGTGGGATACAAAGATGCGTCGCAGTTGATCCGTCTGCAATCACCCTTCGTTCATACAATAGCACAACATGCGAAAATTATTAATTAATTAACAATTACTAGACCTGAGCTTGTATCTTAATAGGAGTCGTATTCACATATGTATAATAATCAGTTATATACAATGATATAACACTTGGATATGTGCGAGGATGTTTTCCGCATTCATATGGGAAAAATAAGATATGGCTTTAAGACATGTCTCCGAAACTGAATTGAAAACGGCGTTAGTTAAGAAAAAGGTTGGAAATCTCTCATCTATAGATTCATTTATGATACTGAAAGCCAGAATTTCAAGACTTTATTATATTTATGTGACTCTTTATGTTTGAAATTTAGCGTCGACTTATAATATTTAGTCTTATAAATTATATTATAAAATATATATTTAATATTTTATAATATAATTTATAACTTTATCTTGGAATTTTAAGTACCAGCAAAACATAGCTATGAATTATCGAATTAAATAACTTCTATGCTTACCTATCTTAAAAATAATTAAACTCCGGAAACCATTAGTTTATTATTATCTTGTATGTATGAAATTGTTATATAATGTTATGCTTTTGTTTAGCCGCCCTCACGGAGGCGAACTGATCGATGGAGCTCCTAAATATGCAGGTGATGCTAAGCCTGCGTTTCACTACGTAACAACTTACGATGAGGAAAAAGGCGACGACAGATTAGGAAAATCCTTGGGAATTATTCATAATCCTTATGGAATTTTACAGCAGATCAGTGGACCTTCTGCTTATAGTGCGGATCATTTCGGAAATCAAAAGGTAAGGTAATAAAATATGGTAGATACCTTGATTTCTTTTTTCGTGCCCGATAAAGCAGCATCACATGGCATGGCACTAAAATTATATGTTAAGCAAAATTGAAAGCTGAAATAGATACGAAAAAGGATGACATAAAATATAAAAAAAAGGATTAAAGCAAAATAAATAATTGAAAAATCTTTCGAAGGTGAACATAGTTATTAAAAAAATGCTTGCTATTTATAAAAAAAATCTATAAACAAAAATCGGAAATTTTTTGTTTGTAGAATATTTATTCCAAGCACTGAAATAATTACTATATCGACGTTCAACATCACCTTTGTCTAGCTCTATCTGTCAATACGCTTGTAGAGACCATTAGCATTTTTTTTCGCAGCAGGATACAAGAAAAATGTGCAGTTTCGTCTCCAGGATTCGAACTCTAAGCTTTCCGATTGTTAGACTGACGTGCTTTTCAATTACCCCCTGAAGGTACGCAGTTATAATATATTGGTTTAAAGCAGGCATTTCAGTGCCATCCCCACTATATTTGCAATCGTAACTTGTGTCGTCATCACCGTACAACATTTATTTCCTCCGCGTCATTTAAGACTGCAATTCAAGTCAACCTTTATTCGCCTGTTTTCATCAAGCGAAACAGGCTAAACGGAAATGAAGTAAGGAAAAAAAATTAAGCGAGCCGCCTTTTTTACTGCAACTGTTGTTTCCGTGGGGGTTAATCAGGATGCGGGTTCAATCAGGAAGCGAAAAAAAATGGAAGATTGTATTTTAAAGTAACAGGCTACAGAAAGGAGAAAATACCTTCCTTTCTCAGCCTGTTAATGGCTGGAGGAGGGCCAATCACGAAATACTAGAGGTGAGGAAATATCGTCCACCATCTTTTAGTTCAGGAGCCTCTATAGAAATCATTTTGCATTTTATTTCGGAATAGAAGACTAGAAAAATGTGCAATGCCTCTCCGGCATTCGAACTCAGGACCTTTCCGATTGCTACCTGGACGTGCTTTTTACTTACACAACGAAAGCACTCTAAGAGGCAGAAAATACCCTACACATTTATCTAATGTAACACCGGAGCAAATGAATTCTTTCTGATGAACACAGTTATTCAAGCACAGGCGAATGGACCTCGTTGTCGTCTCGCAAAGTAGATCTAGTCAGTTTCTAGTTAACGTCCGAAAGCATGATAGCACCCACTTGGCACTCCATCTTTCATCACCAATGAAAATAAACCCTTCAATCATCAAAAATTCCTCATCATCAAATTTTATATCGCTGTCGTTCATATCAAACAACGACATTTTTTGTTTTCCAGATATGCGCTTTAATACTCAAATTGCATACACTTTACGACCTTTACCTCGTCACATATGACGTGATACGACATTCCTATATTAATATCCAACATTAATATCCCTTTCTTAACAATAACGTTTCAGGTTTTCAGCATCATGCTCACCACAGCCGCAATATTGACTGTTGGATTTGGCGAGGAAAATCCTCCGCACTAGTGAAGCTGGTATTCATTTTTTCAATCCATTCATTCACTCATATACATCTTGTACACTGCTCACTGTACTGAATTGTCATCTGAAAACAAACCTAATTAAGTTTCATTCCTTTGCTATATAAAATTCTTACAACGCGTCACTGTTCTTGCTAGCTGAAGGTCACGGTTTTGCGCACCCAAGGCAACAATAAATCGATCATACATGCGATTTTTAACCTATCTTTTTACTTCCTTGTACGAAGTAAAAAGGAAGTATTGGAATCTCGAAAAATTTCGGGTATCATATTTCAACGAAAATATCTATTTGGACTGCATCGAATGCAATTTAACAATGTTTTTGAATGACATTCGTACGTAAGAACAGAATAAAGGACTCTTCCCCCCCAAAAAAAATTATAAAACTGATTTAAAATGGATTCTGAAGAAATTCTTTCGCGGCGTCTGTGCGTACGTACGTACGTATGTATGTATGCATCTAGTATGACTCAAAAACGAGTAGCCTCAGAACGTTGAAATTCTGTATATAGGACTGCTATAATATATAAATGTGCACCTCCTATTTTGGTTGCAATCGGCCGCACAAAAAGTGTATAAATTTATGTATATATATATCCAGTTTGGATATATATATCCAAACTGGATATATATATCCAAACTCATAGAAGATTTTATCACTGATGTTTCTGGCTTTTCTAACATTATTGGTTGATTGCTTTTTTATGAAATTCCTAGTGTTTCGCCATTTTGAAAATGACTCCTGTGTTTGGTATATTTGCTTAACGAAAAATTTTGAATCTCATCAGAGGGTACCTTCTAATAGAAAGAACTCCATTTCTCTAGAAAGTAGCCAACGAGTTCACGACTTTTCGGCAGGGGTGAGGATAATCAGAATATACCGTAATTTCTATACAAAAAATAATTAAGTTTTAATTATTTTATGACTAGAATCAGTGTTTACCGAAACATTTTGATATCCGTTTTTATTATTCAATTTAGATGTATAAAAGATTTATCTATTGAATCAAAATTATCTTTACTAAAGTAATTTTTTTAATGAACAGGTAGCCTTTATACCTGAATTAGGATCTCCTGAAGTTTCTCCTTATGCCCAAAAGGATTCATCTAGTTATGAACAAACTCAAGGTGAGAAATTTTCACCTGTGTCACCTCTAATCTACGGTGGTCCTCACGGAGTCCTCCCTGGATATACCGGTCAAGTGAAATATTTACAGACTCCAGTGTACGAGAAGCAGTCCTCATATGGAACCCAAGGAGAATCTTTCTATGATGTCACAACGCAACAAAAGGTAGTTCCTGTTAAGGTAAGAAAGTCAAAATTGTTGTTTAGGTGCATAATTATTGACTCAATTTATTAATAAGATTCTTTCATACAGATCCTAATATAATACAAAATGCAATATAACATAAGAAAATATATGTAATATAAGATACGATATAATATAAGGTGCTACTGTAATACAAGGTACCTATTTTTAAAGGCTTTTCCATTAACGAAGACAGAACAAATGTATAACAAATGTTTACAGGACGACGAGCAAAATATTGAAGCCGAAGATCGTATCTTTTACACACAAAACAAACATAATTTTGAATCATGTCTTCAGTATATACGTTTCGTATCGTGTGACGGAATCTTTTAAGAAAGAACAGTAGCCGGCTTCGTGAATAAAGCCGTTGCCCTCTCAATGGTTTCTGGAAGCCCTTGCCAATGAACGCAAAGCGAAGAGATTAATCAGAGTTTTAACACTTTTGACCCGATGCTATGAGGAAGGTAATGTGCTGTTTAGCAACATCTTTATGAGATCCCAGACATGGGTATTACACGTGGCTTTTGAATCCCAGCAGCAGTCGTTGGATTAGTGATATGTTTCTCATCATAGAAGAATGAAGTAGACAGTCTCAACTCGCAATTTACGGTAATCATATTCTGCACCAGTACGATGTTTTTTTTCAATGGATTTTATGCCAGAAGGGGAACAATAAACGCAGCTGTATATTATCAAATTTTGAGGAAATTTCACTTCTTAATTCAGAAAAAATACCACCCCGTATCGTCTGCCAGAATTATGTTGCTTTGCGGTAACGCGAGGTCCCATATAGTTGCTCAAACTCAAGCTTTAGTGGAATTTTCTGGTTGACAACAATTGGATCATATTCCATGCAGCCTAGACCTGAGCCAACAAATTATCACGTTTTTCTAGATCTGAAAAGATTCCTCTTTGGGAAGTGCCTCCAAATCGACGAAGTTGAAACGAAACGAAAACATGATGAAAGCGAAATTCAGCAATAGCTAAATTCTCTGGATTCTCTGGTGGCATATTTATAGACAGGATGTCTATAATTAAAGAATCCTATTTCAAAGCTACATACAAGCGAAACCACTAATCAGAAAATTGGGAAACTTTGTGGCAGATTTAATGAAGGGATGAGAATGTCTTTCATAAAAATTATTTACAAATAGCGTCACCGGGGGGCATCATATTAATAAATTATACATTTAGCCATACCTTTGCAATAAGTTTAAAATTTTACAAATTTTGTTACAAAAAACATGATGGCAATCATTTTCAACTACCATCTTAAATCTCAAGATGGCATGTTTCGCAGATGACCGAGGTGTGTGCTGGGAAATGTTCAGCACGTGGCATGAAATGCTGCCTTTAAGACGAGGCAAAGTTCTTGGATTGTCCAGATGTTTCAGATGTCCTCGAAACCAAAAATCGCATGAATTGAAGTCTGGGAATAGGGGAGGCCACACATTATGAAAGTGTCGACTAGTTTGGGTAAAACAATTTTACTAACAAAGTGCGATCTTGTGAACTTATCGTCATTGTGAACAACAAGCACATTCAAAACAAAGTCTCCGCGAATGTTTCTAGATTTTATAATAGCTGGTTCTTTGAAGTCCACAAAAATTTACATTTTTACTACAGGGTTTGAAAGTAAAACGCCCTGTAGCGACGCTATCTCTAACTCATTTTTTTTTACTTGAAAGACATTCTCATCCCTTCATCAAGTCTGTCAGGACTTCTGTTCATTCTAGTTGCCTTTGGAAACATAACTGGAGTCCTGAGTAGGAACAGGAAGCTTACTCAAAACTATGTTCTTGTATGTGTAGAAGATACAAAAAAGATATGAAGGGTTAAATTTACCCTTTATTTCTGATAGTGTATAGCACTTCGTTCCGTTCCGGCATTTCGGGATACAGAGATCAGCACTTATGGCCTAAAACGTAGAAATTAAGAAATAAACTAATTTAACTAAATAAGAACTAAACTTAGATGCTTTACAGAGAGTAGTAACGCGAAAATTGGCCTTTTAACACTACGTATGTAGTGAGCGGAATGCAAAAAACTACAATACGTCTTCAAATATCAGCGAGAACTAAGTTCTGGATTTAAAGGCAGACATGAACTGACTGAAAAACACGCGCGTGGCAAGGCAGAGAAAAGTCTCTCTCTTTCTGCTAAAAATCATATCTTATAAAGTTTGCAACCTCGTTTGCATAAACAATTCTACTCGCGCTTATTCTGGCCGGAAATGGAAAATAAGAGAGGATGGCAAAGTTTTAAAATAGAATAAACGTTAGTAAAACTTAAAATTCTTACAAGTCCGCCATAAAATTTAACAATTTTCTAATCACTGGTTTCGCTTGTAGGCAGCTTTGAAATACGGTTATTTAATTCACATACCCTGTAGGTCTATAAATTTTGTCTCATGCCTTACAGTGGTAAAATTATGCAAAATTTGATAAGAAATGGAGTATCCGAAATGTTTAGTGGTTCAGTTTTTATTGCAAAACTAACCTTATTTAAAAAATATCCCTTGTAAAAAGTTAGAAGGATTGGGAAACGGTGATGATTTACATCGTATCGATGGCGTCTACCGACTATGATTTACATTTCAGGAAGATTGCAGTTGCTTCTCCATTAGACCCTGCAGTCCTGAACTATTTTGATTATGATCATTGAATGTTCGTAGCATTCTCTGAGACGATAAATCATTTTCTCCAACAACTGTTTCTATAGCTTGCTTTTATTAAATGCTCTCTTAACTGTCCTTATAATTCAAATTTTGACTCCAGTCGTACAAATAGGCTTCATGAATTACTATAGATGGGTGCACAACACGAGCCTAAGTTCCACTGGCGGCAGAATTCTAACCAAAATTTCAACTACAATATCCTTGCCGAAAGAATCCAAAGACCTTTCTATTACTGTTCTAAATTTACGATAAGACACAGGAACCAATGGATCATAAACGTGCCCCATTCTGCAAAAGCACTAAAGCAAAAAATATCCATTTCTTACCTGCGAATAGTTCTTACCTGCGATGATTACCATAACTGTTAACAGCAATAGTTACTTTGAAGTTCTTACCAGAACTAACGGTACAAATAAAGGTCAAAGAAAAAAATACGTTATTGTAAAGAAATGTTATCTGATTATGATCCCTGTACATTACGTACAATGAAATGAAAGAGTGAAGAATGAAAGAGAGTGAGATCATGAAAGAGTTACCATTTTAATAAGACTAGCCTTATCTTTATATGACTTAGACTAGCCTTATCTTTATATATCTTTATATGTTAATCGAAATTATGAATATTTTACTTTAAATTAAAAAAAAGGAAATCTGAAAGCTTTCAGATTTTAAATTACGTCCAAAGGGGCGTTTTTTTAACATTTTGTGTGTTACCTTTATTTATTAAATATCACGTTCTTCGCACTTAAACCATAAAATTCACTTAAAGAACGATACCGCAAAATAATTTTAAACCGAGCATATCTTTAGAATTTCCTATACACGGTCTCAAGCGCTCGAAATAAAAATGTTTTTTTCTGTATAACGTTGCCATGGCTCGCTTTGAAATCCTTGAGTTTGTTAATCGAAAATCCGTTAAAGTTTTAAAAAATATGAAATCGATAATAAAACAGATTCTATATTTCAAATTTGGGCCTCGAGATGCCCATATTCGCAGCAGGATTGCGTCATCCAAAATTCGATGGTTCTAGGTACCGTCGTTTTATCACAATGCGAGAAACATACGTACATTTATGCACATTCTTTATTATTTAATTTCTTTAAACATAATACAGGGCTGCAATATTTAGTGGCAACAGTTTAAAAAGTGAACCGACATTTAATGTTCCCTACGCAAAATCGCAAAACGAAAACAATAGTCCTTCAGGATCAAAGCTCTTTGGACTAATAATTCTCGAATAATCATTTTCATTGGAGAAATGCTGTAGAAACGAATGTAGTAATGTAAATATATATGCAAAATTCTAATATTGTGCAAATTACTGATATAATAATTTTTTTCACTTTTCGCGAATGTCAGTCACACGTATTCTTTCTTCTTCCATTCTGCAGGTTAAAGGATTTCAACCATCCAGCTATGGTAAGTTGTTACCAATCACAGAATATAGTGGAGTTGTCGACTTCAGCTCCTATGGTGCCAAAGCTAAGAAAAAAAATGCGGATCCAAGCCACCTGTACAGTACGCAGTATAAAAATGTTGGAACCCGCTTGGGTAGCAACTATGAACGCTCTCAACCAGACGTTCCATCCGTAAAGAAAACCAAAGCATATGCTCTCATTATCCAAAAGCAACAAGAAGCCGAAAATACCAACTTCAGACCCATAGTTTACCCGAATCACAGCAACAGAGGTTCAAGCAAGATTTTGTTGGATAATTTAGGACTATCTAACTTTAAATCATTCATGCCAAAATCTGGGAATTCAGGAACTAGAGTTGGTTATTACAACTTACAAACGTTACCAACGTCTTCAAGATATTCTGCGGAGCAGGTTTCGAAAAGCAGTCCTAAAAACCATTAAATCCTTATAAAGTTAACATGATTTTCATATTTAACAGCAGATAGTGTAAAATATATATATTTTTAATTTAATAGGGGATATGAGTACAGCTTCGAGACGTAAGAGTGTTCATTGAAGATCTCTGCTGTCTCGAAACTTGTCAAAAGACTGATTCTTGTTATCTGTTTTACTTCGGAATACAACACTGATATTGAAGAAATGATGGAGCAGTGAAACAGTCTATTGGTCATTTATCGATACTTTTAGAGTAAACATAGTTAAACTAATCATGCTAAAGATTTATTGTAGATCTATTCAGAAGATATCTTGAGTAAGATATTTTTTCGTAACCAAATTGAGTTCTGAGCTCTAAGTTTAATAATTGTTTGGTTTATATTCCCAAAATACAGATAATTTTTAGATTTAGAAACTAACACAAATTTAGTATAATTCCATGCCTCTTTCGTGTTTGTAAATTAGGTTATAAATTACTGAATAATGTTAGAAATAATTTAAAGATGACACTGACTAACAAAAAATGGCATCTGGGTGAGTACTTCGCGATGTCTGGTACCGAGGACTGAGAAAAAAGTCTAAACTTTTAAGAGCTTAATAATTAGCTTTCTTAGCTCATTTAAGAAGAAAATCATAGATCCAAAACAATCTCAAAAATACTTAAAAATTAATTACCGGTAAATTAACAAGAATTTTGTGTCTGATCAATCATTAACGGAAATAAGAAAATGATTATGTTGTATTTTTAACTGACTAGAAAGCAAATTCTAACCACTCATATAACTTAATTAATATTAATACTGCATTTTTTTCACGCAAATGATGCGCCTTTTTATCTCTGTGTTTTCAACTTGAAAGAAAAATGTAGGTATGTACAAAGTAAGTAAGTTTTATTACAAGGCCTATTAGGATGAAACTTGGTATTCGCTCGACTTAAGGAAAGACAAGAGTAATGAAAATTTCGGAGTTGTAGAGTATTTGAGTGATAAGAGTGACATAAAGCAGTATGTATAAGAAATTAATGACTAAAATTTGATTTTTGGGAAACAATTACTAAATCTTGGGGAAAAAGTTACTGCAATCTGTTATCTGACATAATTAATCAGTTTCCAGAATTTTCTTGTTATTCAAATTCGCACCTTTTGAAAATTCATACAGGACTTTCCATACAATTCATTCCTGTATTCTTATATATTTGAAATTAAATCTAGATTACTGTATTTACACAGCATCTAATATAGCATAAATTCCTTGTAGAAAATACTACGTAATCTGCTTTGTTTTTCTACTTTGTAAGGTTCTACTGTAAATATAAATCCCTACAACTTGAATAAAAAATATACAACTGGGCAGTTAAAATAAAAATAATTATGTCTTACCCAGTAAAAAAACCTTCCTCGGGCTGTCCTCGAGAGGTCCACAGGATCATGTTACATTCTCAGGACATGCTGGAATACCTCGTTAATTTATCAAGCATACCCTCTCGAATGCTTAATGTCGCTTCCTATATATCCTCAGAAAATCCTCGCTCTCTTCGGCGGTTTACGGAATAGTACGAGGGTTCAAAGACCTACTTACCACCTGCAAGGTCATCCCGGAATAACTTTCTAACACATTCTACTGAATGCTTAGTGTCATCTCCCCAGGATATCCTCGAGCAAATTCTAAAACCTAAATCGAAAGAACTAAACACAAAGAACGTCAGAACACCTGACGGTGGAAGTCCTGCAGAAAACGCAATACGAACGTTTCTCAGGATTTTAATTGACCAAACCGTCAAGACATCTGAGATTCAACAGCTTTAGGACATCTTCACATATTCCTCTATCCCCAACAAAACGCTTCCAGTGTGTTAAATTATGAAGTCTTCAGGAGATCTGGAGAATTAAGATTCTTAGAATATCCTGAGTAGCCCTATTTAAAGTCGAGGCTTTGCGACTTAAATAGGACATCCACAGATTATTCTTTGTTGTGGAGAGCACGTCATTGCAGTAATGTGAAATTCAGACTTAGTTGCAGTACTTGAAGATTTATAAGTTTCTAAGGAATTAGGGATTTTTGCCTAATTTAGGAGACATATGGTTTCATTTCACGGAACTAAAAATGGAGATCGATATATGATTTGGTCTAGAAGTTCATGCTGAAAGTATGAATATATTCAAACTTTCCTTTCTTTTAATGAGCAATAATTAAAAAATTATTAGATGAAAATTCAGTTAAAGAAAATGAATATACAATCCATGTATTTATTTTCGTGATTTTTATCTGGGAACAATTTTATACATCCTGAAGATAAACTAGATTTTAAACGAGATTGTACATAATTTGCTACTCCTATTTTTCTTTAAATTCAGTATTTGAATAAATTGTCATCTTTGATTTCAAAGATTTGTGCCCGAATATGCATCAGACTGAATAGATATTGAGATACATCAGCTGTTAATATTTGGAATATACTTAAAACAAACTGTATATATTTAAATGTTAAGAAAAAGATGGATTTATCTTGTACTATTTAATTGTAAGACTTCAAAATTTCTCTGTTGCGTACTCGAATTATAAAATAATGAAAGAAATTTAAAAAAAATCTGTGTACTCCACTGAATTTTGATGAGAGTAATTCTAACCATATACACATTACAATTTCCTTTCAATTAAATGGAAAAAATGCTGTAGTATTCCTAGTTTTAAAAGTTATTTTAGAATTCAAAATACAGTGTTGCTAAAGCTTTAATATTTTCACAAAAATTATTACTTTTGAACTGATATTTTACGTTTTTAGAAATTAAAATCCTTGACCGCTTTCTGTCTACAACTGTTTTTTTTTTCAGTTCAAGCACTGAGATATCAAAAACTATTTTTTAATTTAAATTTTATTATTTCCGAAAACAATAAGTCTCTGGGCATGTTTTTGGTCTAGTTTCGATAATTTTGATCAAATCTAGACTCTACAGACAAGTTTATATCTGAGGTTGATATTTCTTATTAACTCTGCAATATAGTACATATATAAGCCTAAAATGTGATATAATTTTGTATATATTTAAAGCTTCTCAGCTAGAAGGAGCGCTAATAACGTGTCTATTACAAATAACATTTCACAACAGATAAAGTGAATTTAGTACAAGAGCTGATTTAGAAACGAGCTAACAAGAAGTATTATAAGCAAATCTTAGGTTTTTAAGTGAACAAAAAATGTACTGATTTCAAAATTCTTTACTAAGTTTGCTGTTTAAGAAAATTGCGATCTTTGCGCTTTGTAGTGGATTTACTATCTAACAAACATTAATAGGATTTAAAGAATGTTTTACAGAAGCTCAGAGAGTGTAAAATATTGTGTATAAATTATGATTTAAAGTTGAAGCAATTCCTATTAAATATTTGACTAGTCTCTGTTTGCTGAGTTGATAATTTGTACATACATCATTTATTTTTTGTTATGTTTTGTACACTGTTTTCAGTAACAAATAAATATTTTTAAAATGAATTATGTCCATTTTCTTTCATTTAAATAATAATTTTAATTTAATTTGTTTTAACTCAGTAATGAATAATACTATCAAATTCTAGGCGAGGATTGTATAACAAGTACTAGAGATAAAATAATCATAATTTATTAATTTAGGTCATGTACTATAAGTATTCAAATTGCAATAAGAAATAATATTTCACTTGCGGAAAAGTAGTATTTAGCTGACTGATTACTTTATCGGAATGATTTAACATTTCCGAGATCCGTTTATCTATACCTTAGTGATACAAAACTACTTAAGCTATAATCTGGTGTAGTTTTCAAGCTTTGAAATGTAATTAATTCAATTAATTCTAATAAGAAATTGCAGCATTGTTCTTACATTGTTTTTCAAAGTTTCGACGTTCGATTCAAAGCTCTCAAAAGTTTCGAAGGAATAAAATAAGTATAACAAAAATAAGCAGCTGTTGAAATCTAATGCTGATTTCTTTAAATATTTTATCTAGAATTAAAAATATCTTTCTTCTCAATTTTATTCCATAGAGTAATTCAGAATTTCATTGTTCTTCCCCTATCTCAACGATCCACGCGAGTAACCTCTATAAAATAATGGTTCAGACAAAAAAATGTTGTCCCCGCAAAAATGTGCCGCTCGACGCGTACTCCCCTTTAGCATGTCACTGAATTAGATTGAAACATTTGATTACGGTAAAGAGCTATCTTCCAGGGGGATGTTTTCATGGAAAACTTTCTAAGGGAAATCTCTCGTATTAACATTGCCCATGACAGAAAAATGCGAAAACTCGCCTTTCTTCGGGATTAGAATACAAGTGTTCAGCTATCCTACCCTCAGCTACTAATGAGGCATATGACGCAAGATACAGTTTCAAACTGCAAGAAAGCACAATTTTGCAAGCAATTTAACTGCATTGCACCTTTTCGAAATGCTCTGCGTAAAAGCCACAGAGACAATACACAATATTATCAGTTGTAATAAGCTGTTAATATAAAATTAAAAGTCTTAATGTTTGTTCGAGCTTCCCCTGTACGAGGTAAGTTAATCCAGGTGAAATTAATCTAGTCGAATTTTGCGTTTTCACTGGCAATTTCAGCTACTTCATTTTTAGATACAATTAATATCATTTGAGAATAGCATTAATTTAAATTGCATCTACAAGATTTATTTTCTAATTTCATTGCAAAGCAAGTTTTGAAAGCAATCTAATAACACAGAAAAGTTTTAAGTAAGAATTTACTGATATGGAGTAGTTATAAAGGTATTATAGCTATAAAGATAAAGATTCTTTTGAGTTAGAGATAATTATAAGAACATTTTGCCTGCAAAAGTCGCGCTAAAAGCTGTTGTAAGTGTGAATAGCTAGTGCCACTAGTAATATTATATTATGGTATCCTACTGTAATTTAGATTAAAATTTTATTTTATGTTTGATTATTCATATGTATACAAACGTAATAAAATATTAATAAATGAATGAATAATAAAATATTAATAATGAACAACAATAATAAATGATTCTATGCATTGTAAATTAAATACAATTAAATATGTTTTTGTGCAACAACTTTTTACTTAATATGAATATGATACTTAACGAACTGACAGGAGAAAAATAATTTATCATGCAGTTTAATGGGAATAATAGATTAAATAATTCTATTTACGGAATTCATCTATAATCTTATGTCGTGAGTAACAAAAGCGTGGGGCTCCTACAATAAATTTAAAAAAAGATAATGATTTATACATTTGATAATGCAATTAAATTAATAAATGTATAAGCCATTATCTTTTTTTAATTTATTGCAGGATCCCCACGCTTTTGTTACTCTGCCCTGCGCTTTTATTATTTGCGATATAAAATTGTAGATGAATTCCGTAAATAGAATTATTTAATCTTTTGTTGACGTTAAACTATGTGATAAATTGTTTTTCTTCTTTGAATACATGAATTATTATATCCATTTGAAATAGTAGCTTATTCTATAAAATCTTTTTTTAATTTTATTTTATTTTCAATTTTTTAATCTCCCTTACATATTATAAATAATGAAAATGTTTAGCCATTATTAAAACACAAGCAATAAATTATAAAAACATTATGCTTTGAATATTCAATTTCGTATATTGGATGTAATAAGAAAGTTACAACGAGCGTTTCACTTGAAGCGAAATTGCAAAAACCAACATCTTCAATTCATCATTAAAGGACCACCTGCGGCCGAGTGGTAAAGTCCTCAAGCATTAGTATTTCGGAGGTTCGAATCCCGCGAGCGGGCTGACTGCATGGGCGTTTTTGTAGTTTTCTCTACCTGTGGCTTGTTAATACAAGCCA
This sequence comes from Stegodyphus mimosarum, assembly GCA_000611955.2. Classification (NCBI taxonomy): domain Eukaryota; kingdom Metazoa; phylum Arthropoda; class Arachnida; order Araneae; family Eresidae; genus Stegodyphus; species Stegodyphus mimosarum. Next base: position 1,202,344 of record KK114638.1, read on the forward strand.
GTTTCCCTTAGAAAGGCGTGAAGGCATTCCTCCCTTCCACATAGTGCCGTGGGGCAAAATACATAAATAATAATAAATTCGTCACTAAGTGTGCTAAGACAAGAAACTCGAAATTTTCCTCAGAAACTCTTCTCCTCCCCCCGTGCTTCAGACTGCAATACATTATTATTATTGAAAATGTATGGATATATTTCTTTCACTTTTGTTTTAAAAAAAGCGCGTAGAAATTTTCATAATCTACAAAAATCTCAAATTTGATATTTGATACAGTTTCAGATGTTTAAATTTTAAAATCATAAACGTCAAATTGTACAGAAACATGAGCAATTTTCAAAAATTTGCTAAAAATTCAGAAATTTAGTTATAATTTTCATACAAAACTGAAAAGATTCACTGAAATATATTCATTTCACTGATAAGATTTTTTTTTCCGTTCTGCTTGATCGTGCAAACACTAAAATTCTGATATATTTAGTTTGTTCAGTAAGCGATGATATGTGCGCAAAAATCGTTAACAAAAATGTGTAAACTGAATTTTGAAAAAAAAAAAAAAAAAAATTCGCTTCACCACATTACATTGTCATCGATTAACAGCTGGCGCACAAATTTAAAAATCAATGACAAAATTTTGCTCACAGTGAAACACTGTGGGTGAAATTTCGTGACAGTGTGAGCGCTATATAAAAGCTATGAAACAATGTGAGGAAAATAAATAAAAACTTTTTAAAATGCCAAACATTTTAATTTAAACAGCCATAAAATCATAAAATGGTGGTATGATCTCTGTTTCTTTCTTTATTTGACTAGTAAAGCCGTAAATGCTTTACTAGCAACTATTCCTCTACTAGTAATGACTGTATAGTAATTTCAAACTGCTTATCAGATGGCTAAATTTAGATCTGAACGTTCCAGATAAAGTTTGGAAAGAAAACAAAGGGAAAACAGACTGAGCAAGCTAAAAGAAAGAAAATAAAAACATGTTTAAATTTACGATATTTTGTTCCAGTCAGTCGCTCGAGATCGAAAGGCGTGTCAGGTCGTCTAACGCTATTTAAAGACACAACAATTTCGTTTTTCATAGGAGAATTTAACATTACCACGCTCTTCATTTTCCTTTCGCAGATAATATGCTATTGTGAACCATTTTTGAAGCTCGACTGATCCTACGTTAAAGTGACCAGACGTCCCAGATTGTGAGGGGCAATCCCGCCATTAAGTGCAGTGTCCTGCTTCAGAATCCCAACAAATATCCCATATTCTGTAAATGTTTTCGGATTTTTACTTTATTGCTTGAAATAAAAGAAGTACTGCAATAGCGAAAAATTTCGGGCATTATATTTCAACGGAATTATACAATTTGACCGATCCCAAAGCCATTTTTTTTTACGTATTCTTACGTACAGATGTGATGTTCGTACATACGGACAGAATAAAGGGTTCTTTTTTCCAGAATGGATTTTAAAATCGATTTAACATGGATTCAAAAAATTTTTTCGAGACGTCTAAACGTATGTGCGTATGTATGTATCCCGCATAAGTCAAAAATGGTTAGCCGTAGAACGTTGAAATTTTGTATATGGGACTGCTATAATATCTATCTGGTTGTGCACTTACCTATTTTGCAATCAGCAGTACCAAAGCTGATATATATAAACATACATAATGTAAATGTATATGCCATATACACACACATATACTA
>KK114638.1:1204108-1214155 GCA_000611955.2 Stegodyphus mimosarum
AAAATAATATGTATCAAAATTAAAAAAATAAAATGTAAATCAAAATTATAAATAAAAAAGTAAATGAAAAATAATGTAAGTCAAAATTATAATTTAAACTAGCGGTAACCCCTCAATTCCCCATCTCTATTCTAAAATTCATAATAATAGCTTTTCTGGACTGCGTCATTTCTAGATCAATCCACCTTGCGTAACTTGGTTACGTAGCTAACTCGGAGCTTGAACTTCAAATTTTAAGAATTAAAACTTTTCTAATCTAAACCAAACTCTTTTTTTGGTGAGCGTCCATATTGGATAGCTGCGCACTTTTAGCTTCAGCTCTCTTGCTGTGAAAATGCCACTTCGCTCCCCGTTAGCTTTGTCGTACTACTAACTATGCCGTTATCCAAAATGCAATACTCTATGTAAAACTGTGGAGGGCGTATTGCGCCCAAGATCACGTGGGATGAGTAATATATCTCTGATAATTAGCTCGTATAAACCAATAAAAGTGATATTCAATTCGGCCACGTCTGTCTGCAAGCCTTTATTTGAGTGTCATCTTTGCAACTACGCAGTAAAGTCTCCGCAGGTTATAACGCAGAGAACCATCGTCAGTCTATTGCAGCTTACTCCAAGTCATCTAATTACATATATATATAAATTATATACATATATCCACCCCTTACCCACTTAAAGGTCCTTACCGGGCCTTTATTTTCGCAATTCTTAGTCGTAGTCATATATTTCCAATTACAGAAGTGTTTTAAATAACGAAAATATTCAGGTTTTGGAAATGCCAAATTTTAAAAATAATTTATTTTTGACAAATAATGAAATCTAACTTTTAATGAAGTCCCTCGGTACTTATATTTGAAAAACATTTATATTCGTTACGAAAAAATAAAATTATAAGAAGTTTGACTCTCGTAAGACAACAATTGACCGGCATATTTAACTTCAAAATTTGCAGTTTTTGGTGTCATTTTCAACTTGCCTCGAGCGATCGCTTAATTACGTTAGAATAATTCGAGGAAATAAGTTTAAATGAAGTGCAAAAAAATATGTAAAATTTAAAATAAATAGTCATGTGGTGTCCAAATTTTTTAAATATAAGTAAAGTGAGTTATGCTACTATCGAACCATATGATCATGAATAGGTTATTCCGGGATCAAAAATAAATTTAATAATGAAACAGTCGAGCTTTCTAGATATACATTCTATGATAGATAAAATTTAGATTTATGATTTGAATATAGGTTTGATATCGATTTATGATATGAATATAGATTTGAATATAGATGATTTGAATATAGATTTATGATATGAATATAGATTTATGATAGATTTTTTTTCTAGATATACACGAATTTGTGAAGTCTACAAAAATGACTTTTTTTGGGGGGTTATCTTTAATTTCAACTCTTCCTTTGCCACAAAGTATACCACGAGATTTACACAACAAATACCACGAGATAAAGCACTAACAAAATAAACAAATGTAGAATAGCCGCGCAGTTGGAGGAAAACTATTAAAAATAAATAAATGAATAAACAATTCGTAGTACTAAAGTTAATTTTATTAAAAAAAATCCGAAAGCCTTCAGATTTTAATGGTCTCCAAAAGGGTTTGTTAAGGTTTTTCAAAGCTCTCGCTGAGTCTACCAATTTGCTATTGCACTCACTCCTGCTAACCCATTTTTTTTTCGGTTTAACTTTGATTATTAAGCATCATTTTGCTTGCATTTACGCCATATAGGATTCAATAGTAAGATTGAATTTTTTTTTCAAAAATTTCAAAAGCAGGATGTGTTTAAAATTTCTGATGAAGTCTTAAGTGTTGGCATGCATTTTTCTATTTTTTTTTCAGCTTATTATATCAATGTACAGTTTTTTAGCAAGGTGGCTTGCAAAACCTTTTATGTGTCTTTTGATTATCAACGTTTTGTGTGTTAAATACATTAATTAAATATCATGGTCTCTGCACTTATTCCACATAAAATACAGCTAAATAGCAAAACCAGAAAATATTTAAAAACAGTACATCTTTAAAATTTCTGATAAACAGACTCACGCTCTGGAGATAAAAATATTTTAATTCATAAAGTGTTGTCACTACTAGTTTTTAAATCGTCTAGTTTGTTAAAAATTTATCAAAATTTTACAAAATATAAAACATGAAATTCAAAATTCAAAATTCGGGCTTCCAGGTGTACATGTTCGTATAGAGGGCTATTATTCAAAATTTGATGGCCCTAGGTACCATCGCCTTTTAACAGTGCAAGAAACATACATAAATTCATGCCAATTTTTCATTATTTAGTTACTTTAAAAGCAATACAGTGTGAAAATATTTGGTGACAACAACTTGAAAAGTGATTCAGATATTTAAAGCGATACGCCGCTAAACCTCGCTTCGAGGCTAATAGCGTCCTTTTGGGCTAATAAATAAATAAAAATAACAAATAAATAAAAAAAATCGGAAAGCTTTCAGATTTTACATTATTCCCAAAGGCACTTTTTTTCCCCATTTCCAAGCACATACACGTTTCGAGAGCATTTTGGCTAATTTCCCTTTGGGCTAAAAATATTTAAAAACTATCATATCTTTAGAATTTCCAATGGATAATCTCGCGCGCTGGATATAATTTTTTTTTTGTACAGTGTTGCCATTGCTCACTCTGAAATTGTTGAGGCTGTTAATAAAAAATTCGTGAAAGTTTTACAAAATACGAAATACACAAAAAAAGAAATTCCAAATTCGGGCTTCCAGCTGCCCACATTTGGATGGAGGACTATGTTTCTCAAAACGTGATGGCTCTAGGTACCATTATTTCTTCACAATGCAAGAAACATACATACATTAATGTAGATTCTTCATTATTTAATTTATCTAAATGTAATACAGGTTGATAATATTTGGTGGCATTAATTTGAAAGTGATGCAACACTTTTAGTGATTGAACAAAAAATGCCGTTTTGAGACTAATAGCTCATCTGGGCTAAAGCCCCTTTGAGCTAATAAGTAAAACAAAAATGGGCCAAAGGGCGTTTTTTCCCCATTTATATACACATGCACGTTTTGAGAGTATTTGGGCTAAAAATATTAAAAAATAGCACATATTTATTTTCCATTAGGCAGTCTCACAAGCTGGAGATAAAAATATTTTATACCGTATAACGTTGCCACTGCTCGCTTTCAAATCGTTAAGTTTTTTAATCAAAAATTCGTTAAACAAATTTAACCGTTTAGAGATTAGTAGCCCGTTTGGATTAGTAAAATAAAAAATTATAAAATAAAAAAACTCAATAATCTAAATTGAGAATGAAATTTCGAAAAGTAGAAATTATGTCTTTAGTTGGTAAAAAGACTAAAATTGGTGGCCAAGATACAGACAGGCGCATCAAAAGTTGCTTGCAATATCTTCCTCTGCTGAACATAATGAACACGCTTAAGAGGATTATGTTTCATGTTTTCATAGCCGTTACCTCAGCTCACAAAGCGCTTCAAGCATGTCCAGATTGCTTAAGAGCTCTTAAAATTGCTATGTCCATTCAAAAATGAATTACTTTAAAACATGTTGAAAACTGAACAACTTAGTGAAAAATTATAGGAAAAAACTTTTGGTCTACTGGGCTTTTGGTGAGGCCAGATATTCTCTGTTCCAAATACAATTAGCATCATTTTTATTAATGTGCTCCCACTGAGAAAAAGGAACACCGAGATTTAAATTAATGTGACGTTTCGTAGCTGACTTTGCTAGAGCATCAGCTCTCTCATTTCCATAATTTCTATAGTGTCCACGAACGTAAGCAAAATTAATGTCGCTATCATGACCGTGCAAGGTCTTAATAATGACCTGAATTTCAACGACAAGTTTCTCTGAAGCGCCAATTTTTTGCAATCATTGTAGCGAAGAAAGAGAGTCATTGTACATTAAAATGCGCATTGAACTTAAACTATTACAAGAATTTTGAATCCATTTCACAGCAAGATATAAGCGTAGCAACTCAGCTTGAAAAAGAGAGCTATATTTATCATCGATTCTGTACTGTTTGAAACAAACTGTACTGCTTGTAAAACAAATTAATTTGTACTCTTCAAGAACAGGATCAAAATAGGAACAACTGGTATAGGATTACTGTTAAAAACTGCGGCAGTGAAGAAGCTGGAAGATTGCTGTCAAGAAAAATTGATGAGAATTGCCTACAAATGCTTTCCTTTTTCGCAATATTGCTAAAAATCTCAATAGCTATGTATAGAATACCAGCGGCCCCAAACTCTTGATGCATGGGAAATAGCCGGCACTATTCCTTGTCTATAGATTATCTATTTTGACCCCACAAGTGTTTTTAGAAATTTTAAAATAGTGCTGAGAATACCCTTTCGCGTTTTCCTGAGAGATGGAAAATATGATACTTAAATTAAAATTTGTTACCCAAGATAATTCCTAAATACTTATTTGAGTTACTTCTTCTATAGGAACGTTCCCAAGTAATAAACCTACTCTGCAGTCAGTATTCCTTTTTTTATATACCATCATGACTTTGCTTTTAAGCGAATTGAATTTCAGTTTAGACCACTGAAAAGCAGTATCAAGTAAATCTTGAGACAAAGAACAAGCATCAACGAAACTTTTGCATTAAAAAATTGAAAACAGATAATCCGCAAAAGAATTTTATAACAGTTTTGAAAAGCAGATAAGATCACGAAAAATATCATTAATTATAAGATTCGAAAAAAAGCGCCCAGAAACTGATCTTTGGAGACAGCCCTTTTCCAGTTTATATTCTTACATAATACCACCTAGAGAAAGTTCTACAGTGCGAGTGCGCAAAAAAAATCTTCGATGAGAAAGAAAATATTCCTAGTTACATCAGCACGTTTCAATAAATATACAATTCCTGGTCACCAGGCATTGTAAAAAGCCCCTTTCATATCCAGAAACATCGAAATTGTGACGAAGTTTTTCCGTTTACATTCCTTTTACTATGTCACAAAAGGGAAGAAGCGCATCTTCAACTAAATGTTGAGGCTTCTGCTTCTTAAATACCATTTAAGTATATTTATACAAAATTTTTCGAGACATTTACTTAAGTATGACAGCTTTCTTCCACATACTGAAAAGTAATTCTGATCTAGACAGGCAAAATCTTGTATAAGATCTATGGAGAAACAACGAGAAGATTCCAAATCATTTCATTTGTAATTCTGTCCGGTCCAGGAGTTTACCTAATTTTAATCACTTAATAATATCATCAACTTCAGCTACGGAAAATAAAAAGAAGCCATTTCAGAGCAGAAAGTTTTATGAATTTCTTCATCGTGAACTAAGCTGCCGAGAGGAAATGACCGCTGTAAAATGACAAAAGTTCAATTCTAAAATTCCAATATTTTTAGAAAATTCTTTTAAACGTTGAAAGAATAAATTTTCCAAACATTTTGCATCATAATATCACTCAAATACTTTCCAAGAAATAACTTTCCTCTAACTTAGATGTATATTTTAGACTTATTTGCAAATAAATGTTCTTGTAAACTCACGTGTATTACAACTAAAAAAACTCGCGTGTATTACAACAGCTTGAAAAGGGTTATGGAGTTTCACCCTTTTATTTCACAGTTAAACATGGGGAACCTCTTACACCGATAAGCGAATAATCGCTCAAGTGTGTGAACAGAGACGTAAGACTCAAGAAGGGTTAATTCTCCCTTATTTCTCAAAGTGAGATTTAACACAGTCAGCTGCTATCTCAGAGCGTACAGCAAAGCCTTCACTTGGGCTTGAAAACAAGTAATAAGAATTAAAGCTTAACTAATGTTTAACTAAAAAGATATAGCCGAAGCTATCAAGATTCCAAGTAGTTAGCCCCTAAATCTCTCTCAAAATTGCGTTTTTGATTCTTTGATGTCTTCTTCTAGCTACATTTAACTGTTTGTGCATAGAATCGATCTCGATTGACCACCGTGGAACATTGCGTAAACGTGGTTTCTTCAACGAGATGGAGTATCCTGCAGCAGAAATAATTAAATTGTGCAGTTTTATAAAAATGTTATCTAACATCTCTGGGGAAGTACAATTTTGCAAAGGGTTAAGTAATTGTACCTTATAATTTATGCAAAAGCTTTAAAATGACTCCAGGTTGCTTTTTTAATGTTAAAAAGAACACTTTTTGAGGCACATCTTAAACTATTGCGCGCATAAAGTATAGAAATTTTAAAAAATCATCTTATGATAAGACAGAATCTCAGGAATACACCAGTTTCGGATATTCTGAAGTAGACTCCGTCCAACAACTGTTACGTCAGTATAAAAAGATCCCTGTATGTCACAAAAAGGGGACTCAAAATTTCCATTAACAAAACAAAAAAAAAAGGACCAAGTGATCAGAAACTCATATGACTTTAAACCTCTGGAGTCAGTGAAGTGACTAAAACAAATATCTGATTTACTGTTTGAATCCATACTCCAGATCAAATGTTGCATCTATTTTCTCGAAAAACTCTAAGTGATTTTTGTAAGATCAGTATCAATATTTAGAGAGTGTCACTGTAATGCTTGTTTCGTAATTAAAGCAAACTCCATTGGAACACAGCAAACTTTATTTAATACATCAATTTCATATCTGCAACATATAAGTCAAAGAAAAGGTGACATGCAAAAATTAACAGCAAAACGTATTCTCTCTTTTTAAAAAATTTTAAAAATCATTTTCTTACTTCCTGCGAGAACCGCACACAGCTCTCGAGTTGGAGTTTCAAACATTGCCCTTTATTAACATATATATTTCAAATTCAACTATTTCAAAAGTACAAGATTATTATTGCAACAATATCTAAAGCTGTTACAGTCACAATAACAGAAAAGCAAGACAAACTCAAAATTCTCAACTGAAATATCAATAGTAACCATGGTATGATCAATATTTTCTAAATCAAGGAAAGCATATATAGAACTAGAACGAATAATAATTGCCGCCTTGATAATTTTAGAAGTCGAATTGAAAAAAAAAAGAATTGAAGAATTGAATTGAAAAAAGAAAGAAAATCGAATTGAAGAAAATCTGTAAATTTATGGATATCCAAGAGGTGTTCCTTTGAAGTAGAGGCTCCTTAATAAGAACAGCAACACTGTCAGCACTCTCCATATAAAGAGTTAATTACTGCCTGGCAACTTTAGATTTATGCAAATTTAGCTAACAACGCGTAGGGAACGAAAAGAAATTTCAGCCATAGTAAGTTTGAGAAAGTATCATATTTAAAAAAAAAAAAAAGCTCACGCGTATTATAACAGCTTGAAAAGGATTGTGGGGTTCCACCCTTTTATTTCACAGTTTGTAGAGACATTAGGTTATTTAGTAGCAGGAGACATGAAAAATATGCAATTCCTTCGCCGGGAATCGAACCACGGACCTCTGAAATACCGGCTCAGTGTGCTGACCATTACACCACGAAGGCACGCTAAGAATGTGGGAGATATACCTTATATACTCCCCTTTTTAAAGGGCGACTAGGGTTTTTAGGGGACCTAGTCGCCAAATCCTGGGTGTGGAGAGTCATCATCCACAACCCTTTTAGTTCGGGCGCCACTGTAGAGACATTAGGTTAATTACAAGCAGGAGAGATGAAAAATATGCAATTCCTTCGCCGGGAATCGAACCACGGACCTCTGAAATACCGGCTCAGTGTGCTGACCATTACACCACGAAGGCACGCTAAGAATGTGGGAGATATACCTTATAAGTTAAATATGGGGATCCTCTTACACCGATAAGCGAATAATCGCTTAAGTGTGTGAACAGAGACGTAAGACTCAAGAAAGGTTAATTATCCTTTATTTCTCAAAATAAGATTTAACACAGTCGGCTCCTATCTCAGAGCATACAGCAAAGCCTCTGCTTGGGCTTGAAATCAAGTAATAAGAATTAAAGCTTAACTAAAGCTTAGCTAATGCTTAACTAAAAAGATATAGCCGAAGCTATCAAGATTCCAAGTAGTTGGCCCTTAAATCTCATTTGTAGGAAATTAACCAGTTTTATCACATCGTATCCATGGATTTGTTTCAGGAAACTACTAGCAAATACTGTCTTCACTAATGTTGCAGTTTGAATGTTTTCAGACCTTTTGGCTTCAAAGATATTTTTCAGATATTTTTGACGCGAAAAAGTAACGTCTTCTTAATCCGTTTCGTTTTTCTCTAATTCTGATTAATCCAATCAACATTACTAAAATTTGAGAAACGGTCTGATTTCTAGTCTTAAATCAAAACCAAGCTGCTTGGTGACTTAACCTTTATTTGGCGACATGTCTACACACTTTGTCAATTTCTATACTCTTTTTTCCACCTCATTTGGAGATAAGTTTAAACAATTCATTCCGCGATATTGTGATAATATTAACCGAATTGTTGATCGCAATAAGCGATGTATTTTCTATACTTTCATAGACAAATCGGTGGAAAGTCGAAAATTCAATAACAATACCCGAGCCATAACCGCGATCACATTAAGCGGTGCCTACTGTATTTTATTCAAAGATACATTTGTAATTAGAATTTCAACGAAGCATTCGAAGAATAATGTATACAGAAAGATTGGATATACTTAAGCAGTTTCGCAAGTATGTAAATGAATGAAAAAAATGGAGCGAGATTTTTCTCATAATCAGAACAATCATATTACTTTCAGACCCGCAGCTAGGAAATAAAAAGTGCATAGGTATTTTAATGGCGATGTCTGCTAACAGAGGGTGCCTGCGAAGATTGTTGTTCTCTTGACTGATGCCGCTGGCCGAAGACAGAACACCTAAACTTCTGACTCGTGGCTTAAACGCTGTACGCATCACTCCAAAAACATCTGCCGTTGACCCGAACGACAATAGTTTTCACTAGTCGCAGTCTTCGAGCTCTTACGCGATGAGTCGACATGCTTTGACACTGCAAGAGAATTAACTTCTTCAGTGATGCCTCCACTTAACATTACAAAAGCTTTAATTTCAAGGCGGTGTCAGAGGATATTAGCAATCTGTACTGTCATCTAGGCCTCTCAAATTCAGAGGCTGGCTAGCAAATGATCCTATAGCTCCTGATATATCACCTTCAACTATAATGAATCAGAGGATGTAAAATACAACCGAAAAATAAAACGGCGTGACTAATTTAGTCTGCAAACTGTTTTAGGTAGAACATGTACACAGAACACTCTAAACCTCTTGACTAACGAGACTCTTGCCTTTAGCAGGATCCTCCCATAATGAAGAGAACAACTTAACTTTAAATAACCATTTTTATGCATTCAGTATTAATTCTCCATAATCTCTAGTAGATAGAGTTTCTAGTTTATTTATAATAAATGTGATTTTAGTTCAATATGCAGTTCCCCGCAACCTATCTAAACGCAAACTAGTTAGGTACGATTCACTACATGGAGTCGCTCCTACAGCCACTAGCTCTCCAACACAAATAAATAGTGGTAACAAATATCATCTGTAATCTATTCTTCAAAGTAAGCACCTTCACAGTAGACCGAAATAGTTCTTAGCTTGGGATCTGCTTGGACGATCTTACTCTAACATGTGAGTAACGGCGATAACCCAAGTAAAAGATTTGCGTATGTGAAATAATAAAGTTTTACTGTAGATATTCGATTCAAGTTCTGACTTCGTTTAATATCCAATTTATTTCACTTCACAAACATAGAGAGATTAAAGAGGCTATTTACATACAGAGTTTAACACAATGATCTAATGATCCGTACATCACGAAGATGAATAACATTTAATAACTTACGTATCGTATCTTAAATGCTGCGAAGATAGAACGGGAATTCCCCGATCGCTTAATTCAAAAACAGACCTGGTTGCCAGATTCATAGATCGAAATTATGAAAAATTAAATATTAGCAAACAGGAAATAGTAAACTTCATAGGAGTGGCAACATCCTCCCACCTTTTGTATTGCAGGCAAATTTACCTTAAAGCAATACAAAACGAAATAATACACATATATAGCAGATATAAATTGTAATACATGAAATGAAGTTGAACTAAGAATTATAAACATGTGAAA
>KK114638.1:1217239-1267795 GCA_000611955.2 Stegodyphus mimosarum
TACATCACGAGATGAATAACATTTAATAACTTACGTATCGTATCTTAAATGCTGCGAAGATAGAACGGGAATTCCCCGATCGCTTAATTCAAAAACAGACCTGGTTGCCAGATTCATAGATCGAAATTATGAAAAATTAAATATTAGCAAACAGGAAATAGTAAACTTCATAGGAGTGGCAACAGTAGACAATCTTTTTCCTTTTCTCTCAGAAGTATCTTGATCTTGAAGTAGCTTGAAAGTATCTTGATCCAACTCATGCACTCTTCCTCAGTAGCATTAATTAATATGCAATTTTAAGCCTGAGTTTTGTCTTCCTCCACAAGCCTCATAGCACACAAATTTTGCTCAACTGGTAGAGACTTTATTCAGGTGCACTTTAGAGAATGGCAGGCCGGCAACAGTTCATGAATTCATTGCTTCCCATCAATTGTACATTCTGAAGAGCCCAGATTTCCTGCCCACATTCTGGACATCGAAGGTTGGATGCTGAATTCATTTCACCCTCAACAACAGACCAACAGTTTCAGTAATAAAAGCATGGGTCGCACAAGTGACGCCTAGTCAAAGTGACCACATAATAATTAAGCTTAGCTTTAACTGCTCCTTGAGAAGACAGCAAAGAGGTGCTTTAAAACAAAATCGGGGAGACATTTGAAATTTATCAATAACATGACTCCACGCGCAGATGCATTGATTCAATCTACAATATAACTACCAAAAAAGATCACTTGACCATGACCACTCCATCATGCTCACGCAATAAATACAGGTTCGTCACAATAGCTTCAAACATAAATCATTTTCCCTTGCACTTATTATTTCAAACGTACCTTGAGCAGATTCTTCTTGAAGTTACCTGTACTTGGCAGGTATTGGCTTGGCAGATACTTTATTAAACAATACAAACATGACAAAGAGAAACTTTACAAACATGTGCTTTCACCTTACTTCTGTTACTGATGTTCTAGTTCATTGTATTAGTTGCTGCTGCTTGTCTGTTCGATCCTTCAAAATCCAGGTCGTTAGTTCCCTTCCTTCTTATTTGTTTCTCCAATGTCCTTCTTTCGAACTGCGGTCAAAATCCATTCATGTGAGGTGCCTTTAGAGGTTCTAAAGGTAACTGAGTAGCGCACATCGCCCTTACATCGGCTCAACATCCGTTAGGTATTGTAATGTTAATATTGCTATGTATTCAAATTGCAACGTAGATTTCTTTTAGAGGAACCATATTTTAATAGTTATCTGCAGTTTATCCACGACTATTTTTCACTTACTGTATTCTTACTGCAATCGCGTCCTTCGGAAATTAAATTATTTACATAATTTTCCCTCTCAATTTTCAGACTATAAAATTTAGTTGGGGGTGGGGTGAATACGCCAAGAAATACATTAATATATAAAAGGTGAAAAATTCAACAAAAGCAAAGAAAAAGTATTTTCTTTTTCCCTCGCCAGTGGTTAAAACCGCTGAATACTGGAATTTTGATCGAGATTCGATCCTAGACTGTATAGTTGATTTTCATGGATTTCTTCAAGCGTAACATGAATATGATCGGTTTCCTTAGAAATTTTCCCTCTAAGACATCCTTTCTCTTAGGCAGATAGCACTCGTAGGCTTCGTCATGTTCAAATAATCTAATATTCTTAAACTTTCTTATTCCGTGGATAACAAAACTATACCTTAAAAGCAAGAACGTTAATTACAGTTTACAGCTGATTGATAGATTCAAAAGTTTTCTGTTAAAATGCAGACACCTTTCCTTAAATAATTAATTAACTTTTCATTAAAGTAAAAATTAGTTATGAAGCGGTCCTTGATATACATTGAAATTATTTTGATTAAAACGCAATTTTAAAATACGGCACGTAATCAGGAGAGTTAATTAAGTTGTTTTTTCAAATTTACATTTTTATAAAATCAAATAAACTATATTCGTAAACTCTTTCATTTTCGTTTAAAATTCTCTAGATAAAAGCTAGTACGTTGACTCGTGCTGGTAGTTTGAAAACAAAAAAGGCACGAATAAAAATGAACCGACGTAAATTAGTACTTTAAAATTATCACACAATAATAAGAATCTAGGTGAAATTTTTGAAATTGTTAATTTCCGTCAGAAGAATGTATACTGAAGTAATAAATCTCTCTGCAAGGTAGTTGGGTTTTATTTTAAACCAAAAGAAAAGAATCGTTCTTTATTGCTTATTCTCGTAGAACAAGAGATATGCAAATGCATACAAAAACAGAAAACTGAGAAATATAAATATACTTGGCCTTTCAACTACTACTTTTATGGATCAAGCAGGAAATAAATCGTAAAATGGCTGAAATTTTTAGAATTCCTTATCCATGTTCAGATTGTTCTAGGAGAAGGCGTAACGAAAAGTTTGAAATACTTTTTGTTTTAGATTATTTTTCTTTTCAGATATTTTGTTGGAAAGGTACATACTCAAACTAATCTTATGTATAAGAAATGTAGAAATGTATAAGCAGTAGGTAGAAATAAATTAATAAAGAATATGATTGAATTACAATTAAAAAAAATTTTTAAAAATCTCCATAAAAGTTCATCTTTACACATGCTACTTTAACCAACGGTAGGACTCAAGAAGATAAACTGTTAATTGCTGTTTTATTGAAAAGTAAGAAAAGCGAGTTTCTAAGGCTTCCTTCAAATTGAAAAATAAAGTCTCTAAATTATTTTCTTTTGAATATTTATATAATAAAATAAAGTTGTTGGAAAGCTTTTTATGTAATTTGTACCTCATTAAATCTGTATGATTTTTGTATTCTTATAGATTTGCAATACGCGTTATAAATTGTTGATGTCATTAGTTTTATACTTAATATAGTTAACAGAATAGCTCTTAATATTTTTAATTTAATTTCATTCTTAACTTCTATAATCGAAATTGCATGCATTTAAAAAACAAAATCTAGTAAAAATTTGAAAAAAATACAACCAGATACCGTCATTTCTCATTTTTCGAAAAACACTGTACTTTTCCACTTGGGAATAATTTTGGACAAAAAATAGAATTTTACCAATTCTTTTTAAAATGAAAAATGCAATTTTCAATATCCCTTTTGAATTAAAATATTTTTAGTTGTTTAGTAGCGAAAAGTTTTCCGTCAATGTATTTGAAATCGAACATTTTGTTCGATGTAGAATTAATGTGTAATTTAGGATACAGTTAAATTCATAGATCACCGGAGAAACATCTCGCAGGAATCGTAAAGTGCATGATGAATCCCATTTTGATTAATCCAGGGCCTGTATTTTAAGCAAAACCTTCCGAAATTTTAATGTCATTTTCGCTCAACGAAAGCATGTGATTTTAATAGTGCTGCCATCTATGAAAAATAATTTTATTAACAAATAATGTGTGAAACTTGCATGAAGTCGAAAAGAATGCATAAAGTCATAAACCATGATGGACTTAATTTTATTACTGTGCTGCCATCTATCGAAAATAATTTCCTCGAAGCAAACTTTTAAACTTGAATTGCACTGCTGCCATCTGTTAACTATTTCTGTTACTTTCCTAGATATTGCTTTCAAAGTGCAGATACCATCTCAAAGAATGCAGATCATATTGAGAAAACGGAGTTAGAAGTAAAAAAAAAAAAAAAATCTGAAATGTTTCAGATTTTAAATTACGTCCAAAGGGAAGTTTATTTAACATTTTGTGTGTTACCTTTATTTGTTAAATACCATGTTCTTCGCACTTAAACCATAAAATTCACTTAAAGAACAATATCGCAAAATAATTTTAAACTGAGCATATCTTTAGAAATTTCGGTACACGCTCTCACGCGCTGGAGATAAAAATATTTTTCTGTACAACGTTGGTATTGCTGGCTTTGAAATCTTTGAGTTTGTTAATGAAAAATTCGTTATAGTTTTAGAGAATATTGTTACGAATTTCACATTTATTTGGCTATTTATTTAGAACTGCAATTAAAATTCCTTTTTATTTTCCCGTGCAACGCCCGCAGACGATTTTTGAAGAGAAAGCTACGTCAAAAAAATAATAATAATAACATGCATACATTTATGCAGATTTTTCATTTTTTAAACTATAACTTTCAGAGCTATAACATTTAGTGGCAACAATTTGAAAAGTGAATCGGGCATTCAGAGTGAATCAACGCAAAATCGCAAAACGAAAGTAATAGTCCTTCGGGACTAAATCCCTTTGGACTAATAAGGATAATTCATAATATTTCTTTTTGTTCTTGCAGATAGAGAAGCAATCTATTTTATTTTCTAATATATGTTATATTTATTTTCAAGCATCCTGAGTAGTATATTAACTGTGTAGAAACATCACGATGTGAATGAAAGTCCTTCACGAAGGCATCTCTTTCCTAGACAGCTAGCCGTTGAGTGCTTTGCCATAATTTTAATAATATAAATAACCCATTCCTGCGAATTTCATGGCACGTGTAAGTCCTACAGTGGATCTCCCATGACACCAGCTAATATGCTCTACTTACAAGCAAATATTAAATTTCTTTTTACTTCCGAGTCAGGTTTTTCTTTGTCATTACATATTTACTTATCTTCAGCTTTTTCGTTTTAGTACCAGCGCGTTCATATGTCTAAAAATTTTCATACTGTAAAAAGTTATTTAACTATTAATTTCGGCAAAAAGGTGTGCAACGGACTATAGCCACCTGCAGCTGAAAGCTTGCCAGCAGAAAATCACAGAAAGTCTTCAAGAACTGGCGACTGACATCGAGAGGTTGGCGCGTCAAGCATATCCGGACTGTCCACCTGGTGTCCGCGAAAATCTGGCCTTAATGCATTTCGTCGATACAGTCAAGGATCAGGAAACTCAGAGGGCTGTCAGACTGGCGGATCTAAAAGACCTAAAATCCGCTTTGGTCTAAGCCAGTGGTTACCAACTTTGGGTACGTGTACCAGTACCGATACGTGGACAAGCAGCTACAGGTACGCGAATGATTTTACAATTTAAAACAAAAATCTATATCAGAAAAAAAGGAAAGAAATTACCACAATAACTAATAACCCACACGTTTTAATACTTAGTTTACTTTTTTAATATTTTATTCTTCTACTTTTGCGTTTTTGTAACATTTTACTTATTATTTTTACAGCACCTCGATAGAAGAGATATTTAGAGTAATTTGGAAGTTCTAATTTCAACCTAAAAGAAGATCAATCACAAGAATTGAGCAAAGACAAAGAACCAGAATTAAAAAAGCAGAACTTGGATCAAGAAGTATGACTCTGATTATATATTATTACGGGTTCGCCATGAAATCGGGAACAGAAGCTGAATCTATTCCATAGTTCATTATTTGTTTTGAGTGCATATCAAACGGAACTAAAAAGCCAGCTGTTTTGAAAAGGCATTTATATAGCAAACATTTGAGTGTAAAAGACAAAACTCTTGATTTTTTTAAAAGAAAACATTCAAACTTTTGCTCCCAAAAATCAGTTGTCCAAACCTTTAGTAATACACTCACGTTTGTGAAAATTGCAACACCAAGAAGGAATCGTCATAATTGAATGCAATTTAATACACAGTTGAGTGGTAGTGGTACAAATAAATGATTAAATGTTCAAAGCAAACAAACAAGAACAAGAGATCAGAATCAGTATTTTGTGTGGCCACCACGCGCCGCAATAAGTGCTGCTACACGACGTGGCATGGAGTCAAACAAAGTTTGAATGTCTGACTGAGGAAGAGCATTCCATATCGTTTGTACGCGTACCCAAAGTTCGTCTGCAGACGCAACAGGACGAGGATCACGAGCAAGACGCCGACCAATGACATCCCACACATGTTCAATTGGCGACATATCCGGGGAACACGCAGGCCAAGGAAGAAGCTGTACCTGCTGCGCTGCAAAGAAGGATTTAACAATCCGAGCAGTATGAGGGCGGGCATTGTCCTGTTGAAATACAGCGCCTGGCAAGCTTTGAAGGAAGGGAACAGCTTCGGGCTGTAGAACTTCACGGATATACCGGTTGCTGTTCAGATTGCCCACAATTCGTAGCAATTGAGATCGTCTATGATATGCTATGGCGCCCCAGACCATAACTCCGGGTGTTCGTCCACTGTGGCGTTCGATAATGCACTCCGGAAGGTGGCGTTCACCGGCATAGCGTCTGACACGAATGCGGCCATCATGGTACCACAAATTAAAGCGGGATTCGTCAGAAAACACGACATGCTGCCAATCAGCACGCCAGTCTCTATGCTGATTGGCCCATTGTAGCCGCAGGCGGCGATGGTCGTGCGTTAGGGGGATCCTGTATAAAGGAGTCCGTGCGCGCAGTCCACACTGCAGCAGACGTCTACGAATTGATGAAGCACACAATGAAACACCTGTAGCTATTGACCACAGTGCTGCCAATTGTCTAGAGGAAGCTGTACGGTCCGTCCGCGCCATGCGGACCAGGTGTCTATCATCGCGAGCTGACGTCACATTTCGGGGTCCACTCCCGGATTTCCGAGTTGTCCGACACTCGTCCGTCCACTGCTTCCAAACGCGCATCACTGTGCTGCTGTTACGCTGCACACGAGAGGCTACTGCACGATACGACAATCCAGCTTCACGAAGGCCGATGATTCTCCCTCGTTCAAACTCTGTAAGTTGTTCAAATCTCGCTCTCTTTCGTCGACGAGGCATAAGTACAGATTGAGTTAACGTTTACCACTAGCAGATAACCACCGATAACCATACACGCCTCGCTACAGCCGTCTATTTATTCGGATCCATCAGCCGTTCAGAGGGCGCTGCTCAGCATACGCATGCGCTACGGATTTGCAATTCTAATCATTTGCATATCATGCGCTACTTTGCATTTCCTGAAAATTTCAGCTCACTCGCGTAAGTCCTTCACGGTGTTGCAATTTTCACAAACGTGAGTATATAAACACTAATAATATGAGAGCATCATATTTAGCTAGTTCCCATAAAGTGCCGGAAACTACATACATTTGGAGAAGCACTTTTGATGCCTGCAACAAAGGATATAGTTGCATCTGTCGAGAGAAAGTCTAAAGAAATTGACAAAATATCATTATCTAATAATGTTGTTAAGCCGCGAATAGATGAGATGCCACCACAGGTTGAAGATATTTTAATCCAAAGATTAAAAGGAAGCCAATTTTATTCCCTCAACCAGATGAAAGTACCGATATTTCCAGTTTGGCACAACTACTTGTATATATTCGGTTTGATTTCAACAATGAAACACAAGAAGAACTATTATTTTACAGACCATTAACTGCAAGAATTGTCAGGACTGTGTGTTCGGTGTATATTCTTGGCAAACATCTTCTTGAACTCCTTAAATCCTGATCTGGAACATGCAGCTGAATGCACCTATGTTCTGTGGTAGAAGAACTGCACTTTAAAGGGATTTAAAATCCTCTTTTATTAAATCACAATCCTTTACAACCACTTTCCAACTCGGGAGGGATACAGAAAGTAGAGACCGCACTTGGATCTAAAATGAACAATCAAATAAATTTAAACTAAAACTAATTAGAAATTAAATAGTCGTTGCTCACAGAGCTATAACGCGAGGTTGGCCTCTAAACTAAATGGTGCGTAGCAAGATTTAACTAATACTGACGCACTTGGAATTACTTCAATAAGCAATCACGGAAAAGCGCTATGGCTTAGAATTTAAATGCTAGCTAGTCAGGCGAACGTTGAATAGAGTAGCCGTGGTCTGAGACTAAAAGCTCTCTCGCACTGAAAGGTTTCTACCTTTCGTTAAATACTACTTGGCTTCACTTCAAATTAGCATAAAGCTGAAACGCGCGCTTATCCTAACGGGAAGTTGAAAAGAGAAGGGATAGAAAGAGTAAAATTAAAATAAAACTTTGTTAGTTTAACTAAAACCTTACAGAATTATTTAAAATAATTAATGATTATTTCATTAAAAGTCATATACGTTGGCTCAAATGTGCTGGAGTACGTATCGATGGTGCTCGTTTGATGACTGTAAAATTATCAGGCGGGGTAACCAAAATTAAAAAAGTGGCACCAAAATGCAAGCACTGCATTTTGGTAACAGCACTGCATTCCGTGAAGCTTTGGCCACAAAAAATATGCCAGTGAATTTAAAAGAGGCTTTAGATTCACTGGCATATTTTTTGATGAGTCGGTAAAGATGGTTAATTTTATCAAATCTCGAGCACTCAGTTCGGTGTTTATTTTTGATTTTACGTGGTGAAACAGGAAGTGTCCATGCCACACTTTTACTTCACACTGAAATACGGTGGTTGTCACGTGGTCAAGTTCTCAGTCAATTGTTTGAGTTACTCAATGAAATTTATATGTTTTTGATCAATTCAAAATATTTGAAAGGAGATAATTTGATGGATGAGTAATGATTGTGTAGACTAGCATACCTTTCAGACTTTTTTCAAGATTAATATGAACTAAATTTGAGTTTGCAAGGAGTTAATAATTCTGTGTCCGACATTTATAACAAAATAAATGCGTTCAAGAAAAATTTGCGATTCATGCAACAGCAAATTGAAAAACAAAATGTTAACATGTTTCCTTTCTTGTGTAACTTTATCGAACAAAAAATATGTGAATGAAAGATGATGTGATGAGCGACATTAGAAAACATCTAACATAAACATTTGAATGTTTCCAAAATTATTTTCGTGAAGATCTCACCAAATTGGATTCTAAGTCCATTCGCATTCACAAGGGAGGTTTCAGACGACTTGATTGAAAGAGTCATTTATACACCTTAGCAATAACAGTGGATTGAAATTAAGCTTTCAGAGCTCCAACTTAGTCACTTTTTGCCTATATATTCCTAAAGAATACCCAGAAGTTTCTTGCCAAGCAGTAAAACTTTTAATGCCATTTGCGACTACATATTTATGAGAAAAAGGATTTTCTGTAATGACTGTGATGAAAACCAAATACAGAGCTTTGCTGAACACTGAATTGGATCTTCGCCTTAAACTGACAAACAATGAGCCCGATATTACTTCTTGAATTAATAATAAACAGACGAAACCTTCTCACTAGTCATATATTGTTGCGTTCGTACGGGCTCGTAATGGACTGAATGCATATATGGTTAAAAAGTCAATAAAATTTATTCTTTTCAGAAGAAATAAAACAAAAGGCTGAAATATTTACTCAGAGATATTCGTACAATATCACAATATCTTAAACGTTAAATAGAACTCATTTCAAAACAGAGGAACTAATTCTATCTCACAGCGAATTCGCTAGAATCAATAACAGCATTAAGTAAACAATACAGTTCGCTTAAAACAACAACTGAGCTGAGGTGTTTTAATTCAGCCTTTATAAACTTTTAATTATTCATGAGGACATTCTGGTAAAATCTATGTTCTCGATTTTTCTGAATGGCAACAGCAATTACGAGATATTTATTTATTAAATATTAAATGCACACGCTCTTGTATTTTTACTTTTCCGACGTAGCTTTTTCTTCAAATTCGTCTGCGTTGAGCGTGAAAATAAAACAATTTTAATTAGAATTCTTAATAAATCGCTAAATAAATACGAAATCCGTAACAATACTTTTTAAAGTTATTATTATATTTTATGTATATGTTTAGCAATAGAAATATATCCCAAGTTACTTTTCTTTATTAGAAATGTTCTCCATTGCATTTTATTCCCCATTTCAAAATTTTTGGTCTACTGGTACGTCATCAAATTGTTTAGAATGTAAAGGTACGTTGCTATAAAAAGATTGGGAAACCTTGATCTAAGCCATCTTGAGCTATGGCTCATTACCTAGAAAATCAAAATTAATGTTGCTAAATATGCTGCTATAATTTTCCACAAGTCCCATCTCCCATACCCTACCATTAACTTAAAGATTTTTGACGATTACATTCCCTGGTGTAATTCGTATAAATACCTTGGTGTTACCTCTGATTCAAAATTAATCTGGCGTCTTCATATTGAGAATGTTCTCAAAAAGCGAAAATAGTCAGAACCCAACTCTACCCCTTATTAGCTCGAAAGGGCTATCTGTCTATTAAAAACAAAGCTCTTCTCTATACTTCGATTATTCGACCAATTTTTATGTATGCCTGCACCATCTGGGCCGCTGCATCTAAGGCACATATATTAAAACTTCAAACCTTTCAGAATAAGACCCTTCGTTTAGCCCTTAATGCAGCCTGGTATGTTCGTAATGACGTGATTCATTCGGACCTTAAAATTAAATCTTTTGATGTCTTAATTAAAAGATTTAGTCAAAATTTGTTTGCCAAAATTGAACAGATTGATAATAGTGCTTTACAAATGCTGCCTGCCTATGATTCGTCGATCCCAAGCTCCTCAAAACGACCACGATCTGTGATTGGACCGGAGTACGGGATCTTCCCTTCTGCTAAAAGACGACGATCCCCCCCCCCCCCGTCTCAGCCTTCAGTTCCAGCGACGACGCCGTTCACTCAACTGCTCCAGATATGCCTCACACATGATTATCAATCTGTTTCTTTTAAATGTCACATCATTTACCGCAGATTCAATCTGCCAAATTGCTGTTCACCGGTAAGTAGTCATTACACTACTAGCATATAACTATATTATAATCCACGTGACCAAGGAGCCTATTAATCGTAAAATCTTTCCTATCTGCTTTATCTTTGGTATTGTATTCATGTTATAAAAATTATAAAATACCCCCCCCGCCAAAAAATTATTAAAAATCTTAAAATACCAAAAAATTCTGTATTTTCCCTAGCTCAGTGGTTAGCGCGATAGACTCGAGACCGAAAGGTCCCGAGATCGCTACTCGCTGCTTAATTTTTCCGAACTTATAATATTTTTAGAAGTTCTTCATTTTGTCTCAGTAATTTTTCTCTCAAGTTATCAGGACTTAGTGTTCTGTGCATCTCTTATCCTTACGTTCTAAGTCCTGAACTGGAACAGGGAGCGGAAGGTACGCTATGTTCTGATGTAACTGCTGGGCTGGAGAATAACTGCACGTGAAAGGGATTTGAAATCCTCTTTTATTAAATCACTATTAATAACAAGCCTCCCAATTCGGGAGAGATACAGAACGTAACAGACCACACTTTGGTCGAACTTAACAATCAAATAAATTTAAATAAATTAAAATAGAACTTAAATTAACTTTTGCTTCGCAGAGCAATTCGCGGAAGTTGGCCTCTATCTAAAAGGGTGCGTAGCAAGGTATACTAAATACTACCGCACTTTAATTTATTTTACAAAGCAATCACGTAGTAAGCACTATGGCTTATAAATTTAAACTGCTAGCTGGTCAGGCGAACGTTGAGCAGCGTGACCGTGATCTGAGGCAAAGCTCTCACACACCGAGAGGTTTCTACCTCTGGCTTAAATAGTGCTTGGCTGAACTTCAAAAATTAGCATAAGCTAAAAACGCGCGCTTCTTCTGACAGGAAGTTGAAGCAGAGAGGAGATAGAAAAGATTTAAATTAAAATAAACTTGGTTAGTTTAACTAAAACCTTACATACTTCCCGCCAGAATTGCGATAGTTAAACTACTTTGGTCCAAACGGACCATGTTGAAAACTAGCAATTCTAAATAGTCGAAAATTTCACTGTTCTAAACTTAGGCCAACTCTTACAAGGCAATATATGTTTGTGTAAAATACAGACGAAATTTTCTGGAACAACAATCTTCAACATTTTTTTTTTCAAGTCTTATTCTTCAAACAGTCTTACTCCTTCCAGCAAAATCTGGAAGGAAAACAACTTTAGTATGACATAATAACAGAATAATTCTAAGTGGTACAAATCCTTTTTTTTTTTTTCTGTGTAATTTTGCACACACACATTATCATTCAAGCACAATTAAATTCTTCCCCCGTATGCTCTCTCACCGGTGTTGGATGTAAAGCAAACCGCCATTGCGGGTTTTTATGTGTTCGGGGGTGTTCAACTCTTCCACCTACAATCGACTAACATTAGTTAGAACTTGACATACGAGACCTGAAAAAAACGCCCTATAACCAGCTAATCCTAAGGTTCTCACTAGCTTTATGTCTAACACTTTAAGTGTATTTGGTGGAGAGCCTAATTAACACTTGCATTCTAAAATAGTGAATCTTTAACTTTTCATGCATACAAATTCGCAGTTTGCACACAACATTCACATTAATATTGCACTTAACGTGCATTGCTAGCATAATATTATTTGTTACATTTCATAACACATTAACAATTTCACAGCAATCCTGAAATGCAAATAGAAGTTAAATTTCTAAGCTTACAGAAATATAGGTTAAATTTCTAAGCTTACAGCAAGTGCTTCCTATTCCTTTCTCAAGGTACTTTCTTGAAATATCAAATTACATTGAATTAATAGTCTACAGACTAAATCGTGTTTTTCAATTTTCCGAATTTTCATTCTAGACATTTTACAAGTCTTTAGACAAAGCGTCGTACAAAATCATTTAGTTAACATATTCTTTTCAGCAATTCATTGCTTTTACAGAATTAATCTATTTACAAAATTAAGTAATTTTAAATCTTTAAGAATTACAATTTCTTTTAACAAAACATTTTACTTTCCATATGAGAACTTATCGCTCACTTGGCGTAAAAGTCAACCTCGCTTGAGGTAAAATCAGTCCTGCAACTTGCAGTATACTCAAAAATTAACTAAACTTTTGAATACGAAATTGTACTTATCTTATTATGATCGTCCATCCTTTTCTTGGCCCAATCTTTAAAACTTGAGTAAGTTGTGGCCTGGTTCAGTTTCCTCGTTTTTCGTTGTTCTTTCGGAGCCTGCTCGTCTCTTTTTCTTTTGAAATTCCGTCGTTGTATCCTCGGCAATTTCCTTTGTAGAGGAGGTTGCTCCGCTGGACGTTTGGTGGACTGGGCCCTTCTCTCCTGGGCCCTTGCTCGTTGCTTGTCCTGGTTCCTGCTGTATTCGGGAAGTTGATTCTCAGGCTGCAATCGACGTTTCTTGCTTCTCAGGCACCTGTCCGATGATTCCACAGTTCTTTTGGATACATTGGGCTTCCCTTGCCCATTCTGCTTTCTTCTCTTGGTGCGCTCGTAATTCCGTTCGTAGATTTGTTCACCTGCATCGTGAGACTTTCTTTTGAAACCACCTTTTTGGTTCTTATTTCTTTGTTGGGGGGGAGCTTTCTTCTTCTGACATTTCGATGCCGTTGTAGCTGGTTCCTGCTGTTTTTGCTGACGTATATCTTCCTGGCTAGTCGATTGCCTCGGATCCTGAAACGAATCTTTAAATACAGCCATTTTGCTGCGATTATAGAACGGTTTTATTTGGTCCACATTCGCTTTGAGCGTTTGACCATCATTTCTTTTTAATATAACCACTGCCCCCGTAATTTGTTCAATTGTGAACGGGCCTTCAAAACGCGGAAAAAATTTCCCCACCTTTTCCTCTGGGGCATTTGACAAGTTGTGTTTAATCTTCAACACTTCATCTCCCACATTGTACTTGACCTCTCTTCTTTTTAGGTCATAGTACAATTTCTGTTTTCTTTGGGCCATTTCTATATTTTCCGTCGCTTCCCGTATTAACTTTTGTATATCACTCATTTTAAATTCTTCTGCCCTTTCCTGTACAAAGAACAGTTTATCTAGGGGGGTCAAGATCTTTCTTCCTAAGAAGAGTTCAGCGGGTGTTTTTTGTGTAGTATCGTGTTTGGCGGTCCTAAGGGCAAATGCAAATTCATTTATATGGCTATCCCAGGTAGAGTGATAGTTTTTCACATAACTACGAATTATTTTCACTACATTTCTATTCACCCGTTCCGCTATGTTTGACTGCGGACGATACGGGACCATCTTTAGATGACGTATGCCCAGTTTTGCACACATTTCCTCAAACATTTTACTAACAAACTGAGGACCATTGTCTGAAATAACTTTTAGGGGCGCCCCGTATTTTAAAATATACTTATTTAGAATTGAATCTACTACAATTTTTGCAGACGCGCGTTTTAACGGAATTAACTCTAACCATTTGCTAAAATGATCCACTATAACTAAAAGATATCGGCTTTTATTAACTTTACTTCGAGGGTAAGGTCCAAGTAAATCGATGCCTATTATTTGATTTGGGAATTCTGATTTAATACTATTTAGGAACCCGGCCGGGCGGAAATTAACATAATTATTTAATTGACATGTTGGGCACGACTGGACATACGCCCTAGTAAACTTTTGCAGTTCTGGAAAGAAAACTGCCTCGCGAACTCTCTGAACAGTTTTTCTTATACCTAAATGAGCCGAAATGGCACAATCATGCAACTCTTCTAATACATTCAACCTCATGCTAGCTGGGATAACCGGTCTATATTCATGATTCTCATTAGTAGCTTTCGTATAGAATAACAGTCCGTCAATTAATTCGTAATTTTCGGCCCTATTTCTTATCGGCACAATATCCGGATGATTGAAATTCTCAGGGTCGGCCAAATAATTGTATATATTTTTGAACTCCGGATCTTTTTTGAGTTCGGCTATTACTGTTTCACGAGAATCTAATACTTTGGATGTTAACATGGCTATCTTAATTACACTTCCATTTTCATCTAAGTTAATTCTGCTTAAAGCATCTGCCACAACATTTTCTTTTCCCGGCGTATGTTTAATTATTAGGTTATATTCCTGTAATTTGAGAGCCCACCTTATTAATCTGGGTGATAAATTTTTTCCAGAATAGAGTCTAGTGACCGCCGCGTGGTCGGTATATACAGTTACTGGAGAACTTCCAAAGAACACACGAAATTTCTGTACTGATGCTAACACTGCGAGAGTTTCTCTCTCTGTTGCGGAATAGTTTCTTTGGGTTTCATTTAATGTTCGGCTGAAAAAAGCCACGGGCTGACCATTTTGGGAAAGCACTGCACCAATCGCGAAATCTGAAGCGTCCGCTGAAATCTCTAATCCCTTATCCCCTTCTGGAAATTTTAAGACGGGAGCTTGAGTCAATGCGTCTTTCAATTTTTGAAACGCCAAGTTGGCTTCTGCTGACCACGAAAACCTAGCTTTTTTTCTTTTCAACTTTAGCAGTGGCTCAGCTATTTTTGCAAAGTCTTTAATGAAAGCCCGGTAATATGAACACATCCCGAGAAACGACGATAATTTCTTCGCTGTTTTAGGAACAGGATAATTTCTAATGGCTACTATTTTTGACTGATCCGTTTCGATTCCCTTTTGGGAAATTTTAAATCCTAAATAACGTAACTCTTTTGCGGCAAATTTACATTTAGACGCATTTATCTTTAAACCAGCTTCGTTTAACAATGAAAATACTTTTCTTAAATCTTGTAAGTGTTGTTCTAGAGTACTACTCGTAATTATAATATCGTCTAAATATATGAAAGTGCTTTTACCAAGGACTGGTCTTAAGACGATGTCCATACATCTTTGGAACGTTGCCGGCGCGCCGGATAATCCGAACGGCATTCTAAGAAATGCGTACGTACCAGATTTCGTTATGAACGCGGTTTTGTGTACGTCCTCGGGTTTTACCCCAATCTGAAAATAGCCACTCGTGAGATCTAATGTAGTCATGTATTTTGTAGACGAAATATTTCGAATAATTTCTTCAATTATCGGCAACGGATATACAGGATATTTTGTAACTGAATTTAACTTGCGATAATCTATAGCAAAACGCCACCGCTTCGGGTGCGTAATCGGGTAATCATTATTTTTCTTACACAGGACAACGGGGCTAGCATAACTGCTAGAAATTGGCGTGATGATTTTATTCTTTAACATCTCTTTAATATGATGTTCAATTATTTCCTCTTTTGTCCTATCATATCTATATGGCTTTTGCCTAACTGGCTGAGCGTCCCCCGTGTCAATGTCGTGGTTCACCACCTGCGTAAAGCCTGGTACATCACTAAATAAATTCGCAAAGTGACTTACCAGACCTTGGATTTTCTCTTTTTCCTCTGCTTGTAAATGTTCCAAGTCCAGCTGCGGGGGCTTATCATTCTTCGCTTCAATTGGCTTCATATTTAATGTTAGTTCTCCCCCCTTGAAATCAATTTTTGCTTCTGCCAAACTAAAAAAGTCCACACCTAGAATAATACAAGTCTGCAGGTTACGCACAATATAAAACAGGATTCTTACCTGTTCGTTGTTGATACGCACGAACAATGGTACTTTTCCTAAACAGCTACATTTTTCTCCTTGGGCCGCTATGACATCCGTGTCTCTTGCACTAAAAATTCTGTAACGTCGAAAGTGCTTCTTAAAGAATCTTTCCGATACGAAGCTGCTTTGGGCTCCTGTATCCAAGAGGGCTGTCGCCGGTATGTTGTTGATTAGAACTTCAATCTTCGGCAAACTCAAATTCTTAACGACCACGGTGTTTAAATTGATTTTGGAAGGGTTTTGCGCTGCTTCGGACTTCTTCACCTTCCTCGAAGAAATCCCTCTTAGTTTAAATTCTTTTTCTTCTGGTTGCCCTCGGAATCTTTGCTTGTTCTTCTATTAAATTCCCTTCGTTCGCCGCTCGCTTTAGGAGACACATCTTTCTTCGGCCATTGCTTCGCCTTATTCCCGTAACTTTGATTTTGCTTTTGCTGCGGTCTTGGCGAACTCCACTGACTTCTTCGCTCAAATTGGCGTCGTCGTTCGTTGTCGGCTGTTCTTCGGCTTTCAAATTGTACCGCGAGCTCAAATAATCTGTCTAATGTTGTTGGATTTCTTAGTTCGATGAAATCTTGAACTTGGGGCAGTAGCCTAGGAAGTATAACTTGAATAATTTCAGGATCCGGGCGACTTCCATACAAAAGCTTGAAAACTTGAATTTTCCTCAAAATAAAATTAGACAAATCTTCTATTCTTTCTTGGTATCGGCTAAACAGTTCAGCTTCCAATCTGGCTCGATCTCGCACCACGGGAAATGCTTTCACTAGAGAATTCTTGAAATTTTCATACGTGTATGTGGGGCTTCCTGGTTCCCCCAAGAGATTCTTTCCGATGCACTTGAACCAACTTAGCGCTTGGCCCTTCAAAGCGCTGGTAGCAAGAGCGACTTTCTGAAATTCGTGGACTGGATATAGCATGAAGTGGGAGTCTAGCTTTTCCAGGAAATTGATTACGGCTGTCTTGCCGTCAAAACTTGCCGCTGGCTTCATGGCTGCTCGCATGGTTTGTACGATGTAGCCGAATCCTTCTATGCCAGGAGGTGCTATCTCAGGATTCTGGACAGGTACAGCAGGTGTCTCAGGTTCGTCTTCTTGTTGCTGAGGCCATCCTCTTCTTTCTGTGCGGGCGCCACTATCAGGACTTAGCATTCTGTGTGTATTCTTTGAGAACATGGTAAATTCTGTAAAGGGTTCTTATCCTTACGTTCTAAGTCCTGAACTGGAACAGGGAGCGGAAGGTACGCTATGTTCTGATGTAACTGCTGGGCTGGAGAATAACTGCACGTGAAGGGATTTGAAATCCTCTTTTATTCAATCACTATTAAATACAAACCTCCCAATTCGGGAGAGATACAGAACGTAACAGACCACACTTTGGTCGAACTTAACAATCAAATAAATTTAAATAAATTAAAATAGAACTTAAATTAAACTTTGCTTCGCAGAGCAATTCGCGGAAGTTGGCCTCTATCTAAAAGGGTGCGTAGCAAGGTATACTAAATACTACCGCACTTTAATTTATTTTACAAAGCAATCACGTAGTAAGCACTATGGCTTATAAATTTAAACTGCTAGCTGGTCAGGCGAACGTTGAGCAGCGTGACCGTGATCTGAGGCAAAGCTCTCACACACCGAGAGGTTTTTACCTCTGGCTTAAATAGTGCTTGGCTGAACTTCAAAAATTAGCATAAGCTAAAAACGCGCGCTTCTTCTGACAGGAAGTTGAAGCAGAGAGGAGATAGAAAAGATTTAAATTAAAATAAACTTGGTTAGTTTAACTAAAACCTTACAAAGTCATGTTGACTTCCTTTTTATTTTTCCTTAACGTCTTTCGTGTATTTTTTCCTATATCTGCTCCCTTTTATTAACCATGATGTAGAGGTAGAGGGTTTTTTACCCTAGGCACTCCGTAATAATTAATCCTTGGATCCTTGGATCTAAGTCATGGAGTTTGAAACGACTCAACAAGCGACTCGAAAAGATCGCCATCGTATTTGAGCGGCTCAAATAGAAGATCCAAATTTTGATGTCGTAAAATTGAGAGAAGAAATAAGAGAGATTCGGAAGGCATTAAGAAGGTATCTCTGAAAGCAATTTTTGAAAGCATCTCTGAAAAGAAAACAATCAAGTGCTGGAATTGCGGACTGGAAAGACATCTCCGCAGGTACTGTCAAGTGAACCAAGCCCGGGAGAGAGCTACTGGAAAACTAAAACCAGAGAAACTAAAATGCGGCAATCTCACGGGCGGAGGTTGCCGGGCAGAGATGCAGCCCCTTTGAAAGTTCTCCAGATCTCTTCAATGAGTGGCGGAGATACAGGCTTGTTCGTCGAAAGATACGTGAATAAGCATCCTTGTAAGATTATCGATATGGGAGTAAATGTAACCATCGTCAAAACAGATGTACCTCGGGAACTGAACGAAACGTTGTGCTTCCACCATGTGTGACTTTACAGACAGTAACAGATGATCAGATCCCGATTGATGGTAAGATTAAGATCACCATTACCTTCGGAAATGATACCTACCAGCACTTGGCTTTTCTCCCCAATAATAATTAATAACGAATTAATACTCAGACCGGACCTTTTACGGAAATACGACTTTACACTGGACTTTAAACATAACGAGATGCACTTTGTAAAGGAAGAAATAACTGTGTTTGAAACGAAAAATAGCATTCCTTCAGCTCACCAAATAACAGCAAAAATAGATGTTACTCTCACTCCGATGAGAGAATTGTTATTAACCGGCTCCGTAGAATACAGTATTAGCTTCAAATTGGTTGGATATATTTTCATGCGAAAGACATACTTCTTTTGGAAACAGAATGAGCATCAGCTTTTCTTGCCAATAAAATGCTGTCGCGCTATTCTGAAAAATGTAAATGTTACATTCTAGAATAGGTAGTGTCAAGCTATTTGTGGCCGCAAATGTCAGTTAAAATAAAAATGACTGTTTAAATCTGTCACGACTGCCAACTTATTCATTCTGCATCAACAACGTATCTTTATGATTTCATGTACTATTTCTATAGTATGTTTCAGCATCTGCCCCATCAGCTGCATTCCAAATTATAATACACTTATTTTGGTGGAATTTTCAGAATTTGATATGACAGATTAATTTGAAAGCTCATACAACAAATTGACGAATTGCATACTTATTTGATTGATAAAATTAAACGACGATGCATAAACAGAATTTTCCTCAAAATGAGTTTCTAAATTCTTTCTATTCTGCATCGGAAAGAGAATGCAAATTTTAGAATAAATAATATTAAACTCAGAGTCAAATGTGATAGTAATAAAAATATTTTCTTTGCTATGTTTGTAAATACTTTATAACTCCAGCTCAGTATTTTGGATTATATGATACAAGCACGAAAATAAAGTGCAGTAAAATGTAATTAAATGACTCGAGAAGTATGTAAAATGTAATTAATTCAGACTCGAGAAGTCTAGAACTCTAAGTATTCTGGATCTTTTGTTTTTTTTTCTAGATTAGGAGAATTAACTTTGCAGTTCATTTATTTACAGTTTTTATTTAAGTGTTTTATTGTAATCACAAATACATTGCAAACTACATCTTCAAAAACTTAATGCGTACTGTTTTGCTAATTTTATTTTTTGGGCCAATAAAAATAACTTAAGTATAATTTTAATTGAACAGAAATAAGTTATGCTTTCTTTCTTCCGCTGCTTCTGACCTATCTTCTTTTTCGGTTTTCTTTTATTCGGTCTTCTGATAAATAAAAATCGATTGTATGAAGATTTCATCCTAACTCAAATGATATATTCGCATCAGCAAAATCAGACAGCTTAAAACAAAATTAAATTACATATTTTTTCTTTCATTTTAACATAAAAATTAAAACTAAAAAAAAATGTTTTTTAATGTATCCTGTGCTCTCTGAATTACAATGTGAGACTTCAACAGCACATTTTCTCAAAGAAGCGGAACAAGAAGATTCACAGCTGTTGTCGGAAATACGTCCACTTAACTGTTCCTCCTGATGCACGCTTTTGTAATTCTATGGAAATGCTAACCTCTTAAACCTTTTTAAAAAAGTAAACGCAAAGTAAAAACGGTTATGACGCACTTTTACCGTAAGAAACAAACTTTATTACCTTCGTATCGTTTTAGGATGACTTCATTTCTAATCAGTATCGTGAGTGCTATAGTTATCATAGCTGCACGTTTAGAATTTGTTTAGAAAGAAAGCACGTACAAAAACACACTGACACAATTCTTTTCTTCGAGTAAAATAAAGATCTGATAAACCTTATGATCCTCAGTTTTTGAAAAGAATGCTTTGTACATTTACTCTTATTATGGACTGGATTCTTAGTAATAGTATAATTCCAGTAGATAACTAAAATCCTAGTAGGCTACGTAGAGTAAAATATTTCAGTTTCGCAAATAACAAAGAACTTTACTTTTTATTCGAAACTAAGCTACAGATGGACGTATTAGTAAAAATATAAAGACCAATAAATTCCATATTAAGAACACACAAAGACCAAAAATATATTTTTGAGCAATAATCGTCCCCCTAAAAAAATCCAAATTTCAAACGCTTCGGAATTTTTAATCTTTTAAAATGTTTTCAAAACTGTTACTACTATTAATATCAAGCAAAGATAATTTTCTTAGTTTTATCAATTCCTTCAAATTTTATATGTTATGAAACTTATAGTGAAATGACCTTTGCGCATTTCAAAGTCATTATGAAAATTTTCTCTAGTAAATAATTTTTATGCAAATGTATGTAACTGAAGTAAAGAAAACATCATTTACTTCAGAGATCAATAAGATATTAATCGATATTAAAATATTTAAAGTGTAACGTGATGTATGCTTGGCTAACATAAAATGTACTCGGCGTTGAAGGCTGTTTCTTGAATTATCACCAAGTTTTTTAAATGCTATAAACTCAGGAGAAGGGTGTAGAGAATCTTTTATCAACTAGAATAAAATCTGCAGTCAGCACCAACTTGTACTTACAAACGCCAACACTTTGGGCTTAACTCAAATGAATAATAATAACTTCAAAATGAATGACGTTAAGTATAGCCTAACGGCTTCACAGGTTAACTATGCCGCAAGCTCTCTCTGACTCGAAAGTCGGCATAAAAGAGCCTAATCGCAGGAATAACTCAGCCTCCAAATTCTAATCGCCAGAGAATCAAGGTTAGCAACGTGTCCTCCAAGCAAGCAGAGCAAGCTCTGATTTCACCTTCCAAAACCTTTCTTTGAATATTCACTTCTTTTTATCTCGTTTGAATATACGCGCGCTAGTCATTTTGCATTCTGGCAAGAAAGTATGAGTTGAAAGCAAGAGAGGTAGGAAAGCTGATTGAACGTAAATAACTCTTTAGTGAATTAAATAAACTCCCACAAAGGTATCTTGATGATGAATGTTTTTATATTTCAACTAGTAAATCCTTAGCGACACAAAATCCTCGCCCTTTTTTCCCCTGATTTGACCGTATGGTGTTTGAATTTATGTTCAAGGATCTCTTATTTTTATAAATAAATACTGAAGAAATATCTTTATTATTTTTTACTAGACAAACTAACACACAAAAAAAAAATCTCCGCGTTTCGGACACCAGACTTAAGGCATTTTTTTCTTATGAACAGGCTACCAAGGTTCATTATAAGGATAATTTATAATTAAATTACTGATTCGAAAATAGTGGCTTTCACTCTGTAAACAAACCCACACGGCGTAAGCAATTCTTTGGTCTAACATCTTTATGCTATAGGTTTAGTCTCATTGATTAAATCATCGCTTATGCTCAATATCACATTCATCCTTAACTTTCCGATTCAGCTTTGCGAGTAATGTCCGTACATTTATGACTGTGTCTCCAAAAAGAATTTCTAATTTTTCAACCTCTCGCCATTTTTTTTTCAACATCATCTCCAATATAATCTTCCTTGCCTTCATTCCTCAGAAATACCACTACTTATTAGATGCAATGTTGCCATAATATGTGATCAACAATGGAACTGAAAGCAGGACTTTCATACTTTAAATTGCAGTTACTTCAGTTACAATATAACTAACTGTTATTTCAGTTACGATATAACTGAAGTAACTGCAATTTAAAGTATGAATCGCCATTATTGAACATGCACCGGACTTCATCACCAACTGTAAACAAATACATTCCTTCGAGTACCTTGAAGGAGTATGATACTTTGTAGTTGAGGACAAGTCCTGGAGCATGTTCAACAACGGTGATTCACGCGTTCGGTTGCACTGTTGACATGCATTTCATGCAACAATTATCGACTGTTATGGCACTAGTGAATATTCTTGTAGTTCTTGGAGGGCATTTGGTGAAACACTAACACTTGCTCCCCAGTCTCCTAGTAGTATACATGCTTTATAACAACGGTCTCAAACTCAAACTGTATGCAGGGAATAATTTAAAAGCAGCTGAGGGGCCACATTTTTTTAAAAATCAAAATGAAAAGGATTTTTTTAGCAAAATAAATTCTTAAACAAAATTTTTATTTGTTAAATATTTATAAGCAGTAAATTAATGACGCAAAGAAAAAAATTCCAGTTTATATTTATTTTCTGTCTAAAACCAAATGATTGTATGTGCGAGAAATTTCAGTTATTTAAACTTAACTTATTTAATTGGTTACATTAAACATAACTTAGATGTATTGATAGCTAAATATTAAATTTTTAGATTAACATTTATTTCAAACAATTCTAATATTTTAAATTACCCACTGAACAATTACTTTTAATTTAAATTAAAAATAAACAAATTACGTTGTTAAACTCAGCAAGTAGGACAAAATTTGACAACAAATAATTAAAACCTATTATCTTTAATTTATTTTTAAAATTTTTCTTTCACTCATACAGAAAAAATACATATATTTTGATGTATAGGATTATAAACATCTTTATTTCTAACTATAACTTTCAGCTACTACACCTCATGGTGTTTCGATTTTGACTTGCAACCTTAAAGAAAAATTACAAGAAACTATCCTCATCACGCATTGCAATTTATCATCTGTCACTCTGGGTCTTATTTCAGACTTATTAATTTTGAAACACGGAATTGCATATATAAATGTACTCCCAAATAAAGCAATTATTCTTATTGCAAAAATCCTGTGTATATATATCTTTTGACAAGTACGAAAAAGGTTAATTAAATTTGTTCCTCAAATCTTTGAATAAGATCTGTATCGCACGTAAATTACTTGTAATAAATATAAGCTCCACTTGTAGATTTTCTGGGCATTATTCAAGTTAATTCTTAAGGGCAATGAAAATAATGTAAAACTAGACTCAAAATCGCTGAAATCTTAAATTTTCAATTAACGTAACTGTTAATGTCATAATAAGGCTAATTAACTTACGAGAATGTAATCGCGTTCTGCGTAAAATGGCTTCGAGAGCCGCATGTGACTCGAAGTTTGAGACCACGGCTTTAAAAGATTAAAATCTGGTGATCTTATATACCACTGCATATGAAGAATCGTTCCATTCTTCAAGTATATATGAAGGAAGTGATTCATGCGATTACTCATCATCTTCCCTAAAAATCGCATCAGCAATATCCCATTCTAGCAATAAATGGACGAATAATAATGCTGTAGAATTTCATAGCGCTATTGGGTAATTATTATTGAATTACCAGCGAAAACATGAAAATAAGCCGGGCCATTCGTTGTTATTCTTACCCATAATCGCAAATTGCTTCCTTCGCAGTGTTTTCTTTTCAAGACACTTTTTGCTCGATAAAAAAATCCAGGTTATCTCCCTATGAAAAGCTTCAAGAATTATACTCGAGGTTGAACTGAGATTTGTCCATCAAGAGTATGTAATTCCATTGATCTTGAATTCCCTTTACATGTTCACAGGAGAACTTCAACCGGGTTCTGCGATAGGAGATAGTAACAAAAGAATACAGAAAGCAGATTTTCTTATATACAAACTATCTTCACTGAAGCTCAGGAGATAGCACGTATTCTTAGAATACGTATACTTTGCACATAGGTTACGAATGAAACAGTACAGTTATGCTACTTACAGAAGCGGACACTGAAATACTAAACTGACCAATTTCATGAATGACGTCTTTAAAACATTGATATTACAGACAGCCCAAGACGTTGCAACGACGTGGCTCAAATTGCTTTGATGTCTTGTTACTTTTGAAGTCCTATCCTTTATAAATAGATGTTATTTCTAGTCGATGAGTCTTAGTCATCATCTAGCTTAGTCGTTTATCTTTAATGTTATAAAGGTACGCCGCTAATCAGCGAAACATTATTAATCATGTGAGGTTCAACTCTTTAAATCTAAAGTTATAACTCCGAACCCCACGAACACTTAACAGGCGAATAATCGCTTAAGTGTGAACAGAACACATAAGACATGAGAAGGGTTTAAAACCCTTTACTTTTCAGTATCTTTACAATCAGTTCCGGCTTGGAACTTTACAATAAAGCTGCCACTCGGGCTTGAAATTAAATACTAATAAATTGAACTAAAAACTAGCTTAACTAAAGCTCTTAAATATAGCCGAAGCTATCAGAATCTAACTAGTTGGCCCCTAAGTATTAATTAAATCGGTGAAGCCTAGCAAGGGCCTAAGATATGGCTGAGCGTAATAATAGCTAAGAGAGATGTAGCCAGAAGGCAAACACGCGCTAGTCAGGAAATCAGACTCTCTCTTTTTTGAAGTCGGTTAAATCACGACTTAAATAGTACTCATTCTCATTTGCATTCTCTGCGTTTCTGAATTCACATTCTGGCAGGAAATTGTAAGCTGAAGTTAGAATAAGATAGGAAAGATACAAAACTTAAAGTAACTGTTAATTAACATAAGGTAAACCTTACAATCATTTAAAAAATAATTTTGCTTTGAATTTTGAAAACGATTTTTCAGCAATTGTCCCAGGATATATAAATTATTTAAATATCCAATGTAAATATATTTTCAGCACTCCTTATATAGCTGGTAACCCGGGTACCGTCTGTACTTTATCAACAACAAATTTATGAAATTTCTGAAAAACACTTTTCACAAATTATTACTGTTGGTAAATTTTTAAATAAAGTGTAAGTTCTAATAATAAATTCTTAATTAATTTTGTCTATTTCACATTATTACTGAACTGTTTGAAGTTAAATATTACATTAACCTCACGTAAAAACTGCTGAATAATAATATTTTTCTGTTTCGAATTATGACGAATACGTCGATCATTGAGAATTGGGGAAAATTTCTTGTTAGATTTTTTGAAAAGATTTTGATTTAATTTTTTTATTCATAATAATTTCCATTATATAATCATTAATATCAAGAAATTGTAATCGATTCACAGTTTCTTCTCCTGAATATTCATATGTACTAATAATATACATTACTTCTTTTTTATATAGGTTTTTTTTTTCTTTTACCTCGAAAAGGAACAGTTCCAAGAAAAAAAAAGAGAGAGAGAGAAAGCGTACATGATACTATATACTGAATTTGCAAACTACATTGCTTTCTTGTAGAAGTTTACTTTGAAAAGAATTGGAAAGATCGCTGTCTGTGTTGAAACGCATGAATCACTGATTAAGAGCTCCTTATGCAAACCAAGGCTTGCTACGGATAGAAAAACCACTGCGACCTGAGACTAAGATGAAGTCATCAAACTGTTGGTTAATTAACGAAGTACGGTTTTCTTGAATATTACGATCAGTGAATCCATTATTCATAGGAAATGCACCAACCTTCAGAGAGATAATTTAATGTACATCGTAAATAATATATGGTTTTCTAGAAAATAAATTCTAGGAAGAATAATAAATCCTAGCGTAGGTAATATAATAGCACATATGAAAAATCTTTGTTCCGAGGAAAATCTGAAAAGACGGTGAATAAAGGACTGGGTGCCTAATGTTTCGCATCGAAGAATCTCTGTGCGATGAATAACATGAAACCGATTTTCAAAACTTCAGGCCGTTCGTGACAAGTGATGAGGGACGCATCGCCGGCAAATCATCGAGACTGAAAGGGAATGGAGTTTCCATTTCCCACTGACCTGATTCGTCGTTGAAGCGGTCATTCGTGGAAGAGTCTTACTCTCCGCTTTAGTGAAAAATCCTGACAGTATTTATTAGAAACTAATCCTTTCCTCACATTAATTGTTTTTCTTTTTAATAACTATGCTAATAAATATAAGTTAGAGAAATTATATGCATCATAAATATTAAAATTTGCGAGAGTAAAGCACTCAAATGCAAAGCATTTTTAATTTATAGTAGGCACCGCTTAATATGATTACGTTTAACCACTGTTATTTTTATAATATTTAACCGAATGATAATATTAAACAATGAGACAAAAATTACAGAAGTTAGCCAAAATATAACTAGAACCGCAGCAATAGAGAAGCATTTCACGGCGTTTTAATTAGGAAGATGCAAAAGCTGATTTATAAACTGTTAATAATATCTTCAATGCGAAAGTTGATTAATGAACTTGTTCATAACGCTTCTGAAAATTATTTGCTCGATGCTGTACTTCTAAACTTGATACTCGGAGTGTTTCCCATTTTGGAAGAGAACATGCCATTGTAAAATTTAAAATTAAGTAAATAAGCAACATAGTATGGATGAAGGCAGAACACACAGATAGGTAATATATGATGATATCTTTCCTAAAAAAGTTTCAACAATCGTCATCAAAAATGCAAATTCCCAAGCTTTATGACAGCCGATATGAAACTTCTCTTTAGAATTCTGTATATGTCATATAATTTTATAAAATAAATCTAATGCTGATCTTCTTTAGAATCATTTATAATTATGACCTTCTTTTCTATAAACTAAGTCAGAAATCTTCTATAGAATTTTACAAAATTTTAGATATAACTTACAAAGAATTATGCATAGAGATTATATAGAGATATGTGTAGATATTGTATAGATGTTTGCGCAGAGATTCTATAAAATGTTTAGCTTTGAAAAATTGCATGTATGGAGTCTTATGTAATGGATACAGAATCAATTAACAAGAATGAATTAGCACAATTTTAAAGAATTCTGAGCAGGTTTCCTTACTTAAATTTCTTGTAAAAATGCTACTAGTTTGGTTCATAATACGTTTTAATCCAAACAATTAAATAAAGCACCATGTATATCAATGTATATACATATATAACAATATCCATGCATAACACGAATATAACAAACAATAACAATATTAAGAAAAATTTTTCTTATTGAAGTTTGGAGACCAGTTAATAGGAGAGTCTAAGATGATTTATAGATAGCTCGACATCACAAAAATGGAATTGCAAGTTAAATAATTATAAAAAATATCATTGTCGTGTTATTCAGACCTAACATACATTAATCCAATTTTTCAATATCGGTGCCCGATTAGAAATTTCATAGCAGTTCTCGGAGGTCTGTCGATGCTAGAGGCAAATACGGTTAAATATCATTGCCCTGTATTTCACCATTCATATAGTTATCACTGCTTTCTTAGCTTATCATCTTCAGCTTCCTCCATAGCATTGCTCAGCAATAGTGATAAATATTAGTTTAAACTACCTAACTGTGTGGTCCTTTTTAAGACTGGACTTTTTTCATTATATAGTAAGAATAAAGAATTTTATTTTACTTCCAAAAGCGAGAGTACAACTGAAGAGGAAAAAAATATTGTGATCGCTTGAGAATGGTTGCCACAACTGAAAAGCATGGTAAAATCCTGTATTGTCCGAACAGCAAATATTGCGCATGCGTAAAAGTTTTGAGAAATTAGAAACTACTTCCTCCAAACTGTTCCTTGCATAATGCTGTCAATCCTATTTTTTGAATGGAAGTTGCAAGGTTGTATTGTTCCTCCATTTTTTCTAAGAACTGAGTGTGGAGGAACCTAGTGAATTGCTAAGCGAATAATATTTTTAAGTCCAGAAACAGAAACGTAACATTCAAGAAGGGTTAATTACCCTTTACTGCTCAAACTAAAGATGTACAGTCGGTCCCTTTCTCAGGACGTACACCAAGCCTCCACTTGGGCTTAAAAATATAAGAAATAAGAACTTAACTAATGACTAAATAAAGAGATTTATTTAGACGAAGCTAACACAGTTCTAAGTAGCCGGCCCCTAAGCATCGAATTAGCTAACGTATCAGGACTTAGTGTTCAGTGCATCCGTTTTGGAAGCATTGTAAATTCTGTAAAGGGTTCTTATCCTTACGTTCTAAGTCCTGAACTGGAACAGGGAGCGGAAGGTACGCTATGTTCTGATGTAACTGCTGGGCTGGAGAATAACTGCACGTGAAAGGGATTTGAAATCCTCTTTTATTAAATCACTATTAATAACAAGCCTCCCAATTCGGGAGAGATACAGAACGTAACAGACCACACTTTGGTCGAACTTAACAATCAAATAAATTTAAATAAATTAAAATAGAACTTAAATTAACTTTTGCTTCGCAGAGCAATTCGCGGAAGTTGGCCTCTATCTAAAAGGGTGCGTAGCAAGGTATACTAAATACTACCGCACTTTAATTTATTTTACAAAGCAATCACGTAGTAAGCACTATGGCTTATAAATTTAAACTGCTAGCTGGTCAGGCGAAAGTTGAGCAGCGTGACCGTGATCTGAGGCAAAGCTCTCACACACCGAGAGGTTTCTACCTCTGGCTTAAATAGTGCTTGGCTGAACTTCAAAAATTAGCATAAGCTAAAAACGCGCGCTTCTTCTGACAGGAAGTTGAAGCAGAGAGGAGATAGAAAAGATTTAAATTAAAATAAACTTGGTTAGTTTAACTAAAACCTTACATACTTCCCGCCAG
Source organism: Stegodyphus mimosarum (assembly GCA_000611955.2). Lineage (NCBI taxonomy): Eukaryota > Metazoa > Arthropoda > Arachnida > Araneae > Eresidae > Stegodyphus > Stegodyphus mimosarum. The sequence continues at coordinate 1,246,225 of KK114638.1, forward strand.
AATTGCGATAGTTAAACTACTTTGGTCCAAACGGACCATGTTGAAAACTAGCAATTCTAAATAGTCGAAAATTTCACTGTTCTAAACTTAGGCCAACTCTTACAAGGCAATATATGTTTGTGTAAAATACAGACGAAATTTTCTGGAACAACAATCTTCAACATTTTTTTTTTCAAGTCTTATTCTTCAAACAGTCTTACTCCTTCCAGCAAAATCTGGAAGGAAAACAACTTTAGTATGACATAATAACAGAATAATTCTAAGTGGTACAAATCCTTTTTTTTTTTTTCTGTGTAATTTTGCACACACACATTATCATTCAAGCACAATTAAATTCTTCCCCCGTATGCTCTCTCACCGGTGTTGGATGTAAAGCAAACCGCCATTGCGGGTTTTTATGTGTTCGGGGGTGTTCAACTCTTCCACCTACAATCGACTAACATTAGTTAGAACTTGACATACGAGACCTGAAAAAAACGCCCTATAACCAGCTAATCCTAAGGTTCTCACTAGCTTTATGTCTAACACTTTAAGTGTATTTGGTGGAGAGCCTAATTAACACTTGCATTCTAAAATAGTGAATCTTTAACTTTTCATGCATACAAATTCGCAGTTTGCACACAACATTCACATTAATATTGCACTTAACGTGCATTGCTAGCATAATATTATTTGTTACATTTCATAACACATTAACAATTTCACAGCAATCCTGAAATGCAAATAGAAGTTAAATTTCTAAGCTTACAGAAATATAGGTTAAATTTCTAAGCTTACAGCAAGTGCTTCCTATTCCTTTCTCAAGGTACTTTCTTGAAATATCAAATTACATTGAATTAATAGTCTACAGACTAAATCGTGTTTTTCAATTTTCCGAATTTTCATTCTAGACATTTTACAAGTCTTTAGACAAAGCGTCGTACAAAATCATTTAGTTAACATATTCTTTTCAGCAATTCATTGCTTTTACAGAATTAATCTATTTACAAAATTAAGTAATTTTAAATCTTTAAGAATTACAATTTCTTTTAACAAAACATTTTACTTTCCATATGAGAACTTATCGCTCACTTGGCGTAAAAGTCAACCTCGCTTGAGGTAAAATCAGTCCTGCAACTTGCAGTATACTCAAAAATTAACTAAACTTTTGAATACGAAATTGTACTTATCTTATTATGATCGTCCATCCTTTTCTTGGCCCAATCTTTAAAACTTGAGTAAGTTGTGGCCTGGTTCAGTTTCCTCGTTTTTCGTTGTTCTTTCGGAGCCTGCTCGTCTCTTTTTCTTTTGAAATTCCGTCGTTGTATCCTCGGCAATTTCCTTTGTAGAGGAGGTTGCTCCGCTGGACGTTTGGTGGACTGGGCCCTTCTCTCCTGGGCCCTTGCTCGTTGCTTGTCCTGGTTCCTGCTGTATTCGGGAAGTTGATTCTCAGGCTGCAATCGACGTTTCTTGCTTCTCAGGCACCTGTCCGATGATTCCACAGTTCTTTTGGATACATTGGGCTTCCCTTGCCCATTCTGCTTTCTTCTCTTGGTGCGCTCGTAATTCCGTTCGTAGATTTGTTCACCTGCATCGTGAGACTTTCTTTTGAAACCACCTTTTTGGTTCTTATTTCTTTGTTGGGGGGGAGCTTTCTTCTTCTGACATTTCGATGCCGTTGTAGCTGGTTCCTGCTGTTTTTGCTGACGTATATCTTCCTGGCTAGTCGATTGCCTCGGATCCTGAAACGAATCTTTAAATACAGCCATTTTGCTGCGATTATAGAACGGTTTTATTTGGTCCACATTCGCTTTGAGCGTTTGACCATCATTTCTTTTTAATATAACCACTGCCCCCGTAATTTGTTCAATTGTGAACGGGCCTTCAAAACGCGGAAAAAATTTCCCCACCTTTTCCTCTGGGGCATTTGACAAGTTGTGTTTAATCTTCAACACTTCATCTCCCACATTGTACTTGACCTCTCTTCTTTTTAGGTCATAGTACAATTTCTGTTTTCTTTGGGCCATTTCTATATTTTCCGTCGCTTCCCGTATTAACTTTTGTATATCACTCATTTTAAATTCTTCTGCCCTTTCCTGTACAAAGAACAGTTTATCTAGGGGGGTCAAGATCTTTCTTCCTAAGAAGAGTTCAGCGGGTGTTTTTTGTGTAGTATCGTGTTTGGCGGTCCTAAGGGCAAATGCAAATTCATTTATATGGCTATCCCAGGTAGAGTGATAGTTTTTCACATAACTACGAATTATTTTCACTACATTTCTATTCACCCGTTCCGCTATGTTTGACTGCGGACGATACGGGACCATCTTTAGATGACGTATGCCCAGTTTTGCACACATTTCCTCAAACATTTTACTAACAAACTGAGGACCATTGTCTGAAATAACTTTTAGGGGCGCCCCGTATTTTAAAATATACTTATTTAGAATTGAATCTACTACAATTTTTGCAGACGCGCGTTTTAACGGAATTAACTCTAACCATTTGCTAAAATGATCCACTATAACTAAAAGATATCGGCTTTTATTAACTTTACTTCGAGGGTAAGGTCCAAGTAAATCGATGCCTATTATTTGATTTGGGAATTCTGATTTAATACTATTTAGGAACCCGGCCGGGCGGAAATTAACATAATTATTTAATTGACATGTTGGGCACGACTGGACATACGCCCTAGTAAACTTTTGCAGTTCTGGAAAGAAAACTGCCTCGCGAACTCTCTGAACAGTTTTTCTTATACCTAAATGAGCCGAAATGGCACAATCATGCAACTCTTCTAATACATTCAACCTCATGCTAGCTGGGATAACCGGTCTATATTCATGATTCTCATTAGTAGCTTTCGTATAGAATAACAGTCCGTCAATTAATTCGTAATTTTCGGCCCTATTTCTTATCGGCACAATATCCGGATGATTGAAATTCTCAGGGTCGGCCAAATAATTGTATATATTTTTGAACTCCGGATCTTTTTTGAGTTCGGCTATTACTGTTTCACGAGAATCTAATACTTTGGATGTTAACATGGCTATCTTAATTACACTTCCATTTTCATCTAAGTTAATTCTGCTTAAAGCATCTGCCACAACATTTTCTTTTCCCGGCGTATGTTTAATTATTAGGTTATATTCCTGTAATTTGAGAGCCCACCTTATTAATCTGGGTGATAAATTTTTTCCAGAATAGAGTCTAGTGACCGCCGCGTGGTCGGTATATACAGTTACTGGAGAACTTCCAAAGAACACACGAAATTTCTGTACTGATGCTAACACTGCGAGAGTTTCTCTCTCTGTTGCGGAATAGTTTCTTTGGGTTTCATTTAATGTTCGGCTGAAAAAAGCCACGGGCTGACCATTTTGGGAAAGCACTGCACCAATCGCGAAATCTGAAGCGTCCGCTGAAATCTCTAATCCCTTATCCCCTTCTGGAAATTTTAAGACGGGAGCTTGAGTCAATGCGTCTTTCAATTTTTGAAACGCCAAGTTGGCTTCTGCTGACCACGAAAACCTAGCTTTTTTTCTTTTCAACTTTAGCAGTGGCTCAGCTATTTTTGCAAAGTCTTTAATGAAAGCCCGGTAATATGAACACATCCCGAGAAACGACGATAATTTCTTCGCTGTTTTAGGAACAGGATAATTTCTAATGGCTACTATTTTTGACTGATCCGTTTCGATTCCCTTTTGGGAAATTTTAAATCCTAAATAACGTAACTCTTTTGCGGCAAATTTACATTTAGACGCATTTATCTTTAAACCAGCTTCGTTTAACAATGAAAATACTTTTCTTAAATCTTGTAAGTGTTGTTCTAGAGTACTACTCGTAATTATAATATCGTCTAAATATATGAAAGTGCTTTTACCAAGGACTGGTCTTAAGACGATGTCCATACATCTTTGGAACGTTGCCGGCGCGCCGGATAATCCGAACGGCATTCTAAGAAATGCGTACGTACCAGATTTCGTTATGAACGCGGTTTTGTGTACGTCCTCGGGTTTTACCCCAATCTGAAAATAGCCACTCGTGAGATCTAATGTAGTCATGTATTTTGTAGACGAAATATTTCGAATAATTTCTTCAATTATCGGCAACGGATATACAGGATATTTTGTAACTGAATTTAACTTGCGATAATCTATAGCAAAACGCCACCGCTTCGGGTGCGTAATCGGGTAATCATTATTTTTCTTACACAGGACAACGGGGCTAGCATAACTGCTAGAAATTGGCGTGATGATTTTATTCTTTAACATCTCTTTAATATGATGTTCAATTATTTCCTCTTTTGTCCTATCATATCTATATGGCTTTTGCCTAACTGGCTGAGCGTCCCCCGTGTCAATGTCGTGGTTCACCACCTGCGTAAAGCCTGGTACATCACTAAATAAATTCGCAAAGTGACTTACCAGACCTTGGATTTTCTCTTTTTCCTCTGCTTGTAAATGTTCCAAGTCCAGCTGCGGGGGCTTATCATTCTTCGCTTCAATTGGCTTCATATTTAATGTTAGTTCTCCCCCCTTGAAATCAATTTTTGCTTCTGCCAAACTAAAAAAGTCCACACCTAGAATAATACAAGTCTGCAGGTTACGCACAATATAAAACAGGATTCTTACCTGTTCGTTGTTGATACGCACGAACAATGGTACTTTTCCTAAACAGCTACATTTTTCTCCTTGGGCCGCTATGACATCCGTGTCTCTTGCACTAAAAATTCTGTAACGTCGAAAGTGCTTCTTAAAGAATCTTTCCGATACGAAGCTGCTTTGGGCTCCTGTATCCAAGAGGGCTGTCGCCGGTATGTTGTTGATTAGAACTTCAATCTTCGGCAAACTCAAATTCTTCACAACCACGGTGTTTAAATTGATTTTGGAAGGGTTTTGCGCGGCTTCGGACTTCTTCACCTTCCTCGAAGAAATCCCTCTTAGTTTAAATTCTTTTTCTTCTGGTTGCCCTCGGAATCTTTGCTTGTTCTTCTATATTCCCTTCTAAATTCCCTTCGTTCGCCGCTCGCTTTAGGAGACACATCTTTCTTCGGCCATTGCTTTGCCTTATTCCCGTAACTTTGATTTTGCTTTTGCTGCGGTCTTGGCGAACTCCACTGACTTCTTCGCTCAAATTGGCGTCGTCGTTCGTTGTCGGCTGTTCTTCGGCTTTCAAATTGTACCGCGAGCTCAAATAATCTATCTAATGTTGTTGGATTTCTTAGCTCGATGAAATCTTGAACTTGGGGCAGTAGCCTAGGAAGTATAACTTGAATAATTTCAGGATCCGGACGACTTCCATACAAAAGCTTGAAAACTTGAATTTTTCTTAAAATAAAATTAGATAAATTTTCTATTCTTTCTTGATATCGACTAAAGAGTTCAGCTTCCAATCTGGCTCGATCTCGCACCACGGGAAATGCTTTCACTAGAGAATTCTTGAAATTTTCATACGTATATGTGGGGCTTCCTGGTTCCCCCAAGAGATTCTTCCCGATGCATTTGAACCAACTTAGCGCTTGGCCCTTCAAAGCGCTGGTAGCAAGAGCGACTTTCTGAAATTCGTGGACTGGATATAGCATGAAGTGGGAGTCTAGCTTTTCCAGGAAATTGATTACGGCTGTCTTGCCGTCAAAACTTGCCGCTGGCTTCATGGCTGCTCGCATGGTTTGTACGATGTAGCCGAATCCTTCTATGCCAGGAGGTGCTATCTCAGGATTCTGGACAGGTACAGCAGGTGTCTCAGGTTCGTCTTCTTGTTGTTGAGGCCATCCTCTTCTTTTTGTGCGGGCGCCACTATCAGGACTTAGCATTCTGTGTGTATTCTTTGAGAACATGGTAAATTCTGTAAAGGGTTCTTATCCTTACGTTCTAAGTCCTGAACTGGAACAGGGAGCGGAAGGTACGCTATGTTCTGATGTAACTGCTGGGCTGGAGAATAACTGCACGTGAAGGGATTTGAAATCCTCTTTTATTCAATCACTATTAAATACAAACCTCCCAATTCGGGAGAGATACAGAACGTAACAGACCACACTTTGGTCGAACTTAACAATCAAATAAATTTAAATAAATTAAAATAGAACTTAAATTAAACTTTGCTTCGCAGAGCAATTCGCGGAAGTTGGCCTCTATCTAAAAGGGTGCGTAGCAAGGTATACTAAATACTACCGCACTTTAATTTATTTTACAATGCAATCACGTAGTAAGCACTATGGCTTATAAATTTAAACTGCTAGCTGGTCAGGCGAACGTTGAGCAGCGTGACCGTGATCTGAGGTAAAGCTCTCACACACCGAGAGCTTTCTACCTCTGGCTTAAATAGTGCTTGGCTGAACTTCAAAAATTAGCATAAGCTAAAAACGCGCGCTTCTTCTGACAGGAAGTTGAAGCAGAGAGGAGATAGAAAAGATTTAAATTAAAATAAACTTGGTTAGTTTAACTAAAACCTTACAAACGAAGCTATCAAGGGTTAGTAATACAGCCGAGCATAGTAAGAGCTTAGAGAGATGTTGCCAAAATGCAAACGCGCGCTAGTCAGAAACTCTGATTCTCTCTCCCGAAATCAACCGTACTTCGACTTGTCGTATAACTCTAACAGACATGCATCAAGTTATTGCTATGTCTGAGATATTAAGACAAAAGTTTCAAAAAGACTTTTTTTATTTCAACTGAACTTTTAACAAAACAGGACACGGCTCTTGAAACAGATCACCACAGCTTGTGGCAATGCAAATTAAATAAGAATAGTCAAATAAATTCAAAAATTTTATCAGTAATCTAAGACTGCACAGTTAAATACTAAGCTTCAAGCTGGCTCAATAATTTAATGGCGCGTAAGTTTAAAGCATCAGCGCGAGAGAGCACCAAGTCGAGATAATTACAATTAGCTATATCTGGCAGAATATAACCACACAGCGCGCAGGCCAGAAGCACTCTCTACTTAAGATCCAAAAGCCTCAGCTTAAATATTCAGCACATTAGTTTGAATTCTCGTGAGGAATGCGAAAAGAAGGAATTATAGAAAAGCTTCAAATAATAAATTGTTTAAAATAAGAATCTTACGAAGTTAAAGGTGAATTCGCCTTAACCTTTAGCTCATCTGATAGATTTTGTGTTAGTACAGTGGTACTTCGGTATACGTCCGCTTTGAAATACTTAGAACACATCCTATTTGAACTTAGTACACATCCTATTTGGACGCAAAAAATTTTGTTTCTTATAGACCATTTTGTTTGGAATTCTACTCCAGTTCGATTAATCATGATTGCGCATACTACACTTGTTTACTTCGAGATAAAACTATGACTGCATATGAGCGACAGTACGCCTGTTGCTACTATTTGGTAAATGAACTACTCTTAACTCTGAATTGTCACGTAAATTTTTCGTCTATTCATTGATAATCAGTTTTAAGAAACTTAATGAGAAGAGTGAAACAATGAAGAAAATGATTAGAATCATCATGGAAGTGAAAAAAGAGATTATTAAAAAGTATAAAGATGGCTCGCGTATCCGCAGCATGGCTATTGTACATCCTATGTCGAGTATGGTGGTGTCTATGACTGTGAAAACCAAAGACGCTATTAAATCGGGAAACGTTGAGAAGGGGGTGAATCGATTACTAAACGAAGATCAGGGATGTAAAACCATGTTGAAAACTGCTTTTGATCTGGATAGCAGGTGACAAGTGAAAGCGGGTCCGGACACCTGGGCGGGTTACATGGACTAACCGGGTATTGTCCAGATCCCGCAACTGTTCAGTACGACACCCTCGGCGTCCCACAAGGAACGCATGGGGAGTTTATTACGATCTTACACATGCTGAAGGAGACCTTAAACTATACATTTTACTTATTGCTACACAGATAATAACTAAAATATAGATACTAATTAAATTAAATTTCTCAGATAACTATGAATGCTGAAACAGATATTAAATACTAATGCAAATATTATACAGATACATAGATGCTAAATACACTGTTACGCACTACACAGATATTGCGCAGATATACAAATACTAAGTATATTATTACACATATATTAAATACGAATACACTAATGCAAGTCTTTACACAAATTCACAAATACTAAATACGCAACTCCATACTACACTGGTACTAAATATTGAAACAGATACACAGATGCTATATTATACTGATAAACAGCTACTATATACACTACTACTTGCTTCACAGATATTAAATGCGAATGCAGACTCAGATTCTAATTATTAATGCAAGACATTACGCGGATGTACAGATATTAACCCAGATATACAAATACGATAAATGACGAAAGAACGCAGATTTACAAATACAATAAATGATGAAAGAACGCAGATATACAGATACAGAAAATGACAAAAGAACGCAGATATACAGGTACAATAAATGACGAAAGAACGCAGGTATATAGATGCTATAACACTATTACACAAATATATAATGCGAATCACAAATATTAAACTGCACTACATAAAATATACAGATATTAAACATACTACCAAGATTTTTAATACGAATAAAGGCACAGATACTACATACCAACAGAAGACAGCACACAGATACATAGAGCCTAAATACATTACTACATACTACACAGATACAGAACACTGATACGGACATTATACTTTTGCATTGTGCCGACGTTACGGAGATATACAGCCACTGCATAAAATAATACAGATGCCTAAATATATTACAAAGCTATAGATACTGCATAGACAGCATACAACAAATAATTAATGATAAACTGGTGAAACAGTTTATTATTAATTATTTATTACACTAATAAAACACACTAATATGCATGGCACAGATCCCTCCCTAATACCTCTGGTTTTTCCATTATATTCCTTAATTTCTTAAGGAAGGCAGGGTGCTTGATGAAGAACCGCTTAAATGGGCCATCAGTGTCTGGTAACCGCGTGTGCCACGCTTCTGTGAGTGGGCACGTTGTTACATAATGGTCTGGGGATCCAGCCTCGCCGAACACACAGAGGTTAGAGGAAACAAAACCCCTTTTCCAGAAGTATTCCGGAAAAGGACCACGGCCTGTGACCAGCCCGGTTATGTAAAGTGTTGAAATTAGGCGGTCGATAGAAACTTTGTTGTAAAAAACATGCGCTCTTCTACCCTGAAGAATTCCGTCCCATTCATCCTGCCAATGTTGCAGCGTAGTGGTCAAGGTACTTCTCTTGAGATGGGATTTCGGGAGCAGTATGGGCACAATATGCGCATCTATATAGCGTGCGGCTTTCTTCACGAGCTCATCCGCTTCTTCATTTCCCTGGTGCCCGGCCTGGGCTTTTATCCAGGAAATGTGAATTGCCTTGTGGCTGTTATTTTCACGGAGCATGCGTTGTATATCTTCTATAAGCGGAGCAGAATGAAAAGGATTTCGGATCGCATGAATTACTGAGAGGTTATCTGAAAAAATGTTAAACACGTTCCCATCATAGTCATCTATAGCTGCTATGGCTTCTCTAATGGCCATCGTTTCGGCTTGAAAGACGGAATTCTCAGGTCCCAATTGTCCTTTCCACGTAGCTAATATGTTATCGTGCCTTTTGATTACCACTCAACTGCCAACACCTCCATCAAGGTGCAAGCCGTCCGTGAAAAGGCTGATTGCCTTTGCGGAAACTCTACCACTGTCAAGCATTGTTGTGTGGGCGTGAATGGCTGCTCCGAAATGTGAAGGATGCATTCCTAGAAGCTATCGTTTTTGCTCATAATTAGCTGGGTCATAGTGTTGTCCTCAGTGCACTGCTGAGCGTCTCAGTAATGTGACCCTTGTGACAGCTGCCATAACAGCCCTATGGTGGAGCGGGATCAGCCCTGCTAGGACTGCAGCCGCTGCGGTCGCAGTGGTGCGGTAGCCTTGGTTATTGCTAACACAAACGGGCGCTGTTAAATACTTAAAAGTTTTATTTTTCGCGGGCTCATGGGGATAGCCCAGATTGCTGCTCCGTACGTGATAATGATTTCTGCAACTATGCTGCAAATTATTTTTAGAGCGTGAGATCTTAAGTCCCAGTCTGAACCTTACATTTTCTTAAGGTTGTTAGCTATGCCTTGGACCTTTTTCCTCTGCGCACGCAGGTGTGGTAGCCAGGATAAATCGCCATCAAGGATTAGGCCTAAAAGCTTGAGTTCTTTAACCCGCTTCACTTTTCCCCCATTCATTTCTATAATTGGATTGCGTAATAGCGTTTGTCCGGACTTCTGAAACAAGATATACCGAGATTTTGCTTCTGAAATTTGAAGACGTTTCTGGTTTCAGAGGCGACTGAAAAGAGCTATTGTTTCGTTACAGTTTGCCTGAAGAATATATGTACTGTCCTCGAACAACAAAAGTTGCATCATCGGCGAACGCTATCTCTTTTGTATGCATAGGGCACTGGTATTCGAGAATCTAATTGAACGTGATGTTCCACAAGTCCGGACCTGCGCATGACCCCTGCGGACATCCCAGAGTTTGTTTCCGTGTGATGCATCCTCCACTGTGACCGTAACAATATTCCGGTCACTCAAATAGCTGATATAGACTTGGAGGAGGTTGTTCGGAATGCTCGCTTCATATAGGGCCTCTATAATCGCAGGCCACCACAGAGAGTCAAATGCGCTTCCAAGGCTAAGGACGGCTGCGTGTTTTTTATGGCTCTTGCTGTCAATTATTTCCTGTTTTATTAGTTCCAAGGCGTGCAACGTTGAGCGTTTCTCACGAAAGCCGAACTGTGCTTCCGAGAGAATATTACGAATAGCCAGATGATGTTTTAGCCGCATTGTCACGAGTTTTTCGTATATTTTGCCCAGGGCCGGGAGCAGGCAGATGACGAAGGCTAAATGACGAAGAGTCGGATGGATCCTTCTCTGGCTTGGAGTAAAGTATCACCTACCCCGTCTTGAATGCCTAGGGAAGTATTCCATACTTAGGAGTTTATTAAAGAATTTAGTAAGGAAGCTTGGTCTTGCATTGTGGTTAGCTTTAATAATGTTGTTATCTAGAGAATAAGGTTCTGGGGCTTTTTTAGCTGGTAGCATTTGGATTACAGTTTTAATTTCTGATTTCGTAAATGGCACATCATTTGCCAGGCTGTATGTTGGTTTCTCCCGTAGTTCCATTTCTTCCACCGGATCTCGTAAAAAAATGCATCAAGTATGGTGTTAATTGTCGCTGCCTTGGAACTCATATCACCTTGCACTGTGTGTGCATATTCTCTGTGTTGCGGAGGTATAAACACTTTGTTTGAGGGAATTTTGTGTAAGATACCATACACCTCAGTGTTGTTCGGGAAGAATTGACGCCAGCTTTGTAGCTTGGCTTTTACAATGTTTTTCTTGTAGGAAGCTAGTGCTTGCTTGTAAACTAGGCTCAGGGCTTGCCTTGCTTCCTGATTATATTCTGCCTTCATTTTGCGTCTTAAAACTCTTGTCCGACTGCATTGCGCCCTGAGGTCTTTCGACCGCCAGTTTGCAGCATACAGCATTTTCGGAGTCCTTGAAGAGAGGATTCTGTTGCAGATGTCCTGCAGAGCGTTGATTAGGTCATTTGTAAATGTGTCCATATCGCTGGCAGTTTGGCCCGTATCTAGATCTGTTTCTGCTCCTATGAGAACCTCTTTAGCCTGAGCAGAAATTTAGTGAGTTTGCTCCTTGTAAGCTCATAATGCTTCATCGCATAACTGGCATGAGATTGGCAAATTTGAAATGTGATATACTTGTGATTCGAGAGGGATAGAATATCTTGAACGGTCCAGTTGCAAATCTTTGAGGCCAAAGCTGTGGAAGAGAGCGTGAGATCTGGATACCCTTTCCCATGAATGGTCTCATAGGTGGACGGGCTGTTCAGGACATTGTGCAGCGTCAGGACGCTGCTTGCTAAAAAGTCTTCAACTTCCTGTCCTCGCAAATTTGTGTCAGGGTATCCCCAGGATTCATCATGCGCGTTATAATACCCAGACAGCAGGTGCTGTGCCATAGGGTATCTGCTGATAATTCTTTGTTGTACTTCAAGAGCTTCAGAGAGGTCGCTTGCAGGCGGTATGTATGAGTTGGTGGTGAGTAAGCTAAAGTCCATAGCTTTCACTGAAATGGAAACCATGTCCCTTGATGCTGAAATAATGTTTAGTGACCACTTCCGTTGGCAACAGATTTTTACTGCTCTCGGATTCGTCTCTTCCTTCGCCTGGATTACCGTGCACGCCAAAGAATGCTCTGTCATTTTGTTTAAGTATGGCTCCTGCGCCCAAATAAAGTCCACTTTGGTTTCCGTAGCATATTGCACGAGTTGGGCCGTTGCCGCTCTAGCACGTTGCAAATTAATTTGAAGTGCTCTTATTACTTCTTACTGTAGTGTGCTTGCATTGATATCAATTTTAGTTTCTTGCACTGCGCGGGAGTTACTCGCGTATTTTGAAGGAGTTTGGATTTGAACTTGCATCTGATCACTAGTATTCGGTGTTGTTTCGTAAGCGTCTGGCAATTCTCTGGTATTCGGGACATCTGGGTTGATTGGCTGCGTATCGGATGTCATGGTACGTGCCATAGTTATTGTTTGCACTGCCGCAGTTGGTACAGGCTGGCGATTGTTCTCTGCAGTTCCGCACATGATGCTTCCCCGCGCTGAATGCGCAGTATTGTGTCTCTCTTTTGCATGCATCCTGCAAGTGCCGCAGTTGCGTCTCTTGATACCAAGGAATTCTCTAACCGCGTGTTCATGCTATCCAGAGTAAATCTTCTTGATCTTGAGAGCAGCTGCAGAGCTTGCTGGGTCGCATTCAAAGATCCATCTGACTGTGCTTACTCGACGTTCCTTAAGTCGGTAGAGTGCTTTGAAGCTGCCTCCGTGTACCGCCGTGGCTGTTCTGAGCTCTTCAGGGAGTTCCGATGGTCTCCATGGCGACTTATGTACCACGCATCGGAGCAATCTCCTCTCTGGTTTTGCAAACTCCGCCGGGACGTCTGCCTTCTGGAGATGCTCTTCCAGACCTTGCGACATCTTCTTCCGTGTGGCAAAACACTTGAAAACCTCCTTTGCTCGTTGTCGTGATGCCTTCTACTGACAGCTGGAGTTGGGCGACAGGCGCTTTATTCCTTAGCTCCTCATTAAGCTGAGCCGCTGTAGAATTTCCTTTTGGTTGTATTATTAAACTGGGCTTTTTGGACATTCGTAATACGTCCGCAAATGTTTTATGTGTTGGCTGCAGTTTTTCTGTCTCAAGGGGTGGATTAGGAATGGAAACCGTGTCCGTGTTGATTTCAGCTTCTGTGGCAGCGGCGGTTCTTTAAATTTCGGTTCCCGCAACGCTAATGTTTTAAGTGTTAGCAGAGCTGCTAGAATATGATCTTTGACTGCCTGCGGAAGCCGAAAACTATTACTGCTTTTACTAGTGAGAGCTGTTAAGCACTCCTTGTGGAGAGCAAGGATCTTATTCTCGTACGAGATTGTCCTTGAAGTTATGAGTTCGTCTATGTTTATTTGATTAGTATAAATTGGTGTGTCCTTTTTGGTCATATTGTGTGAAGCAATTTTGCAATTTCGATATGTACTATAAGGAGAGCTGAACAGATATGGTAATTGTACTAGGGTGGTAAGGGCAACTATGTAAAATTAAAGCTTAATGAAATAAATTATTCTGAGAGCAGCGAATAGTGCTTAATTAATTAGACCAGGAGATTAAGAAACGGGGGTTAGGAAATCTGATCCTGATGACTGGAATAACTGTATACTTAATTAGCACAATAATAGGTTCAAAATTGCATATCAGGTGCTTGGGAATATTATTACAGTACGTGCTTTATAATGCATAAAATTTCACAACAGGAGTACATGAATTAAATAACTTCTAATCACTCTTATTGAATTATTACAAATTATTTACTAGATAGATTCTGACATGGTAGATTTTAATAATGGAATAGTTAACTGCGGCATGGAAGATGAGAACTCAAAAATGCTCCAACGCAATATAACAGTTTTAAAACCCTACCTCGGAAGATGCACATCTACTCTCCTTCTTTTCATTAGAATCCATACATTCTCAGACTTGCACTCTATTTTTTTAAGTTGGTTCATACACTAAAAACACAGATACTAATGTTACCCGAACTGAATGAGTGTTATTAAGTAGTGAAACACGGGATGTCTTGCCTAAATTCATTCTCTAACTGTGCACACACACAGATGTCACAGATTTAATCACTATTTGAACCCATGTTAATTAGTTGTATGCATAGAACGGCTTGCTAAATTCAGACTAGAATACTCTTCACACACAGCTGTAAATAAGAAATTAGAAATATTAAAGAATAATTGCTAATCACTGAAAAACTTCCTTGAGTCACTGAAACCAATTAACTAATTATTCTGAGAAATATGATTTATGAGTTCGTGGTGTCCTTCGCTGCGTAAAAAGTCCGAATGAAACTGTATAAATAGCTAAACTTGCAGTTTTCGAACTAACTGTCCGATTTTCTTCAATTTTAGAACCTTTTTTTCCTCTTGGTATTCTGTTTAAGTTATATTGAGACTGCGGGCGGTAAAGTAGTTAGCAGCGGAGATATGACTTTGATTAGAAACACACACTTCCTTTTGTTATTCCTCCTTGTTGCAGCTCCATTGTAAGCTCCCCTCTAAGATCCCTTTGTGATGTGGAGGGGGGACGGGTTGTACTGCTGCTTTGCGAAGGTCAGTGTTCACTCTGGTAACTCGGACCACGTGGAAAATCCACTAATTAGGCGAAATTCCGCATCCAACGCTGTAAACCACTTTTCTATCCAACGGACAGTGTCGCTTCTAGGGAGATGAAAGTTGTACCTCGTAGCTTTTCACAATGCACGATAATACAAAACTTTAGTTCTCTATAAAAACTTTTATATGCGTCGCACAGTCAAAATCATATATCAACGTGTTCGTTAGAACTTGCTCTTTACGATGATACTGTTTTTAACTATTTTCACACCCTATATCTGCACATACACGGCTTTGAGCCGCAGCGATGAAAATGCGTGCTACTTCCGTTGTACTAGAGCCGGTCTATAGTCTGGATAGCAAAAAACATTTATGTATAGTATCATGTGCAGTATATTTATGTATAGTATCATGCTACATTTATGTACAATACATATTTCACCCACCGTATTTGCATTATAGTATTAAAGTGTTATGATAATAACAATGGAATTTTTTATAAGAACGGATTAATTATTTTCCATTTATTTCTTATTGGAAAAGTTCGATTTGTTTACATCCAAGGATCTGGAAGAGATTAATGATGTATTCGTATGTTGGGCAATATGTATAGCTATATTTATAGGGAGATTTTAAATATGACCAGTGCATGGGTTTTACATTTTGGCAGAATTTTTGCAGGAAATTCTCACCTCCCGATTTATATATGGAACAACTTATATTCGGAAATATAAGGTTACTTTTATTTCAGGAGTATTTTTGATTATTTCATAACCCCGAATAACCAAAAACAAATACTGAAAAGTACCGAAAAATATTATTTATGTCTTTTCCGCTGTAGAACATTATTCATTTTTCAAATAATTATCTTTCTTTAATGAACGATTAAACTTTTCTCATGGTCAGCAATAAGAAATTTTGCGATTACACTTCCAGACTATAAATTTTTAACTGATTTTTGTCAGAATTTCTACATGCTATTCATTGCAGAAAAAACGTGATTGTTCTGAAAGAGGGAACAAATTTCCTATTAAATTTTATTCTCTAGCTACTACTATTTTTTTTTCATTTAGTACACCTTCTCTTATTCATTTTTTTAATACCAGCTGCAGCTGGCCTCCCTGGGAGGACCTCTTGATTTAAAGCTGACTAAAATTTAATGACCTGCACATATGAATGCCGATTATTGAAAGCACCGATAAAACGAATTATGAACACGAATATACATTGAGTCGGCACATATCTTTATGTTTATTACCCATGAACATAAATACATTTTATGTTGAATGCATAGTACTAAATACATAGTACTAAATATATTTGTAGCGATTGTTCTAATTGTAATGTGATATTATGCATTGGGAATAACATTCATTTGTTTCTCTTTTCTTTTTATAAAGATGACTGAGTACAGCGTAGTATTTACAGATTAGCAGCTTAAATTGTAAGCAGTATAAAAACGAAATATTTGTTTAGAGGTGTTTCCATTCACAAAGCAAAAAATCGTTTGAAATCTAACTTAAAAATATTTGAGCTTATGTAACTTCTATTTTTGTCTAATGTTTAGAAAGCGTTTTTGTCTAATTCTAGATTACTATGGTGAAAACGCAAACAGCAGTAAAATAAAATAAAAATTTATATATTCTGACAAGCCTATACAAGGCTTGATACTCTTGATCATTTAACTACATCAAAGAATACACTCGTCCCTCTTTTCTTCTATAGTAAGATTCTTTGTTTAATCAGCTATGGTTCTAATCCAAGGTTGATAAAAGACATCTTTGTGATAGATCCTCTAAAAAAACTGGACTCGTATTCACGTTACGTGAGAAAAATCACGAAAATGCTCATAAAGCTAAGGAGTTTGCTAAGATTCGAAAGCAGGATCAAACTACCAATGTTTGACTATTTCATTCATTTAGCCATCAGTAGTCCCAGTACAGTAAGAGTTCCTCTGTAAAAAGTAAAGAGTACGCAAGCAGTACTGCTTGCGTACTATGTTTCTTATGTTTATTCCCACGTGTATAAGAGCCAGGTTCCCTTAGAAAGTCCCCCACGTAGCCATTTCTCAACTTAGGCAATTAGACCTCGAGGTTTTGCCGTAATCCCATAAACTAACTGAGCTATAGAACGAAAAAATGTTGGAATAAAAATTCAAAATTTAGTTGCAAATATTCTTTTGTTGTTTCTTTATTATAAATTTATATATTTTTATAACACTTGCAAATCTCCCATGTTTATAAAATTCCTTTTATTCATTGTGAATTTTAAGGCTATTTTGATAGATCCTTGTTAAAATTTTGCATTTATTTTTTCGAGTAAGATACCAATATCTTTTCTGTGGAAGAAAAACTAATAATTAGTTAACAATTCGTAGTTAAATTTGCAATATAGGCTTAAACATGTTACTTCATATTACTTCGCCCATTTTAAATAAAATGTAATATACTTACAAATTTCATTCAAGATGCATCTGAAATTTTTTAATTGCTCTGCATTATTCGCATCAGAGCCAGAATCGTACATATAAATGGCAAAGAATGACATGTTGCGAATTTTTTGAAAAATAGGTACTGAAATATTTGAGTCATTTTACTTCAATGGGGTTTATCAAAATTTCTCTGTTTTAAGAGGATGTACGTAAACTTCCTTAAAAGGTAAACAATTTTGTACAGATTTGATTTCTTCAGCTTTAAATATTTATTTATCTCCAGCAATTGCAATTATGTTGTAAAATATCGAAGGAGGAAACAAAAAAAAAAAAAAAAGAAAGGAAGAAAGAAAATCAGCAGTGCCTTCTCCGAGATTCGAACTCCGGACCTCTTGATTTCGTTAGCCGAACAGAGGCACGTGGTATGGAAGGAAAAACGTCCCTTACAATGTATTATAATGACAATAATATAAAGAAAGGAAGATGACACGATTTTGTATGAAAAATTTGAAAATATTTACCTTACAGAAAAAATCAATATAATTTTTTTTGGTTTAAAAATTACTAAAAGTTAATTAGTACTTTAATAAATACTGAAGAAATATTAACAGGAATATTTTTCTATGCACAAAGAAGAAAAAAAAACGTACAATACGATGCGCTAGGTGATGCCCATATTCGGTGGAAGATTACGTTACTCAAAATTTGATGGTTGTAGATACCTTTGTTTTATCACAATGTGTGAAACATACATACATTTATACAGGTTCTTCATTATTTAATTTCTTTAAATATAACACAAGGCGATAATATTTGGTGACAACAATTTGAAAAAAGATACGCCGTTTATAGTGATTCCAAACAAAATGCCAAAACTAAATTAATAGCCCTTCTGGGCTAAAGCCCCAGTACCTGCTAATAGCACATTTCGAGGGAATTGCTTCCCTAAAAACCGTTGAAACGAAAACGTTTCAAGTAATAATTACAATATTTTTGATAAACTTAACAGAAGTATGTTCCAAATCTGTGATGGAGAATTTAATGATATATTTTTTAAACAAATCAATAAAAAGAGAATTACTGAAAATATGAAATGACTCAGTATATTAAAACGCGCTAAACTAGTAAGACGTACGGTTTTAAAGACATGCCGTTATTAAAAATAAATAGGAGTATTTCCTCAAGCAAGTCGTTACGCATTTACTTTCCATAATCAATTACGTGCCGAAGTTTAATATCATCGATACGCTCCATAAGCTTGAAATGTGCTTTCATTGTTTTTCTTTCAGTAAAAGCAAAAATCTAACACAGGATTCTCATGCGTGAATGATACGCTTATAAAATGCATTATAACATATCATTCATTCCCGTTTTACGATCGTTTAATTAAGTGATCTGACATTAAGGAAATTGAGAATTCAGCAGTTAGTGAGTCAAAAATCCTTCGATTCGCTTGATAAAACAATGCTTATTTGAATAATTTCATTAGTAATAAATTTCTTTTAATTTTTGCCATGGTATTACGCGCTAAGATAGGGTGGAAAACTAAAGGAGCTTTCTGCTAATAAGGAAATAATTGATTCGCTATTCTTTCAAAAATTGAAGGAGAAGAAAAGACATTGCTTTACACATCAATACATTGCTTATTTGTATACCTATTTTTTAACTTATTCAAAATTTTTATTACAGATAACAAACTCAGCTTTCAATACATATGTAAAACAATTTATAATTTTAAATCCAAGGATTAATTATTACGGATTGCCTAGAGTAAAGAACCCTGTACCTCCACATCATAGTTAATAAAGGGAGCAGAAATAGGAAAAAATACATGAAAGACGTTAAGGAAAAATAAAAAGAAAGTCAACATGACTCGAGAAAAATTACAGAGACAAAAAGAAGAACTTATAAAAATATTATAAGTTCGGAAAAATTAAGCAGTGATTAGCGAGATTCGATCTCGGAACCTTTAGGTCTGGAGTCTAACGCGCTAACCATTGAGCTAGGTAGAATACAACAACAACAGCATTTTGGCATTCCCCGTTCCGCCTATCGAATAAGGCACTACAGGTCCTACCTCCCGCAGAACCGAGGCCGAGGTTTAACCTCTTTCCCGGCCCCTTGAGAGGCAGGCGCAACGCACCCATTTTTGGGGCGTCACTGGTCGTCAATTTGCTACCCACCAGTCGCACGGGCAAGCCCGTCTCAGGGGGTCATTACCCAACATACCCAGGGCGCTACCCCCGGGCTACTAGAGCCACCCTGCTCTAAGACATGCCAGAACCCCGGGCCGGCCACTAAGTGACCTTTCCGGAGTCCCCAGAACCACTAGGTTCGTAATTTGTATACCCCCGTGGCCGAGACTGCCTAGGTACAGATCCTAGCCAGTAGCTTCGCAGAGTTCTCTACGTCGACCCCCGGGGGGAGAGGTAGAATAAAGAATTTCCTGGTATTTTAAGATTTTTAATTTTTTTTAAATAATTTTAAATTTAGGTGTTTTTGTCCTCCAAATGTTTTTACGCGCAAAGAAGTTACATCTATAATAAATTAAATGCTTACACGAAAACTCAGAAATATATTTCATCACTATACAACTAGAAAATACGTCTGGAAAACATAACATAAATACATACGTATTTTGATATATATATATATATAGAGAGAGAGAGAGAGAGAGTATATAAGATAACAAAAGAATAGTACAATTCCAATTAACAATTCTTTTCAGTAAATAGGATTTTTTTTAAGAAGGCTGCCAAAGATGACTTGTTAAATTTTAGCTAAAATAAGATAAATAAATTAGACATCACGAAAATAAAACAAAGATGTATAGTAAAGCAATCAATCTTTTTATGTGCCAGAGCAGAACAAAACAGTTTCAGGGATTGTGGAGAAAGAAATTTTGAGCTATAGTCTTGTTATTTCTAACAAGTAATACGCCTAATTGAGATTCTTCAGCTCTTCGCATGTATAACCATCTAAACATATTTCTCAACTCGGACATTTGGCTAGTAGTTGACGCTATTGTGTGGTAGCAAATAAAGTCATACAGCGCGTATAAAAGGCTAAAATATATTTACTTTCCTCATGGTGATCAAATTATAGGAAGTGAAAGCCAAGAAAATGCACTTGCAGACGGTGATGTGCACTCTCATTCCGTGGTAATTGAGCCGAAAAGGAAAAGAGTGGACTTTTAGCCGAAAATTCCCCTCCCCCATTCACGGAAACAGGTGCAGGTAACTGGATACCCAACAACTTTGACCTGGACTTAGTAGTTTTCCTTGTCTCCAAATTATTCATATACACAAATGTCACCTAATATTCTGATTTCCTCAGCTTGGCTGCATATTTGGCAATAACTTGATAGACCTGGCATATTAATGGACAGCAATTCTTTCTTCGGCAGAGCAGTCAAATAACGGTGAAACGCAATTCATATGAATTTGACCATGTTTAAAATAAATTATAATTTAAAATTAAAATGAAAGGAAAAAGTCTTTAGTTTTGCTACACTATTTCAAGCACGAAATAATCCAGCAATGGGGAAATAAATTCCTATGTATCTGACATTGCATTAAAAATAAATTGTAATTTTAACTTAAACTGAAAACAAAAATCTTTCACACAAATTCACTTGAAACTGAGGTACAGCAACAACTTTCCTAGTCTGGCTAATCGGTACCCGCTGTTATCCCATATACAAAGATCGAATTCACTGATAAAGTAAATGCATACAGAAAACGATAATAGGTTCCCCAAAAAACTTTTTCTTCTTCCTAATATTTTTCCACAAATAAACCGCAATTTATGCCTTTGTTATGAATAATTTTTTAAAAATGCATATTTATTACAATTCACTTCTTATTGTCTAAAAATTTCGAAATCGATGTACTCAGATATTTCTTAGGCGTTATACTTTAAACATTCCTCTGTAGCAACGAGTTGCATCGTTTATCGCTCCGTGAAATGTAAAGCAACGTTCGGCTTTGGAATCCTTTCCAGTTACATGCTATGAGAAAGTTTCAATCATTCCAATAATTTTTCATAGTTGTTCTACAGTTAATATTGATAATAATGATGTTCTTCAACTGTTGTCCAGCCACAGATGTCAGAGTTCAAGAACCAAAGGCCCGAGTATAGTCACATACTTAAACAAAAGGTAATTCCAGAAAAAACTAAAATATATATCATATCTCATAACTTACACAGACTTGATTATATAATGAAAAATAATCGATCACTTAGATGTTAAAAAATAATTTTGCGGACCATTTTCTTAAAATTTATTTTTATTTTACTCTATTAAAATTTAGTTTGTTTTGAAATTTTTAATTCGGGCTGCAATGAATATAAATTTCAATTAATAAACATTGCAGCTGGCCTTTGGCATTTCTATATTTTATCTAGTAGATCTTTATTATCACTTTTTCCTAATTTCATTTAATACGGTATGTACATACCTCAT
>KK114638.1:1267903-1285597 GCA_000611955.2 Stegodyphus mimosarum
AAAAGAAAAATTCGAAAAGAAAGTTTTTGAAAGGATTTATCATTATTGCTGGCTTTTCTCATAACGGCAATTCATGGGATAAAAATCTTTTTGTGATATTATAAAAGGCTTTATTGTCTTAAAAATTTCGATGTAGATAGATAGTGAAGAATAAGCGTCATCAAATACAACATTTAAAGCACAAGAATTTTCGGTAAAATATTTCTGTAAATACAATAAATATCGTCTAAAAATATGAGAACAGTCTTTGTATAACAAAAATTAAGTTAATGATCTATATCAGTGCTCCGTAACCGGTGTGCCATGAGTAGGATATAGGTGTGCCGCAATCTAATACATGTATTTGACATTTTGCAATTTTTTATCATGTATTTAATACACAATGACAATTTTTTTCCCTTAATAATGTCTATTTTAAATGTTTTTGTATATTTCACTGTTGTGTGGTTGTGTGTGTGATTGAAGTGTGTCAGCATTTGAATTTTTTCGGCACTTCCTTGATAACTCGGAACTCAAAAATATATAACTTTTTTTAAACATAAATTTAAACGAAATATATTGGTTTCAGACCATTTTAATTAAAAATAATAGCTCTAAAATTGTTTTTTTAAAAATTTGAAATAAACCAATGAAATTGAAGAATTCTTGTTTTTTAATTTTTTTAAAAAAATTTCGATTATTATGATAATTATTATGATTGCATATAAATAAATATGTTATGGTTCTATAATTGTATATTTTTCAAATTAAGAACAAAAATTTATTGTAAATTTTGTGTATAAATCAATACATATATACATTAGCTTTTGGTGTGCCACGAAATTCCAGAATGATTTTTTGTGTGTCGCAGGTGAAAAAAGGTTGCGGAGCACTGATCTATATAAACATATGTCGTAGCGCGAAGATAATTTCGTTATTTTAGTTGTATGTTTCATGAACAAAAATACTGCTTATTACACAGCAAACCGCATGCGCCCCTTCAGTTTACCGCAGAAAATTTCCGACCACACCGCAACAAATTATTATCAAAACTTATCAGCGCCTCGCATTTTCAGTTTGATTGATTAATAGTTCATGGCAAAGCAACCTTTGCCCAAAGGAGGATGCCTTAGTGGAGGACCTTTTAAGGGAACTGACGGCCATTCGCGTTACACATGAAAAAAGTAAGAAAATGTCTATGCAGCCTCCTAATTCGGGAACCTTGCAATTTCTGAAGAGATAAAAATTTTAATAAAAAATAAAAATGTAATTTTGGAAACACTGTTCTTGCAAGATTTATAGAAAGGTTAATCTAATCTTATCACTAAAAACATATTTTTATTAACTTAATTACTCAGCCTTTTGAGTAGTTTCTTATTTTATTCGAATACTTTGCATTATTTTTTAAGCACATTAGCATTTTATATATTTTTCCCTTTCCCGCGAAAAATAAGCTCGAACTTCTTCCAATAAATTGTCTCCAAGGTCTTTAAAGCTGCAACTATAAATGCTATTTCTGCATTTAGCTTTGAAATATCGAAATAAAAGGATTGAACTAAAAAGCAGAATGCAGCCATTTGCCATACATGCTATGTTTGTTGTTTTATTTCATTTTTAAATAATAATTAGAAGTCATAACATATATCAGTGACATAATTTTAATAATTATCAGGACTGAATGCTCGGTGCATGTTCTTGGCGAACATCTTCGTGAAGTAGTTAAAATCCTGATCTTGAACAGGGAGCTGAATGCAGCTATGTTCTGTGGTAGAATACTGTGAATAAGTGGTGAAAGAACTGCACTTAAGAAGGATTTAAAATTCTTTTTTATTAAAGCACAATTATGTACAGCCACTTCCCAACTCGGGAGGGATGCAGAAAATAATGACCGCCACTTGGGTCTAAACTGAACAATGAAATTTAATTTAAACTAAAACTAATTACAAATTAAGTAGTCGTTGCTCACAGAGCTATGAACGCGAAGTTGGCCTCTAAACTAAATGGTGCGTAGCAAGATTTAACTAATACTGACGCACTTAGAATTACTTCAATAAGTAATAACGTAACAGCGCTACGGCTTAGAATTTAAATACTAGCTGGTCAGGCGAACGTCGCATAGAGTAAGACTAAAAGCCTCTCACACTGAGAGGTTCCTACCTCTCGTTTAAGTAGAACTTGGCTCCACTTCAAATTAGCATAAAGCTGAAACGCGCGCTTATTCTAACGGGAAGTTGAAAAGAGAACAGATAGAAAAGGGCAAAATTAAAATAAAACTTTGTTAATTTAAACTAAAACCTTACATAATTACTGCTCTAAAATTTAATTAAATTAAAATAATCGCAATAAATGAAAGTACAGTCTTAAAAGAATAAAATTCTTGAAGGTTTACCACTATCTTTTACATAAAATATCGCACACACAAATATTAAGCTAAACAATAAATGAATAAATTTATTACTTTTAACTCCTTTTTAAGGTAGTAAGTTAATTTATAAGTCCTCGCATAGTTGATTCGTCTGGATTTTTTCAATCAAAATTACGAAAAATAACATTTTTACGTTTACGTTTATTTCAGCGTTCAGTTATTAAGCACCATCAAATCTAATTAATAATCTAATAAATTGCATTTTATGATGCGTAATTTCGTTTAAGTTATGATCAACTAAAAAAACGCAAGTAGTCTGCTCTGTAAAAGTTAGTGCTGTTAACTGATATGCTAAATATTTCAAACCATCGCCAGATGTAAGGCAGCTGAAGAAATCGGACTTAAGTAGTGGTAATAGCAGTGGATTTAATGATGCATAACCTGGAAGGTTAAATGGCCAAACACATGTCAAATATGTAAAAACAGCACCTTAAAAAGACATGTAACTTTAAATAACTTTAAAGACAGATAAGCTTTAAAAATAGATATTAAATATGCTAAAACAATACAAGTTTAAAAAACTTCAAAATCAAGTTAATAAGTAAAACAATGAATGTCGTGGTGAACAAATGTGTAAAAATTCAGATAATGATTTTGACGAATAGGGATAAAAACAAAAGCCCGAGACACATAAAACTACAATTTTTGACAGTTTTTTACTGCAAAAGTTAGGTACACATGGTCATACATGGGCAACATACTCATTATTGAGAATTTGTACATTTCATAGGTGCTTGGCATAGAGTAATACTGTTTATATTGTCTGCACATGGATCGAATATACATTAGGCATAGACTGCCATAGTGCCTGCATCAGCATTTGCGATGTTGTGTGATATATTACGCACCGACATCATTATATCAGATATACGTACATACATCAAATACACTGCATAAAGATACAGTATACACAGATTAGCTTAGTCCTATGGTACATTACAGACAGCAGATACATTACACACAGATCTTGAAACTAATATTATCATTTTATCACATGGGGCATTGATTATGAAAATAATATTGTGTGACATTATTTTAGCAGAGGATTTCACTGCCTTAGAGCAAAATAGTTTGTAATCATTGATTTTCTCAGGATCATCGGATTATTATTAAGAAACTTGGTCTTGTTGAGCATACAGACAGAGTACTATGAGAATTAGGACATACTGGCTCCCACACCGCTTTTAAAAGGTAACTCGTCAGACTTAAAAAGTTAACATGCGAATGAGACGGGCATAATTGAGAGGTCTTGGATAATTGGGAAGCGTTTATTTACTTGTAACCTGCTTCATTTCCCCTTCTGTGTGAGAAAAGAAATTTCGGTCCGAAGTACACATTTTCCATTTCGGCTATTCTTCCAGCAGTTGAAAAGACATCAAACATGTGCAGACAGCTCGTTCTCCGAGTTTTGATCCCGGGTTAAACTATAAATATTTAGTAGTTTCAACCACTTGGCCACTGGTGGATCATGAGATTTGTGAGAGAAAAATGAAATGAATTGGTAAGTTTTTAAAGTAACAAACGGTACAAGGGAGTAATATACTTATGAGCCTCAAATGATGCTTTTTTTTATTCGCAAATATGAAGTTACGTCTGGTCTCGTAAAATGTCTCTTGTTTCATATTGCTAGTAGAATATCTCTAGTTTAATTTTTCTCACGAGAAGTATACCTCTGAGGTACTTCGCGAACGGTGGTGTAACATTTCCTATGTTGCTTCTGCTCACTGTTTAATAACGTTTTATTTTCAATCATTTTTACGGTATGAACAGTTTTGAGTATGGAACGGTATGAGAATTATTTAAATGGTCAGCAATGGTAATACGGTTGGAGATTTAGAAAGCAACGAGGAAATTAATAATAAAGATGGGTAACACAGATACGGTATAAAAATGAGGAAGTTATTGAGAGAATGATAGTGAAATAAAAAACTACTTTGCCGCAAGGAGTAAAACAAGGAGGTGGGTAAAATACATTTCCCATCGAAACAGGTGAAAAAACTACAGCTCATGTCATTGTTATTCACTTGTTTGGAGTGAAGTACATCATAGATTCAATCAATTTATATCACCAATTAAGTTAACTGCATTTATTATTAATTTAATTGCTTTTACTAATTCAATTTAATTGCATATATACCTCTAAATGGATTTGGATATGTTTTTCTTCTTTTACCGGTTGTAGCAGAAGAAATACGTATCTGCAATAACAAGTCCTCTTTACAATGTATTGGTTTAAAATGATTAATTTCAGAGACATTTATTACTTGAAGGTAATGCAGTTATTTTCCTTTTTGATTTACAAATATTGTGTTTTATTACAAAATTCTATAACTGCTGTTTTAAACATGTCTAAATGCGAAAAAATACTAAAATGTCTGACAAATACATTCAGTACATTTGCTTTAACTGATTAAGGACTGATAGTAGACTGAGGTGAGAAGCATACCTATATTGTATTGTATGAGCTTACCGTTTGCATTATATGTATGTTGAATTGATCAGCAGTGCATATTAGAAATACTCTAAATATATATTTTCTAAAACCTAAGAAAATCATCATCGTTTCGTCTTATCTGGAATTCCATATTCCAGTTTGGAAAGTAAGTCTGCATTATTTGGCACAATGAGAGCGGAAACTAGATACATAACTCAAGCTTCATAAATTTCGACATAAAAAAAAACATGCTGTAAAAATTCTAAATTTCTTTTCAAATGCCATCCGACGAACTTCTAAGAGCTATTATATACTTTCATGCAACTCGTCACCTCAGTCGAAAGACAGTCAATGACACGAAATGGAATTTGCATTCACAAGAAATATGTTATGTCTGTAAAATTTACTTAAATCTTTAGAAATCTATATTCGCAAATGAATATATACGTGTAAAGCATAATACATCCTTTACAGAAGCGGTCTCAAACTGGCGGTCCCTGAAACAATTTTATGCAGTCCGCGAATATATTTCCCATGAACTAATTAGCATTATTATTTGAAGAAATTTAAGATTTTAATAGTTTGGAGTCCAGTTTTACATTATTTTCATTACCAAAAAACGAACGTGAGTAACCCACAGGAAAATTTAGAAATGGAAGTAATTACTTTACACAGTGATATTAATCTTATTCAGAGATTAGAAGATACAAATTTGATTAATTTTTATTAGTACTTGTCAAAAGACAGATATCCTCACAAATTTTTAAAATAAAAATAATCGCTTTGTCTGAAAGTACATTTACATGTGAACAGTTTTTTTCTGTAACTAAAAATTAGTAAATGAAATCTACAAAAAAACAAACAAACAGAAACAAACAAAAAAAAAAAAAACAAAAAACCCACCGTTTTCCGTAACTGAAGTCTACCCTCCCCCCAAAAAATATTAACAATAAGATCTATAATTTATAATTAAGATACGTTTTAGAAATTTTCCTCCAAGGTTTCAGAATTTATGAGATTTGAAACCCCGTGAAGAGTTGCAAAGTTGTAATAAAAGAGAAAAAAATTACAGTTATTTACATATAGATATGTATTTTTTCGGTATTCTTCACAGAGAAATGTACTAAATGAAAGCGCCGCCCAGATGGTATAGTAGTTAGGGAGCCTACTGCGGTGACATAGATGAAAAGATATTAAAAAAAATTTGCATATTTGTTTGAAGCACCTAATATTTCATTAAAATAAAGTGCACTAATAGTTTTCAAAAATCATCTGTCATTATATGGAAAGAGTTTTTACAACTTCGTTCTGCTTCTGCAATAAAAGTAATGTAAAATACTTCGTAGAATCCCATAAAAATCAATGATCAAGGAACTAACTATAAAAGCAAGTGAAGCATAGAAAAATTATCTCATTTAACGAGGCGATTATGTAACCTCCGTCACTTCTGTGGGCTGATGCGCATGCATATTGTGCAAGAGGGAACACGCAAATTATTGTGATATTTGTCTTTCAGTGGTTAGGAATGAAATTTCAAATTATTCCAGTAATTGGAGAAATTAAGTTTCTGTGTCAATGAATATTTATAATGAAATATTCTTCGCAGTCACAGACTTATTGATAATAACTGAAATGAGCATTTGATTTAGAATTTGGCTATTGCTGATAAATCAGAAATTGATTAAATAAATTCAATAAAGCATGAATTGGTAAAGCAGAAATTGATTAAATAAATCGAATAAAGCATGAACTGATAAAGCATAAATTGATAAAGCATGAATATTGTGGGAATAAAATTATATTCTAAAACTAGAAAATTACTTCAACAGTAATCTGAAATCAGCAAACTGAAAACTGCTCCGAAATTTGGGGGAAAAAATTCAACTTGTTCCAAATAAAAGTGTACGCAAACTGAACCATAAAAGCATGCTAATTTGATTTGTGTTCATGCTATGAATGCCATCCTGTGTTTTGTGCCTGTGTTTATTAACACTAAGACAATACATAATAATTATAAACCCTTTTTACATAAAAATTCACAATACATTTATTTTATACATAATCAAAGTACATCTTAGTGAAGTTTTACACATGGATGCTGATTTTCAGTATAAAAATTTTACATTTCTAGCTCAATTAGAAAAAGAAAGTGTGACTTTTCTTTAAAAAATTATTAACTCAAATACAAATTTCCGAATAAACTTTAAGAGGATTTATGTGGATCTCTCGTTTAGGAATATAATGCTTTCTTTTCCATGCCGAATCAGAGAGTAATAACATTAAGAATAAGTTACGTTTTCGAAATGGAAGAAGAAATTTTATCATGCATAGCTAATTACCTACAAGTCTGAGTGTTAAAACCTCTAAAACCAAGTAGTTCAGCTGGCCTGGGTTCAAACCAATGCCAATGGGCCGGGTGCATGGTCAATTTCCATGCTTTCCTCATGTGTAATGTGAATTCGCTCGAATTTTCCTCAGAAAGTCCTCTACGAAAGCATCCCTCCCCTTAAGAAGATAGCCCTCGATGTTTTGCCGTAATGAAATAAGCTAAACCGTAAACCTTGTTCGTAGATAATTTTTTTATTTAAGAATTTGTATTTCGATTGCAAGTAGGGAGCTAATTCATCTCTAAAAATTAAAAGCTAACGAAAAGATACAAACAACGTTGTTTTTACAATAGTTGGCCATCAGAAATAATTTAATAACTTCATAAGGTATTTTCCCTCCTTTCCGCGTGCCTTCCCAGTGTAACTGGAAGCATGTCCGACGCGTATTCGAGAGGTTCGGATTTCGAATTCTGGCAACGGCATTGCGAATTTCTTCAGTTCCCTGCTTCAAAAGATCGAATGACTTACCAACTTATTTCAGTTGCAGAGGACAATAATCTGCGATTTTATTGCTTAGCTATCAACATTTATAAGCAACATGTTAGACAATATTTCTTATTTTTATTACTATCATATATTTATTTTTATCTATCTTTGTTTCTGACTCGTATCCATGCTACACATGAGATAACTTCTGCACTTCTAAATATGCCTTTCTAGTAAAAATGATTGCTGACTACTATTGTTGGCCAATGACAAAGGACGAAGCAGTAACAAAGTTTTCTTCAGCTCATGTTAAAAACAAGGCTGTGAGTTAAATCGTGGGTCCGCGTATGCCAACAGTTTCAACAATCTAAAGTTATGGCAATAGCTGGCACGGGCAGACTTGAATGCTGTGGCAAAATCTCCAATGCACACAGAAACCACAGTGATGTGGAGTCAATAAAGGAGACTAAATGAATGAATAAATTAATGATAATGAAACTTATGAATGAAAAGTTATTCACCTGTCGTCTATTCCCCATTATTATAGTGACGTGCAGACCTAGAAGAAATTAAAAAATTCAGCGTTACTTGTAAGGCAAGAAAAGGAATTTTTTTAGCAGTAGCTTTAATGGAAGCATAGATATACAGGATGATCTGCACAATTAAACAATTTCGTGGAGATTTAAATCTATTTTTGTAAATATGTCTATGATTATCTTTATTATCTGGGAAAAATACTTAGAAAAGCTTTGATTAATTATGATTTGACAGACAGACTTCGATATATCTTTTCCCGGAATTAATTAGATTAGTATTGAACTCCTACGCAACTGACAGCCACATTTCTAGGATGGCTAATCTGAACTCTTAAGAAATTCCAATTACGCCTCGACATTCTTATGAAGAACGCCGAAAAGAAAAGCTGATTTTGTGATGCACGTTCTCAGCGAAGCTGACCGTTATTTACGAAAACTGAGAAAAATGTTTAAAATCGAACAAATTACAACCAGTAGACCTGTTTCTAGGCCTGTGCAGTAGCCTTATTCGTAGGCATTTAGGCCTATTCATAACAAATGAAGCCGAATACGAACTACCAGTTTTTTGCTGTTTTATTCTCTATTACTGGCATGAAGTTTTAAATCATATATTGATAGCTAAGCAGCTTACTAAGGATAAATGGACACATTAATAGCTAACTTGCTCACTAACAATAAATAACACATTTGTAAGATCTGTCTCGGTTATTCCACATAAACTAAATTAGATCCTACAATGAACCTGCCGAATTCTCGCACAGGCGTGAATAAATTACCAGCACAGAAGAAGGGTGAAAAATAACACCTTTTTTTAATTCAAATGATTAGCAGAAAGGCACGATCTTTGTACTTTACAATGGCACCGTCAACTCGGGTGAAACTGAAACGTAGAATATAATTCAAGTCAAAATCTAAAATAAAATAGTGCTAGATTAGCACGTTACGTTACGTCTAACAGGTTGACTCACAAAAACCTAACAGGCGTGACGATAATCCGAAATGGCCGAGAGGCTTACTAGCATAACAACGAGATAGCAAAGAACCGTGCACTGGCTAGCGAAAACATGCGCTGAATAAACTCAGAGATTCACCCGTTCAAATATTCACTTCACTTCACTTTAAATTTACATCCTGGCGTGAAAATGCGAAGGGACGTTGACGAGTTCAGGAAATGTATCAAACTTAAAATAAGTTTGCCATGCAAAATAAGGGAAACCCTACACATTGATAGTAAGAAACATAGAATACACAGCATAACATACATATTAAGAAACACAGAGTGTATAACACATTGATAATAAGAATAAGTAAGAAATATAGAATACACAGCACAACATACATATTAAGAAACATAGAGTGTATAACACATTGATAATAAGAATAAATGACACATAAACACTACTGATAGCTGGCTAGCTCGATGAAATACAAGCATGTTCTGAAATTTCCAAATCCTTACACATTCTTATATGAAGATGAAAAAATTCAACTCTTTTGACTCGGAACAAAACCTTGTTTTAGATATGCACATCAGTACGGCCGTCTATTATGGCGCCTTCATCCACAAGCATACTACTGAGATGAAAATTATGTCTGGGATGTAAATGAGGAAAATCGATGAAAAGTTCCAGGTTTGCTCCGAATAAAAGTATCAGAATACTACTAACAATAATCAATTAAACTGAATCTTGAATCTCCGGTGAAAAGAATTCGCACTCAATCTTTTAGGCTACAACAATGACGGAAGCTATACCACCTAATGAGCTTCTCATTTTACTCTGTATATTGGTTGCCTTGTTTTGCAGCTATTCTTTTGTAGATTTTGACGCCGATAATCCTACCTATTCTTGTGCTGATTAATAACTTTTGTAAGATCGTTTATGAGTTATCTTTCACTCGCATGATGCGAAGGGAAGTTGAGGAGCGTCAATAGAAGCAGATATCCATCTATGGATTCGACAGTAACTTTTAGGCAACCTTGACCTTCTGAATAACTACTATTTCAATGGCTTAGAACTCGTGTTTAGATGATATTTTCTGTAATAAATTAAATCTTTGAAAATATTCAACTGCGACTGAAACGTTTGCAGTTCACTAACCACTTGCGACTGCTGATAATTATTTAAAGCAGCATTTTTCAGGTTGTGGTTCTAGGATTATAAGTGACTCTCGAAGCCTACCTTTGTGACTCACTTTGACTCGAAAAAGACAAAACATTCATATTAACTACGTATACTACATTATAACCTAATTTCTCAGAGTTTGGAGATTACACACGCTAATCGCCTATTAATTTTTTTCGCAAGACAGACATTGTATGAAATGTATTGCCATTATCTTACCTACGAAATTCCGTCACTAATTTTAGCAACAAAAGAAGGATTTAAAGTAGGAGAGGCCGCATTGGACTGTGGTGCTTCTTACCAACATACATCCAAACACAGATCAGCTATAAATGAATAAAACGTTTCATCCATTTCGTTAATATGAGTACCAATATTTATTTAATTTTTAGTTAATACAATAAAATTATCCAAACTCGAATGACTTGGGATTTTAAAAATAGAATATAGAGCTTCTTCTGTTAAATTACTTGATGGGGATAAAAAATTACCTAAATAATTTTTATTAAATTTATTTTAAAATTATGAGTAACATATACTGCTTGTAACAGATGCCAAAACGATTGCATCCGAAGGAAACATAAATAAGGTGGTCTGTAGGACATCCTAATATATAAAAGTGTTCACCACTTGAGAAAAGTTTGAGAGTTTTTGAAAATATCTAAAACTTACTAAATCATAAATGTACTTAGAATCAAAATATAAATACGAACCCAAAATAAAACACATATTAGCGTTAGTATCAAGCCATAAACAAGTTGTTTCTTTCGTCCAATGAATATTTTAATTTAGAAATTACATTTTGAGTATGATGTTTCACATTTTGATCGACTTAAAAGTTTTCCTGATTAATATTATAAAGCCAATAGGTCAGAAAATGTAAAAAAAAGTGTCATGCCATCGCTGGGATTCTACTTCTTGACTTCCCGGTTGCTCAGCGGATGTCCTTCTAAGTTACACCACGAAGGTACGCTGCAAGGAAGCAAAAATACTTTACAATGTCACTTACTGGAAAACAAATGCGAATTGGATTTTATTATTTTTAGTAAAAGATTCACTCGTATCTAACTTTCATATTATTTTTTAGGAAAGTTTTATCGATAAATCAATCCAGATGGAAATAAAACATTGCGTTCATTGATTTCATCCCAAGAAGTTAAAAATGACTTCCATACTTGACTAACTAGTTGTTTTGCTATAGCTGAAAAAGATAGATTGTCTGTTCTTTTTGTTATGCTCTTTATTGATAATATACCGTCCTTCATTTCAGGAAATAGCCCTCCATAAAAGTAGTGTGTCATTTCGCTCCAAAGAGCAGTTTCTTAGAATGGGAGGATAACGAAACAAGAAATGCCAAGCGTGCACCCACTTGGCAGAATGGGCAGCGAGAGGAAGAGGCAGATTGTGGATTCTTGTTTTTGAACGCATTTTCACGAGAGAGTGGTTTTTCGAAATGTGATTTATGGTTTCAAATTGCCTCAGCAGTTTGAATATTAATCTGCCGACCCAATTTCTCAGCCATTGCATTCAAATGAGGCCGATTGTTCGCCTCTCCAAGTTCGAACAATGCGAAGGAGATGTTTATGAAACCTTTCTGACCCGAAAACATTTCCCACGAATCGTCAGATCCTGCTTTTCACACTTTCTGTCAATTTCAGACCGAAATTAGGAGACAACTTTTAAACATCCGGCGAAGAAAGAACACCAAGTTGCTTTGCTGAAACGAATTCCATGGTAGACAATATACGGCATACTTCACTAGAATATATTTCTTTTGAAATATAAGTTAAGAAAATACATTCTAGGATTTCCTGTCACAGTTGGCAACAGGAAAGTGGATTAAGATATCGTAAGACATATTTGAATAGATGATGTTTAATACTAACTCATTATGTCACAAGTTATGCTTAAGCAATTACATAGTTTAAATACCAAACGTTTTATCAAATAAGGTTAAAATATTTTAATTTTTAAAAAATTCGTTATCTGTAAAATTTGTTATCATATTTGTCCGAACAAAATAGAAACTATGAGGATTTTATTGAGATGAGTTTAAGGAAATTAAATGAAAGTGTCATACTTTGAGGTACGACCAATTAGATATGTAGTTTAAACATATTAGTTAGGGAATAAATAGAAATTATTTTATTATATTTTAGTGCTAGACTCGGCATAGAAAACAGGGAGATTTTAAGTAGGGCAATTTAAGGGTTCATTCATATTCTGACTAACAGGATATAAGAACAAAATCCTGAGTCAGGTATTCTAAGCTGTAGAGTTACAAGAGGGCATTTTAAATATACAGAAAAATAAATCATCCGAAAATATTACCTGTAACATAAAAGTTTATAAATGTACAATTAGTAAAATCTTACTTTTGTTTAATGTTAATAAAACTAAGAATGGAAATTTTATCACGTCATTAAATTCCATGACTAGTCCAAGAATTCTGAGAAATGTTATGCTATTTTGTATCAAAATGCTTCGCGAATATCGGCAGTAATCTGCAAATTTTAGATTTTTTGTACACCTTTTAAAGTTTACTTAAACTGTTAGATTATGTTTCATATTGTCTTTCACGGGAATTCACGCGGAAAATATTTTCCAAATAAATCCTATTCCAAAACAGTGACAAAAAATTTGAACTATTTAGATTTATCTGATAATTATTACTGCTTATTATTAGTAATTATTATCTCTGATAATTATTACTGCTCAGATTTCCCAGATTCCTGGGTTACTAAAAACTTTCATTTTCCAGCGTTGCATAAAATAGTTTTTTGTGATATTCTGTACTTAAAAGCAATAGGATATCAGAAATATATCCAAAACATTTTATACAGCCTCCTTTACCAATAGATAATTATTCAGTACGGAATGCAGTTAGCTAAAAAGGAAAATCAAGACAAGATATGTATTTTTATTTACTTTACTCAAGTATGAAACTGTCATGTTAGCAAAATGAAGCCTTTTTTAAATTTTCCCCTATTCTATCAGAGAAATTTAGGCTGACCAATCGTTGAGTGCTAAAGTCGCTGAATATTGGTAGTTTGACCTGCGTGCGATGCCAGGCGAACGGCTGGCTGCATGGGGACTTTCCTGATTTGCTCCATATGTTTCCCTTAGAAAGTTTTACATGAAAGCATCCAATCTCTTAGGCAAATAGCCTTCGAGGGATTTGTTATAATCAAATCAATCAACCAACAAGCCACAAAAAATACATTTATATATACGTATGGTTTACACATTACAAGATCACAGTAAATTTGTACATTGTTCACTTCAGACTTTTATTGTGTTCTTCTTGCAATCCTTATTTGTTCGATTCTAAGCTTCTCCTTAATTTTAATTTCTTCAATAGAAAAAGAAACTTTATTTCTAAGAAAATAAATAATTGATTTCCTGATTATAATGACAATGAAAATACTTTCCTGATTACGGACATAAATTTGGAAAAATAAGTTTGCTGTTTTACATAATTTTAACATTTGCGCCTTTCTCTTCTTATTTAATAACTTACTTGGTAAATATACTATTTCGAAGTAATTACAAATTTGGAAAAAATATTGCAATTCTAATAGGATATTGATTTTAACATGTATCTTATTTTTACGGACGCTTATACAGTGAAAAATAAGTGTCTTAGATTTGAAGAAATACGATATGATAAAATTCACAGAGATAACAATTTAAAGTTCTCGATATGTTTTCAAAGAGCAGTAAGTACTGCATGGATGTATCTCTTTCAATTCTTCTTAAATTCCTTAAATATCTTTTTAATTCGTAGTCATCAGCAAATATTGCTTTAGGAAACTAGCAACTACTATATTTAAATATTACGAATATTTCTGAATTAAGACGTACCCTTTCTACATTTTTTATTGTAACTGAATCTCTTCAGAGAATGAAACGTAAAACTATTTACCTGTGCAGAAATGCAAAGGAAGTGAAAGCGGGAGGTGTGCGAGAGCTTACGAAAAAAAGATATCGCTAAAAATCGCTCGCATCAGCGACCAAGACTCTTATCGTCGCCCAAGCAGAAAGAACAGTAATCTTCACAGACGTTCGCTATAGGCAAACATCACCTTTGAAATATCTAATTGAAAAGATCAAGAAGCAGGAGGTTCACATGACCACAAAACAAACGCCGACTCAGGAACT
Organism: Stegodyphus mimosarum; assembly: GCA_000611955.2. NCBI lineage: Eukaryota > Metazoa > Arthropoda > Arachnida > Araneae > Eresidae > Stegodyphus > Stegodyphus mimosarum. The sequence continues at coordinate 1,282,375 of KK114638.1, forward strand.
TAGTTTCTTAAAATTCATCTTATAATCGTTCCCAGATTATAAGGCTAAATTTGCAATTGATCTGAAATTCAATCTTAGTGTAGGTTCTCCAAATTTAAATAATAATAATTAAATTAAATGCAATTTATTAAGTCTTTAACCAAGAAAAATATTTATATGGTGATATAACGAGGATTGGAACTTTAATTGTGGCACCTATATATTTACAAAATAGTATGTCCCCTATTTTCTAAATCGAATAAAATTTAAATTAAAATGATCATCAAACTTACCTATGTTCTTAAAATTTTTGACTGCTCATTAATATTTCTCAGATTGCTTTTGATTACTCTGACTTTTGAAAATATTATTTGTAAGCTTAAACATTGATCAGCTGAGTATGTCCACGCCAAGCATACGTTTTCTCTTCTCTCTTCTTTTTCCTTCGTCATTTTTTCTCTTCGCACTTCTCAGTGTTATTAACCAAGATGCTGACGTCATTGCTAATACTAAAAATAGTAACTAAAGAAACAATAAATAACTAAAGTAGACAACTCATGGCTTAAAGCTCTTAGAATATCTTAAAACTAACTTCAAAACAATTCGGAGAAACAAATCATTAAATTAGATTACAATAATAAGGCTTAAAGCATCCTATCAACTCTATTACTGGAATCTTAAAATTCACAATTTTAAATGCATAATAACATCATCTTGCCTGAAATCTTAAAACCTCGGATTCCATTATAAATTGCTTTACAAATCGTTGCCATCCACAGCTTCAAAACAAAGAATAATTGAGTTAAACATTTTAATATTTTCTAGCGTTTTTAAATACTTGAGTTAGTGTCTGTGTGTGTTAACAGTTTTTATAAACTTTGTGAATAAATATGCCAGAAGAGCAAAAAACTTAACAAAAAATGTGGAATCTTTTTTTACAATTCCAAATAGTAACAATTTTTACAGATGAACCCATCAGGAGCAAATTCGAATATCTTCATCAACCGTATACTTTTATTACTTTGCATCACAAATATAAATAGTATAGAGAATATAAAAAATAGAATGGGAATATTTAACACTTTGTATCCGTAAACACTGATCAGCTGAATGCTTCCACGTTATACATATTTCTTTCTCTAGCCGCCTTTTCGAATATAAAATGATGAGAAAAGACATGGCAAACAAATTTACTTTTTAACGTAGTCTCCAGCTTTGTGTACAGTCCAGTCCGTTACCAGCAATAAAAGTCGGAGTACACATGTAGTGGCGCCTGCCTCGTTGGTAATTAGAATGGAGCTGAAGTAAAGTTGCTAAAGAATTTCTGGTATGTTCGGAAACGATCGCTGACACACTTGAGTTTATTAGCTTGGCACTCCGCATGCGCATAGCATTGGAGGTAGAGTACGTTTCTCGCGGGGAAGGTTAGATAGAGAAAGAATGTGTGAAGCGAGAAACATTGTTTCCTTTTCATAGCATATATATATGTGCGTGTATACCATGAAATACATACATATATATATATATATAATCCATATCCATACATATATCCATATCCTACTTTCTTCCGCTCAATACCGATTCAGGAAGCCACTGTCTGTTTCAAAGCAGCTATAGGTTGATTGAATCTATCACAGGAGTTCTGCATCATAAGAAAGTGCACGGCAGTTCTTATGATAGATGTGGCGAAAGCATTCAACCGCGTCTGGTGTAAGGGGTTGGTCTACAAACTGATCAAGATGAATTTTTATCGAGGAATTATTCTACCCCTCAATTCCTTCCTTACCGACCGATTTTTAATGCCAGTCAAGGGAATGTCTATTTTTAGCCTTCAAAGACAGTCTATTTTTAGCCTACAGGAGTGCTCCAGGGATCCTGTCTTGGGCGCATTCTCTATCATTTTTACGTAATCTATTCTTCCAGATGTAAACTGAATCATAACTCAATATCAGCTTACTATGCCGAAGATACAGCGATAGCTCTGTGCTCTATCCATCCCATTAACGCCATTTTGAAACTACAGTCATTTGCTTTAAATAATAAGGACTGGTGCAAAAAATGGAGAATGAAGTATAAATGCCTCAAAATCTAAACTTCTATTCGTTAGGAAGCGCAAGATTAGGAAAATAGCAATGAGCAACCTCCAATTACTTGGAGAAATGGTGAACCGTGTAAATAATGTATGTTATCTGGGCGTTGATATTAACCCATAGACTTGTGACACGTCATAGGAAAAGCCTGTAATCTCGCCAACCAACTTTCTATACCCCTACGAAATTACTCCGGACTGTCTCTCAACAAAAAGAGAAGGATATACCTATGCATTAATTCTTCTATGCTAGGCAACTGCAACCTGGGCGTCAGCCTTAAAGGGCAGACTTCCACAAACTTCAGGTAGTACAGAATACGATTCTGCGAAAAATTCTAAATAACCACCACCTGATAAGAAACAAACTGATGCATGATGATTTGAAAATCAACCCTACAGTAAACCCCATTACTAAACTTAATAAGCGTTTCCTCAAAACAAGGACTCAACTGTGATGCTGCAAATTTTTCCTTAGTTACCAAACCATTCCAGAAGATAATTTGATCAGACCATTTGCTTCTCACATGCTAGAGGCCACAACTTCGTAACCTATCATTGACTGCAGATAATTTTTTTTTGTTTTCTTGTGACTTTTTGTCTCTTATCGTCTTCAGTCTGACTGGTACACACTGGTATAGGAGACAATGGTCTCCCCCCTTCCAATTTTACCACACTTTTTTGACCGTTCTTGGAGTTTCACCTGTTAACTCGTCAGTGTCATGTGCTCTCATAAGCTTAATTTTCTTATCTAGCTTGTTAAGGCCCCTTTTGAGACCACATAAGAAACTCTATAATCCTTATCCGCAAAGAAGTGTCAGCGGCGGTAGCAGAAAAACCCGAGCGGGAAATTACAGCCTAGAAGACAAGCCTCTACCTGCAAGATATTTAGAGCTCAACGAGATGACTTAGAAACTCTGATGGATCAAATTCCCTTTATAATTGTTGAGGAACTAGCACAGAATGAGAGAATATTTCATATTGAAGGAAAAACATTAATTTTACCTTAATTTTGAAAAATAAAACAAGTATAAAAAAACTCGCATTACTTATGTCATGACGAAATTTTATTCATATTAGAAGAATCATTGTAACGTATTTTAACCCTCTCGGCGTTTGGACCCTCTGGCGGTATTGTTTCCTAAAGCGTTAGCAGCT